>JAODKL010000040.1:32095205-32124834 GCA_026780765.1 Petrocephalus schoutedeni
TCAAAGTCACTTAAATCACCTTTCTTCCCCATTCTGAAGCTCGGTTTGAACTGCAGCGGTTCGTCTTGACCATGTCAGCATGCCTAAATGCATTGAGGTGCCACCATGTGACTGGCTGATCAGTAATTTGCTTCAAAGAGCAGTTGGACAGGTGTGCCTAATAAAGTGGCCGGTGAGTGTATACATTTAAATATATAATTAAAATCTGGGCATTTTTTAATGTCTGTCTTTGTGCGGCTGCCATTCATTTTCTTTTCTTCCGTCAGTAGATGTGCTACCAGATAAAATGGTTTTGGTGTTCCTCTCCTTCAGACACTGCAAAGTCTGTACTTCTCAGTATAAGAAATTCTCAGAAATTCATTTATTACCTCTTGTTTGTGGCCCCATTGTCTTGGCAATGGAGCTAAAACCTAGGATGTGGGCATATATGCAGGTGGCTTTGTATGACCAATGTCGGCTGGTCTCTTAAGCATGCACATACTGTATATGTATTTTTTTTTTCTTCTGACTTTTTAACTTTTTGTAAGAATATTGCCTCTCCTGCAAGAATGTATGAACATTTTTTATAAATGAGCCCCCTGGATCATAACAAAGTAATTGTTTTTGTTTTTTGCTTGTATGAAGGTTATTATAGAATTGCATTATTCCACCTATAAATAATTCTTAATAAATGCATGTAATGAATTATCACAGTCTCTTCACTTTGGTTGGAGTTGGCCTATTGAGCACCATCTCCGCCTACCTCAGTTTCTCAGTGGAGAGTCTTACTCTCCTGCCTGTATATTATGTTTCCTATTCTCCCTCCCTCTCTCTCTCCTGTAGCAGCCTATTGGCCCCACGGTTGACCTCTGATTGTTCTTTGTGAAAATCCTACCTCAACGAAAGGGATTTCTGGAATCATATATCATCTCTGTGGATTTTTTTCATTTCAATTTGATTCAAGTATATGAATCTGACATCTTTTTTATAAGTAATACTTCTGTTTTTTTATTATTTTGCTAATATAACTTTTAAATATTAACTTAGAGTAAATTTGCAGAAAGTAAATGTGTTTTTTGCACATGACTTTTTGAACTCATGGTGCTGAAAGTCAGAATGACCAACTGACTTTACCAAGTTCTTTTGTATCGTCGGTAGCTATCAACAGCTAACAATGGTAGTCTTTATGTAAAAATAATCGTAAATTTGCCTCTGAGCCATTGGGCCGTTGTACATCAGTATTGAACAAGTGATATCATTTTGGTCAATTTTTGTTCCCAAATGCTGCAACAATAGATGCGTTCTTCAAAGTTTTGCTCTATGGCCTATGAACAGCCATTAAGGTTACACTTGAATCCTGTCACTGTGAGTAAGCGCCTACCATCTTGGTCTAGATTAGATCCCCCATGATTAATCTATCATCTGGGACCCCTGAAGGTGAAACATGTCATTTAGCCACCTCAGTTCCATTCTCAGAAGAAAGGTGTGTATTGGAACAGGGGTTCCAACATGACAGTCTCCATTAAAACAAAGGAAAAAAAAAACATTAAAATGCATGTGCAGGTCCAGGGTGGACCTGAGGATGGGGCCACGTGAAGAAACATGAGACGCCAATCCACCATGAGTTTGGCTGTAAACATGGACATGCTAGGGACATAGTGACATAAATCAAACTCTAATTGGAAGTGACACGTGTGCTCTCTGTGCTGGCAGCCAAACAGCTACTGTGTGCACCCGCACTTCTCTTTTTTGCATAGCAGCCTATGAATTTGGTCTTGGCTTTTTCTCTAGGATACTGCCATTTCGGATTCAATCCGACCGCAAAAAGCCTGAATTCTTGCGGAGGGCCAGCCAGCTCTGAGATGCAGTCTGTGAGGCAAACCTGTCCAGGAGCACAGAGCTCTGAGGGTAGGAACGCGTGCAGACACCTGACATATAGCACAGCATTCACCACTGGTTATGTCAGACGTGAATGGTGTGGATTCCTGGCAGTGATTCCTCAAGTGGCCACATCATTCTCACTAATATACCATGAACAGCTGGTGAGGAGCATGCCTGATTGGTGGCAAATGGAGATAATCAGAGGTATGGCTGACAGTCAATGAACCAAAGCCCTCCAGCAACACGTCTCTCCAGCCAGAACACAGGCCATTCTATGGTAACTGAAGACACAGCCCATTCCTGCAGAGCATGCCGAGGGCGTCCATTAAAACTAACAGCCCAAATACAGTATCTGCCCATACAAAAATGAAGACACGCTGATTTATTATTTTTATTATTATCGTTATTGTTACTGCAGGAGTATGTAAAACCATAGAGAAAAGGAAGTCACCACAAATTAAGAATAATGTTTCTAAATGTTTAAATTTATCTATAAGTAAATCTATAAATTTAATGCATAATGTAAAGTGTTGCTATATAATCAAACACATTGCATATGTATAAGCACAGAGCTTCATTAAGCTGCATTAAGCAGGAAGCGTCTTTGTTTCTGCTTATCAATCAGTTTCCCACTGAAGATGTCCTACATTAGAGGACGAGAAAAGACTTCAGCCAGGTGGTACCACCTCCTCTTATATTTCCGTGTTTTATAATCAAAGGAGCATTTTATTTCATAGCCGAAACAGTTAGACACATTATTCTTCATTATGCTCAGAGCACTGCAGAGGATGTTTATTTGTCAGGTTTTCAGTCGTAATCGTTCACAGAACTTAATTATTTGCATTCAGATGCAGCCAAAGACTCACACGCACGCATACACAAATATAGACACACACCCTATCAAATCTTACAAGCAATGTGCTCATCTTGTAGGGTATTAATCTGATTACAGTATAAGGCATTCAGATACCGAATCATTATACAATGTGAAATTCACTATTCATTAACATTAAAGTAAAATGTGCACAACTATGAGACTCCTTAGCTGCTCCTCAGACAGATACAGATTTATTCTGAGAATACACTGTATGCCTGTTATCATTATTGTTATTACTGCATTTAGGTGTCTTAATGAGCAACTTGTGCAAAATGCAATATTTGTGAACCACAATCCTTGCGGTTAACAAAATGATCATTTAAAACAATTTAATCATTTTCTCAATCTTAAATTACTAAACATCTTGGAGGGGGAAGACCATAGGAACACAATTATAATTTTGCTTCCCCGGTGAGGAACACGGACATGCCTGAATAATTCAGCAACCCTTCTGCTATGCTTTTTATGTGAGAAATGTCTGCTGGTTTGAATAGGCATTCATAATGTAACCTGTGCTTTTACATGTTTGGCATCCCATACGCATGTAGAGTTAATTCGGTAAAATCATAAACGCGAGCAAATTGTATTCTCGTCCCCATTGTAGCACTGACACTGGTACATGCTAGATCATAGTAGCTAAAACACACATCCAAGCATTCATTAGATGAAGATGAACTGAATCGATGTTTAATTCTTAGTTACTTTGTCACTATAGTTCTGACACAGATGTCTGAAATCCCTCCATCATCTTTGCTTTCCAGATAATATAATTTAACGGGAGGTTTATTCTGGGCGACCTTTTGCCTGTGAAGCGAACCGATTTCATTTCCTCCTTTTTCCACTTAAAAATTCCTCTATTTTCTGACTCTTCACTTGCCTTCAGCTGTGAGGGCTAAACTCGGAAGAGGCACTTAGCAGAGATTCACTGAGAAGCCATTAAACACGCGGCAGCCCCCTGCCATGGTGCCCCAGCTCAATCGGCCGGGTTGAGCAGACACACATTTAGCTTTAACTGCCTTAATGCGCTGCTTATTTGCTCCTGCATGCAGGCTAAGCTGCTGTTTAGCCCTAAATAGTGAAGCTTGTTGACAAAGCACAGGCTCGGTAGCACAGTCACGAGCCAGTGTGGCCTGTTTGTTTACAAGAGGGCATGCACAAGCTACCAGAGATCACGTCAAAGATGCTCAAGATGGTCATACACTTAGCAGCCCCTTGTCTGCATCAAAACCGAGCTCTCAGTTATAATCAGCACACAGATCCACAGGGCGGTCGGCATAACTGAGGGCTGTGCATGTGAGGCACAAAGAGCTCAGAACGGGAGATGGACAACGTCTGAAGAAAAGTGGAAAAAGGATCAAGGCCCGGTGCCTGAAAAAGATAATGCACTGCTAAAGAGCGATGGCAGAGAAATAAATGAAAATTAGCTGCATGACAATGTTAATTACACTTCATCTATTAGTCGTCTCATAATTGAACCATCCATTCTCCCGCAAATGGCGCCCTGCTGGGCTCGAGGACGGAAGCAGCATCCCAGCACGCTAATGAGGCCTGGGCATCACGGGGATTTTAAATCAAAACGCCAACGTGTCACAGGGAGCCTCCAGGGGGCGCATGAGGAAATGTCACTGTGGTGCACACCCAACATGAGACACTGCCGCCCTATCCTGCCCTGCCCCAACTCATGGGGGGAAGAAGATTCCAGGATTTCCCATTACCACTTATGTTTTTATACATCACTGTTGCCAACATGGCTGTCTAAGAGTGTCAAGCATATGACATGGTGACAAACAAGTCGTGCACTTATAAAAGTCAGAGTGAAGAAATCAGGAGGTGATGGAATATGAAGTGAAGTGAAGGTGATTAATCGTCATTGCTGACGCACCACAGCACGCAACAACGAAATGTGTCCTTTAACCCATGTGACACATCATAGCACAGCAGGGGGCAGCTACGTGAGCGCCCGGGGAGCAGTGATTGGGGATAAAGGAAGCAAAAAGGTGATATTTAAAAAAAAGGCCTCGGGTAAATCCTATGCTTAATCATACCTATACACGGTTTAGTAAGTGGGGCGTAGTGTGCCAAAGATGAGTGTGAAAACTGAGCTTCTGCATATGAAATGGCAGGACATAGCTCTGGCCATCTGTCTGCCTCTGCCAGGGTCTCCTGTGTCCCGTCTGAGCCGACTCACCCTCGCAGTCATGCGATATCATCATGCAGAAGCCGCAGAGACAGACACATGTCAGGAGAAACGGAGGTAGCCAGTATGATTTAGTCAGGCGCACGTGACCAAAGACCCTATCATCTCACTTAGGATAAGACTCATTGATTGGCCTGCTAAGCTATTTGTGAACTTGCTAACAGCTGTGTCGATTATGTTCCCACTGAACTACTTCCAACCTTCGATTATCAGGGGAATGATGAGATAAAATGTTGAGGTTAACGCCACGACTGGCTCATTGGATTTCCTCTTCATTCGACAAACTGCTAGTGAAATGAGTAAATGACTAAATAAGTAAATAAATAAATATGAAAGCTTTATTTTAAATCACTGTAGATGACAGGCGTACCATATAACTCATGAATAAATACTAGTTAAAAAGCAGTTAATAATATTTAAAATTAATAATAATAATAATAATAATCATATTTTTGAAAGGGTAGAATTAAACTAAGCGTTAAATTTTAAAACATGGTATCTATATATTCTCAAAATTTTTCAATTTAAAAAGCCACAAGAACCAATGGCTCTTCCACTACAGAGTTGACTATAGCACAAAAATCTGCTTAGGATGCAGTCTAATATATATGTTTTTAAATGTTCTGAACAGAAGGGCCATTACCTGCGGTATGCAAAACACTGCAATCTTTTCAAAAAACTTTGATTACACAAACCGCATGTGGATGCAACTATGGTGGCTATTAATATCAAACCTGTGGGAAACAAGTAATTCATCATGCAGGATTATTAAATACAACACGGCAGCTCACTGTGTAAGGCATGATAAATGAAGCAGACTCCCTTTATCCCTGCAAAAGAGGAGCACAGAGCAGAGAAAGTTATGCAGACGTTCTACAGATATGAAAGCTAATGGTCCATCGGAACAGCCACACGAGAGTCATTCTTTAAATTTCCGCGGCTCTAATTGCATTAGACTGTGCACTGCTGTCGCCTTCCTGTGAACTTATTAGCGGGAAGCGCAGGAATTCCTCTGGGCTTCCCTTTCCCACCTCTGTCAATTCTCTTTAAGCTACTTGCCTAATTTCTCACGAAATTGCCCCCTTCCCCGCTTTTCCTCAGCGCGGGAGAAACAAGCCAGCTGCAGCCTGCACGGCGTCAAGGCTCCCAGGCTGCCAGCTTATTTAGTGCCGCGATGCCGATATCAAAATGGAGGTAGGGGTCTAGCTACCTGCAGGTTGGGCTCATTTTTCTCTCGCAACCTTTGATGCTCCCTGTGTAAAGCACACAACTCAAAAGAGTGCCGGTAATTTGGCTCCCATAGTGGCTCGACACATAAGGCACAAAAAAGAGGGATGATATGTTCTCACTGTGCTTTTGAAACTTTCTGGGTCAAAACATTGTGACTAGCAGGGGTGCGAAATTAACTTGAACAGCTCAGCTCACACAGCCTTCACATTTTATTCTCATCAATTCTGCCAGTGCGATTCAGGTTAAAAACCATCAGGCGCCCCTTTAATTTTAATCCATTAGGCTAATCTTGCCCAAGATTTGATTGCTAACAAGTTGCAGAGACGACGAGGCAGCCAGGATGGCTTGGCCATGAACCCGAGCACCGTGCCGGCTTGTGCTTAATGAAAGCACAGGGGGAAATCAAGATCAATGGGGCTCTGTGGAGGTCAGGATGAGAGCGTCATGCTGCTGGTGTCCTTGGTCATGCACGCCTCAAACGCGTCTCTCCTCCACAGCCGCGCGGCTGAAGGCGGCCGCTCATCCCAACAGCTGCATTTCCATCAAACAGCCATCGAGTGGCCTTCCGCTTTACGGTGGTAAAAGAACAGGTGTTTGTTAAACTGCACAGAGGTGATGAGTTATTGCCAGTCAAAATCAACCAAGCGGCACAAGCTAGTTAACAGCATAGCATATTAACAGGCTCCCTATTTTTAAAAATTCATCCACTTCGCGTAACACATCCTAAAAAAGGTTAATCAAGCTCTAGTTAAGATTTCCAAAGCAAAATAAACTCAATGTTAAGATGTTAAGAATGAAATGATGCTTTGTGTTAGACGGCCTAACTGTCCACACACGTCGGGCTGTCGTGAAAAGGAATCCTCCCCTCAGAGAGGGAGTCCCAGTGACACCAACAGGAATCACAATTAAGGATTGTGGTTTAGCAACATGTTGTTTTCCCGTATTGTTATTGTATCTTCAGGGACACCATAACCAGTGTGCTAAAACCACATCGTAATATTGTAAGGAAAAGCAAAAGCAAGCGTGAGACAGACTCAATGTTCTTTAGGGGCAGGAAAGGAAAGCATACTGGTGTGTGATGGTGCTTTATGTGTTTTTGGATGCTGGGGCCATATAATAGTCCCACAGTGGAGTAATAGGCATACTTTGCGGGTAAAGGCACACACTATTGCATTAAATTACCAGGGGATAAGACCAAAGTTACCGAAAGGGAAAAACAGCCCTCACTCTCCTACTCTGCGTTTATAAAAAAAACATGAGACTCAACAGCGCAAGACAAATAGCACATAATAGTGTAGCATAATAGCCTGTCTATTATCCAAGAACACGGCTAAAATCAGGAACACTGATGCGGTGGGAAAGCCACAGGGCTGCAGTGGGGAGCAGGCTGCTGGGGGCACCTCTCTGAAGGGTGATTCACCTCCCCCAAGAGCATCTGTGCGGAGCCGGGGTGTGCCGGGCACCACCTGAGCACTGTGGTTATTCCTACACACGGGAACCCTGAGGTTGTAGCGCACAGCCGAAGCAGCTGCGCCTGGGTCTCCGTCCACACTCTACTCATACTGGCTCGTTAAGCATTTTATTGCGTAAGCTGCTTTTAAATTACTGACTAAGATAAAATATTACTGGGGTGAATTAGTGATCTGGACATAGCAATCAACACAGAGAGGCAGAAAATTACCATTCTACGATAAGAAGAGCTGATGAAAACATCAGCAATTTAGCTAAACCTTGTTTTATTATTATTATTATTATTAGTAGTAGTAGTAGTAGTAGTAGTAGTATTTTATTAAATTGACTGATTGATTGATTAATTGACGTAAATATATTATTTAAAAAAAATATAAACCGCCTATTTTTTGTAATGAGATGGGGTGATATACTGTAATGTTTCACTTAAGCAGTATATGTAGTAAATAGCTGAGAAATATGCTAGTCGGGCCAGAGCCACAGGCCCCCCCACGACTGGGGGCGCGCACATGTGTAAATCAATCTGATGCATACATACAATTGCAAAGGAGAATTGACTAATATCACTGACTGTGAGGGGTCCTACCTATCACTATAATGGATGTATACAGACAGGACTTTTTGTCTTGCAGCTTTTTATTTAAATGCATCTTATATATATGACCTTTGCCTTATTAACTTAGGCCTGCGTAATTTCATGAAACCTGCCCCCGAGCTCACATCAGTGTCCCCGGTTTCATCTCCTTTTAATACCTTGAATTTGCCACTACCTGATGCTAATACAGACAATACTCCCAGCACAGCCTCATTTCCCAGGAGAAACACTTTGCTTTATTATATGATATTATTTTACATATGCTAAATACAGCAGATCATGCGTAATGCTATTTGATAAATCCTCTTATAGCCCCATCTGTAATTTCCCACTACGACCCATATAAGAAGGGCGTTGGAGCTGACACGCTGTCATATAAGCAGCGGTGATTAGGAAGGCAGATAGCATGACTGCGCACTGGGTTCCGGCTGCCCTCTCGGCTCCTATGAGAAGGCGATAGCCATTAGAAGGCCCTGCCTGGGACGGGTGTTAGCACACCACTAAGCCATTACCTGGCTGCCTTTCATCTGCGGCTCTCTCACAAAGACTATACATGACAGGCCTCCATAGGTGTACTCACAACTCAACTGCCATTCAAGCATGCTTTTATTACTACTACTACTACTACTATTATTATTATTCATATTAATAATTATTACTATTATTATTATTAGCAAAAGCTGCCAAATTCAGGCAAAAGAGTGCATCCTGTACAGAACGTTTGCCCATAATATATGATACATTCACTTACTCTGGAATGGCTAATTTCTTACTTTTCCCCATAAGTGCACCTATTCCCGCTGAGGAGGAATGCAAACCAGCACACACTTTCCCTAATTAATCTGTCACATTAGCAGACTGTAGCAGAAAGGTCTGCAGCTTAGTAATAGCCTCACCTGCTGGGCTTAGACAGCTGAGTACCTCTCCCTGTCTAGCTGGCCATCTACAGAACTGTGGCTGAACAAAATACCACTCATGTGCAGGTATGTTAAATTGCTTGATGAAGCTCACGTTCCATAGAGCAAAAAGAATGGGCTGGGTGACATGCATATACATCTGAAGGGTTTGTGCTGGTCTTCATGCCAAGGCAAGACAAGTCTTAGCAGTAAGAGATTCAGTTTTGTGCTATTTTTATTATGTGCTATTTTGCTGTGTTTCCACTCGCTCAGTTAATGCGGATCAGTATATCAAGGTCAGCAGGAGGTTTAAGGAACCCCGGTACTGGGTGTGCTAATCCCCCATTCATTCCCGTCCCAGTCACCAGGCATCAGTCCCTTAAGGCTTTTCCGACAGTGGGAGGAGAAAATCAGGAATTAGTGAAATACCAAATGGAAGAATGATCCTGGTATAATAAAGACTCAGACATGAGCCCAAAAGACTAAGAGGTTGTATTTTATTTCTGCTTCCATTGTCCACCTTATATAAAATGGTATAAAATAGTATAAATCTTCCATATTTCTTAATAAAAAAAAAAAGGTCCATCTCATTTTCACTTTATTTTGCATATCATTCACTGCCATAGTGGATGAGCCATTGAAAGAGAAGCAGCCTTTTAGCTCTTCGTCATACTTAATCACTCTCAGCCGTGGACTCATCCGGCGAGTAGCTTTTCAACTTTGCGTTATCTCCTTGCCTACCTCCTTGGCGTACAACTTCATGAGAACAGGCACAATTTAGCCACCCTCCATGGACAGAGAAGGACCCCAGGACAAGGGCACAACAAAATCAATCGATTCATGTGACGGGAGCAGGCCCCTTCCCATGACCTGCCTGATCACGTTAGCATTTCTTAGCCTAAAACTTCCCCCTTCCACATAGCACTTAATCTCTTCCCCACTTTCATTTTACCCAATTCTTTGCACTTCAGTTGTTTTCAAAATCATTTTGCACACCATTCAACAAGCTTATGAGAGGACAGTGAAGGACACAGAAAATCACATCATACTATAGAGGCAGCTGGATCTGAAAGAGGTTTCATGTATTGTATAACTTTATATAAGACCAAACCCGTGCCATCTGTATGCATGACAAAGGCATCAAGTTTTAAAATCAAGACTAAGAAGATCAAATACCAAAGATTATTTTATTACAATGCTCATTATTATACCTTTAGGTGTTCTTTTCTATAATCAAATTACATTTATTTGCATTTATTTATTTAGCAGATGATTAAGCCCAAGGAGACATACAAGTGAGCCAGATAATACATCACATCAGTACGTTTGAAATCTTGAATCAGTATTTGTCAGAGTAGAGACAGCATATATTGAAAATGGCTTAAGAATTCATATGATGGTGAATTATGAATTGGGAATTGCGTGTTTTCAAACAAAGTAGTAACAGTGTATTATTCTGACATACAGGCATGCAGTCCTCTTTTCTATATAAATACTATTTGCCACTTTATATTAAAACTACTGAAATCAGAGAAATGGAAGATATGTGTCACGTGGGGCGAAGGACTCAAGGGCAGGCGTTGTGGCAAAATAAAAGTTTTTTATTTAAGTTTTTATTGAACTGTAGGAGCAGAAACTGGAAATAAGCAAGATTGCAAGGGATGAAATGGGAGCAGGACACAGGCTGACAGGAGGAATGGCGATAATGACCGGGCTGGCGAGGACGGGAGAAACAGGCATCTAAATAGCGACTAATGCGGGCGGAGAAGCATGAGGGGAGGCCCATCAGGGCCGCGGCAGGGAGGAGGCCGGAGGGCACAGGCAGACTATATGCACATGCTCTTCATTATAACCAGAATTACCTTTTGCAATACATAAGATGTCCTGTCTAATTGGCATTCTGCCCCATGACTGAGTGTGGACATAGAAATAGAGCCACAGAATTCCTTGCTTCTTTGCTAATACACGTCATAACAACAACAGACCCAGAAACCGTAAGCGGCTAAATCCTGGGACGCCTACTTCTGTGTTGATGTCAATGGAAAGCCTTCATACTTCAGGTGAGTTATCAGCCCCGTTACAGGACCAATTATGCTGATATAAAGTAGCGTGAGGTTAAAGCCGAGAAATTGGAAAGGTCGCAGAAAAATTTGCAATCTAAATGTTAAAACTATTGCAATTAAAATGTATCTGAATGAAAGAACATTCATGGGTCTAGTCATCAAAACCATCCATCCATCCATTTTCTGAAACAGCTTATCCTTCCGGGTCGCGGGGGGTCCGGATCGCGGAAGCTACGGGCACGAGGCAGGGAACAACCCAGGATGGGGGGCCATCAAAACCATTGTAACAGAAATCTGATTGCATAATTAGTAAGCTATGTGTGTGAATAAAAATTAGTTCTCTGATGCTAGTTTAGAACTTTGATGCATTGGTCCAAAAAAAGAAATTCTGGGCATGACAAAGCAGAAGCAAAAAATATTCATTAGCAGACCAATTACCCACTGGTATCTATCATCTAGTATCAGCTAGGTAAGTGATTTGAAAAAGAAATGTAGCTGGCATTGTTGTAGCTAGTGGATTTTTAAGTGAGAGGTCGATCTGCAAGGACGCATCTGAGTGAAATGTGGTCTGCAATATAGCAGAGGCTGACACCACTGGTCCAGAGTACTGATTTTACATGGAAAATGTGCATATGGGTTACTGGTGCAATGAATGCATTTCAGTGTATTTTCAGCTTTTCACGTTTTCAGAATTTCAGTAGCCACCACTGAGATATGCATTCAGCCAAAAAAGACAGCAGGTGAAAGGTGTAATGTGTAGGAACGATAACCTGCACATGCTTGATGACCTTCCCTGCTAGGTGCGCTTATATGAGGCACCATGTTGTGTCGATTCTTACAGCGTAGAGTGTGACAAACCTCAATCCCTGTCACGAGCAGCAGGGCCAGAGAGGCTGACCTTTACCAGGGTTAATGGCTAAAGGGCAGACGCAGGGTGAATGAAAAATGCATCAGGGACTTTGCAGGAAGAGTGAAGGAGAGGAGCGTAAGTCAATGACACGCTGATTAGCATTTATGGCATTTGGAACGCATATCCCTGTCACGGACCTTTCACTCTCCTGGCCTCGCTCAGCCTTACTCACTAACACATGAATGACAAGCTACTCAGGTTTCTCATAAAGCAACGGGATATTTCATGCCAAAAAACTTGCAAACCAAATTAGCTGTTGTTTCAGTTTGCTGAAAATGCTGTTAACTGATTATACGTACCACTGAACCACTTCCAATTATATTTTTCTTTCTACCAGCATGCAAATACATGAACACGTACATATTTGCGGGCTTGTGATGTGTACTTGCTGCAGTGATATCTTACCTCTGCCAGTGGCACGATACCCTGCAGAGCCCTCTGGCTGATGTACAGGTTAGACACCGCCTCTGCCTGTGCCCCAGTGGATCCTGGGTACTCGATCTGCCACCGCACCGGCTGAGTGGACTGCACATTGATGAAGTTGTCGATCTCAAACTCCACACGCATGACCTCATGGGCAGAGCGCTTCGCCCTGGAGAGACAGGAAAGAGCGTTAGAGTGAGAAAGAGAGAAGGAAGGGCTGCTTATTAGCCACAAAACACATGCACAAGCGGAATTAGAGCCCAAATCATATACAAATAATAGACAAAGAGTAGGACTAAAGAAGGTCTATGTAAATGAACATTTAAAAACCCACTCAGCCAGTACTAGGGGCTCAGTGGTTGGCCTCATACTTCCAGGGTTGTGTTTATAAACATGCAGCGAGGTGAATTGGTGCCTCTGAATTGCCTATAATGCGTGAGTGTGTGCTCTATAATGACTGACATCCCATTAAGGATGTGTCTTGCCTCTTGCCCTCCCTGAGACAGGCTTCAGTCTCACCCCCAGCCCTCTACTTGATAAGCAATATAGATTACAGCTGGATGGAAAAATCTGTGTAACTAAATGCTTTTTTAGCTTAAAGCCATTAAATTGCCTTTGCTATTTTGCGTATGCTTGTCCTTCACGTCAGCTGAAATACAATGCATAATCAACCACTTGTGAAGTATAATTAGGGAATCACACGAGATTTACTCCCAATCATCATTTTTACCAATAGATTATGACAGAAAGTTTAGTTACTGTCAAATTTTATTAGTGGCGCACAACATACAGAAACAGGCAAGCAGAGAAATTAAATAAATGTAACTAGGGATAATTTTTGGGTTTTAAATTGACTTGAAAGTTTCTCTACAGTAGTTGGTGTATTAATGTTTCAATGCATGCAGTTAGAATATTTGTAATGTAAACTATGTAATTCATATTTATATGTAAAAATAGAAAGTAAAAGCAATGTGCTATAGTTCCATTTCGATGTATTAGATCACCATAAAGCCTTATGCGTTGGACACACATTATCGTCCAGCTCTGCAATTCACTGAGATGTATGACCGCTCTCGGCCGATCTCTGACCACTGTGATCGCTAAGGTGATGACCTCTGCCCCTGATGGCCTTCGGAGAATTCCCTGCAGTATCGTTTACAACCTTAGAACAGGTTCCATTACAGCCCCTCTATTGGTCGCTTGATGGATGTCGCAGCTCTTGACATACTCTTTTTCAAAGTAATTTCATCCCAAATAAATAAATAAATAGACAGGCGCAGCTTTTAAACTCGCGGCGTGGATCGGGGGGGGCACGAGAAAGGGCAGCGGAAAATGGAATACAAGGATGAATGGAGTGTTAATCACCCAGGACAGAATGATAATAGCAGCACAACAGCTTTACATCGACAACGCCGCTCCTGTCGCCCCATAAATCAGCCACTGGCCGCAAAGTGTGCAGCTCCCACCACCTCAACAAGAAGGAAACATGATGGCTCTCGCTTGACCATGCTGCCAAGAGGGAGTAATCATTGCTTTATAATCCTTGACTATGATATGAGGGAAGAGCGCAGTGAGGAGACAGATGTTTTCCAGCACACAGCAGCCATTGCCTTGCTGAGCACCTGAGTTTGCCACTTACACCCTAGTAGTAGTGACCCTACTACATTTACCCAGCAGCCAGCACAAAAGAAGCTAAGACAGGAAGGATCTGGGAAGAGTTGCAATTATCAAGTTTCCAGAACAGTATATGGAGAGGTATTTCCATTAATAACTTCTGCTGCTTACAGGAATAGAGACCGTAAAATTGAAGGTATTAAAATAATTCGAGATAATTAACTAGATTAAGGTCATAATTGGAACATGGCGTAAAAAAGAAACAGGCAGGTCAGGCAATGTCAGAAAACAACAATGACAAATAGTATGAGAGCTGGCAGTGGTGGAATGAAAAGTAAGGCGGAGATGTAAAGGAAGAAGGAAATTTGCCACCTATCCCATCATCTCTGAAATCTCACATGACAGGATAATCCAAGGGTGGCCAGGTGGCTCAGCGGGTAGCACTGCTGCCTACTGAATAAGGGAGAGCGGAGTTCCAGCTACTTTCTGCTCCAATAACCTCTGTGGTTTGTGTACTTTCCTGATGAACAGATTATTGGGGCGTTCACTGAGAAAGGTCAAAATCGAAGCAGCCACTAACCCTGCGTAACTTAATTTTGACAGAAATGCAGTAAAAACCAAATCAAGAAGTAGGTAAGAGGATTTATAAGATTACCTTGCTGGGGAAAAATTAGAGATGATATTTAGCATTAAGGGACGAATAAGTGCATGCTAGCAGCAAGCTATATATCCAAAGGAGGGTTAATCATTAGATTAAAACATTAATAAATGCAGAAAATGAGTGTTTGAAGCAGTAGATTATTTGGATCAAGTGAAGCACCAGCAGTATTTCGGGGCTATATTCATGGGCTACTGCCAAGCCAGGTGAGGAATTCAAGATTAGCTAAAAAAAATTCACCACATACCAGCCATTGGAATAGCAGCGTAACTGACCTTGTCTGATGTTCCGAAGAGTGTAAATTAATTACTACCTTTTAAAATCCTCACATGGTACAGTCAGTTGGTTCCTCTACTTGTCTCTTAAATATGTCAGAGCACTTTGTTTCTGACCTTTCAGCTTTGTTAACATTGTTATGTTTACATTGTTATGTTAACAAATGCAGCTGTGAAAAACAGCGGGAAACATAACTCTTGGGGCTAATTAATCAGTGAGATAAAAGCCATCTATCTGTCCATTGTTTTATTTTAAACAATCTCACATGAATTTACTAAATTCACTGTGCTATCTGGAGCTGATCCAAAGTATAGAGCTAGGAGCCACGTATCACTGGGAACGAATCACAGTTCATCACAGGGAATGCAGTCTAATCTCTACTCTGTCCTTGGACTGTGGGAGTTTGTGAAGGAAAGTCAAGCAAACACTGGGAGAACATGCAAATGCTACACAGACACATGGAGGGAGGGACCGTCCCCTAAGATTTAGCAAGCAGTTTACCTCAGAAAAGCTAAAAGCTGCTAACCCCACCATACCACTATACCATAAGCACAATATGCAAATGCAAACAAACAGCCCTGTAGTGCTTCAAGAGACCACCAACCTGCCAGCTTTATTTGCACCTCCACGCCAGGGCATCTGAGTAGCGGCCCAGAATTTCCTACCGCTACTAGCAGCTTCAGTGTGCTATTTCAGAAGCAAGGAAGGCCAATATGAAGAGAGCAAATTTTGCTAAAAGGAAATCCTTTGTTCCCATGTCACTGGCTGCATTACACAGTAGTGTGTCTCCTAGCAATCTGACAAAACCAGAGCCATCAGCGGGAAGGCTAACCATTGGCTGGGTGTGACTAATCTTTGGTTGCAATTCAAGACCATACCTCTGACTCCACAGAAATAATTTGTCATGAGTGTTAAACATATCCTAGATGTTGGGGGAAGGAGGTAACAATTTCTTTTTCTGAGCTGAATTAATTAGACATCATTGATTTCAGCCACTATCCAACTCTGAGGAGAAGCCAAAGTATTTATTTTGTGTCAGATG
This sequence comes from Petrocephalus schoutedeni, assembly GCA_026780765.1. Lineage (NCBI taxonomy): Eukaryota > Metazoa > Chordata > Actinopteri > Osteoglossiformes > Mormyridae > Petrocephalus > Petrocephalus schoutedeni. The sequence continues at coordinate 32,111,317 of JAODKL010000040.1, forward strand.
AAATAAAACTGGGAGACAGATTTCAAGGCCATTTATCACAGAGGCCTCTTGTTTAACCTTTGCAGAGAAAGTCATATTTCAGAAGGAGACCCAAAAAAATCTCTAAAGATTAAGGTGTGTGTGGGGGGGGGGGGGGGGTCTGTAATCAGCAAGGCCTAAAGAGTTATATTTCTCCTCTGACAGGTCAAGTAAACCAGGTAAACCAGAACCTTTGAATGTGACACGCACTTCACAAACTTTATCAAACTTGTCCATGGAGAATGGCAAATACGTTTTTTTTTTTTCGCTCTAAGGTGACTTGGTATCCAGAAATGGCTGCAGTGCGCTTTTCCTCAAACTGTTGGGGAATTAAAAAGCCCAAATTCCGAGGAGAAACACTGTCCTGCACATCATTCCCAGCAAACAACACTATATATTTTTATTTTTACCTCAACATTAAAATTATTTAATTATTTTTTTATTATTTAAAGTTAAAATAATTTTCATTATTTCATTTTTTCATTTCAATTTCACATGGGGAAATTATCACGGGAAAAGGGTTAAGCAACGTTTTTTTTACAAAAAAATTTGTATGCAATAAATAATTCAAGATAATTTCAAACATATGTCCATTACAGGGATAGCAAATAGTTTGACGCAAGCTGAAAAATAATTGCACCTTTCTTTTTGAGAAACTCTTACCTTTCACTTATCCTCCAGGTTACAGAGAGTACTGGATATATATAATAATTAGAAGATACGGACAATTTTGGAAAATTGACTCTTAGTATTACTACTAGTGATGCAGGTACATCATTAAGGCATGGAAAAGTGGCCATTACATGTAATATGTTTATGAGAGGGAGGCTTGTAATAGTATTTAACAAATAAAGCTTTCTCTAAAATGCACTGCATGTGTAGAGTGAATATAAAAAGTGCACACACCCCTGTTAAAATGCCAGGTGAGGTATGGTGGTGGCAGCATCATGCTTTGTGCTTGTTTTCTTCAGCTGGAACTGGGGGCTTTAGTGAAGGTGGTGGGAGTTCCAAATGAAAGGAAATTTTGGCCCAAAACCTTCAGTTGTCTGCTAGAAAGCTGAAGATGAAGAGGAATTTCACCTCAAGCATGTATCCAAATCAACAAAAGACTTCGACTCTTATGCACATTTATGTAACCGGCTTATTATTAACATTATATATATATATATATATATATATATATATATATCTTTTTTTTTCCCCTAACAGATTTGTTTGTTTTTCAATTGAATTGTACAGGTTATTGGTCACATTAAAGGTGGAAAAAGTTTTTAAATGATTTATCAAAGTCTTATTTTTTACATCACAAAAACCCGTCATTTTAACAGGGGTGTGTACGCTTTTTATATCCACTGTATGATGCAGAATGTCAGAAGACCACATTTAATAGCAAATATTTAGCAATGTGCTATCTATTTGTCCTGGATGTGATATTAAACTGCATCTGCCCAGCAAGCAGTCCTGGTGAAGGGCTTGGCACTCCAGCCACCGTTAAAACTTCACACAGCATCAACGAAGCAGAGAAGACTTGAAACCACCAGACAGCCAGTGGGGTCAGTCCTGTGGAGGATCTGGACTGGTGTGGTGGCGAAACCCTGCATTCTGGAGGATTGTAGACCGGGGAGTGGCTAGATGTCTGTAGGTGGGTACACCTATGATTAATCTAGTCGCTCTGATTGCTGCCATACTCAGGGAGTAGCTGTTGCTGTGGTGGATAAGCTCCTTCCAGTGATGTCTCGATGAGGGAGACATTCTATTCTCAATTTCGCTCTGTGGTTGATGGGTGCTGACGAGGTGACACTCCCTGTGGTCATGGGTGGCTTCAATGCTGGCATTGACAAGGCTGGGGTTGTGTTGGTCCCTAACATGTTCCTCAACTTTGCAAAAGGTCAGGGGCTGTAGTTGGCTGGATCCTGGTTTCAGAATCCGCATCATTGGACTTCGTACTCCAGTACTGGTGGTGTGACAAAGGAGATCGATCACATCCTTGTGGATAGACTCTAGAGGCTCCTGCAGAATTGCAGGGTCTACAGAAGTGCCCAGTTTCTTAATTCTGACCACAGACTTTTTGTTGCTTCAGATTCAGCTTAGGTCTAATAGGCTACCACCTGTTAGGAGAATGAGGTTGGACCTGGGCAGGCTCTTTATAATTAATTTTCATGCAGTATGTGTGAGGAACTTGTAGATTTGGGAGAGACTGATTTTCATAAAGCGTTTGACTCAATTGATCAAGATGTCCTGTGGGACATCCTGAGTCTTTGCGGGACCACGTTGAAAGGTTGACTTACCCCAGCAGCTACATTCAAGTCTGCAGTGACTCTTCCTATGAAATCAGTAGACGGACTGGGTGAGCATGTGGGGTCCTGAGCTCCCCATATATTTATAAGAGGACGAAGCTCCAAGTCTTTAGAGTCCTGGTGCCCCTTGTTTTTCTGTATGGCTGCAAGACATATAAACTATCCAGTGACCTGAGATGATTACTTGACTTCTTTGGTGCTATATCTCTTTGGAGAATCCTTGGGTATCACTGGTTTGACTTTGTGTCGAACAAGCGGTTGCTCAAGTAGTCTCAAATGAGGCACATTACCTGCATTGCGAGGGAACGTCAGTTACAGCACTACTGGTATGTGGCACAATTCCCTGACGTTGATCCAGCTCATCACTGAGGACCCGAGTGGCTGGACCAGGGCCGCCCACATAATACCTGAGGGCAACAGATACAGGTAGATGGCCTTTTCCGGATGGTGGAACTCGGACTGGGCGTCGGCCTGGGGGGTCGCCAACTGGGATCCCGAGGGGTTTTGTTGTGTGGTGGGTGTGACAACACGCTGTACCAGTGAATACTCCCCAACCTGACCTGGCTGCCTTTCACTTGAAAAGATTGTTAAGCCAGCCAATATTACTGTATCAATACAATTCCTAACCATTACAATTCCTCAGCAGGAGTCATAAGAAAACTAGCATCTTCTCCAAGCAAAAATATAGGAGGTCTTTCCTTAAGAAACAGTCACCAGACTAGAAAGAGAGAAATTGTCCTTCACTTATTTTCAATGGCAAGCTAATTTACAATTTTTCCACTTTGCCAGCATTTTTCTAAAAATACTGACCCTTTTGTAAGACTGACCCTTTTGTTGTTTAGTGTTGATTTGCATGGCAGATTTATAATGCGCCATTACACTATTACTTGGAGTTATAATACAAGTCATCCCTGGTCAGCATGATAATAATGTGTGCAATCCGCCACAAACTGTATGTCATGAACTGCCCATTTTTCTCACTTGTAGAAGGTCCATAAACCACTATAAGGTCTATTGCAATATTTAACACCTGTTTTTCAGTACCAGAGCCACCTTGAGGCTAATAAGAATCAAAAATGGCATTTTGCACTGAACAATACCGCAGTGAGCTATGGCAAATGTGTAACACACAAGCACCAGGGGCTTGGAGCTGAAGGACACAGCCTTTTATCACCAGCTGCAGGTAAGTGCCCTGCGACTTTGGGCGATATACCAACAAGGTCCTGTTCCTCCCTGCTTCCTTTTCTTCAATCAAAAGAGTACTACAGTATAAGCCACTTCTCAAACAACATCTTTTTTAATCACAGACCCTTTGAACACACCAAAATCGCTGATAACAAGTGAGATTTTATACAGAATTATATAGATAACTTGTGAACGGGGATTATTGAAAGCTAAAGAGCAAATTTTAAAAGTTACAAAGCTGGCACCTTATCAAGGTGGGAGAGGTGCAAGTCACAATAGGTTTGGAACACAGACGCATTCCAGTAAACCACCAATGAACACGCAGGGGCACAGAGGCCAATGGAAGCTTGTACAGTATGCAGACAGAAGCAGCACAGTCTGTGGACTGAGGCAGACAATGCCACCGGAGGAATCCACAAAGTGAACCCCTGGGTTTCTGAAGGACAGAGCTAGTGCAGACAGAGCCATCATGCCAGCCTCGGGCTGGACGGCGGGGCCTCTTCACCTACAATGGGGTCTGACAAGGCCCTCATGCCACGAAATGGCAGGTCCCTGCTGCAGTCAAGCATGATGGCAGACCCGGGGGTGTCACGAGAGGCCAAGGACCCCTTCACGCAAGTCACATTCTCATCTCTCTCAGGACACCTGGGGGACGTGAGAACGACCCAGGAAAACCCATGCGGTGCCTTCAGAGTGGGTCATTTGCTCTCAGGCATTTGGGTCCTGCTATTGTATGCAGTAATTTCTTGCATTTCACTTGAATGAACAGATATATGAATTGTATCTCCACACTGTCCTCCAGCATTCTCTGTTATTTGTATTATTCACAGAAGTCAGTTGTGAGACCTATAAAGTCTTTAATTTATTGCCACGATGCATGTTGCATAATTGATAATGTGGACCTCTATTTTCTAGGACGCAGTGACACAGTCGTCTTTATGAATGAAGCTCATGTGTTATGTCACGATAACCAACCAACAAAAGCAATGCACTTTACAGCGATCCCAAGCCCCCTTTTCTTCATTACATTGCATTGTGCAATTTAGACTTTCGGGAAGGGCAATTCTGGGGCCAAAGTTTATGTTTTATGACTGACATGTCCCTAGGCCATTAATATCAAATGTGTCATACCAATCATTCATGGGCTTTATATTTGACATATCCAAATATGAATTTCTTTGTACTGAAATTGAATCAGAATAACACAAATTATTGATAATGTCTGAATAAAATGTGAATTATTACCTTCTGAAATAATTTAAATATTACGTTTAATAATAACATTATATAATGTATCTAGTTACCAAAAATTTGCATCCTATATTGTGCGAGCTTGTGGCACAGGCCAAATTGTGGTATCTATATAAGTTAAAGCTTGAATTTTCTGTACATGTTGCATTTACTAAAGATTAAAACAAAAAAAGAATATGACAGTTTCGATGTAGAAGATATAAAATAAGACAAAAAAAAATACAAATACAACTTTGGAGAGAAATGTATTAAAATGATTATAATAAACATTGTGTGTGCCTTGTTCTAGACTGACATCCCATACAGGGAGTCCCCTGCCTTGTGTCACAACAGCCCCGTACTGGGCTAGTGGTTATGGAAACAAAGTGGATGGGACTATCAGAACCGTTTAGGGTACACCTAGAGTTAGTGGCACACTATAACGGGTGGTCTCCAGAGCTGACAGCAATGTAACTTGGTCTCATGCTGGAGGGCAAAGCACTGACTGCAGATGTGAGACCGGAGGTACATGAAGGCAGCACTCCGGCAGTGCTTGGAGCAGCAGAGGAGCAGGTCTGCCCCATTCACCACTAGGCTGTGTAAGAGGACATAGACCCCCAAACCTCAACACAGCTGAGTGTGCTGAGGCTATACCTTTCCCTGCAGTGACTAACATGCATCCCTGCAGTATAGCCAGCAACCACTGATACATTGTCAGAAAATAGGGTCTGCCAATTGTACCTTCTAAGATACAGAAATGGACTATGAGAAATGGACCAATGTACCATTAGGAGTACATTAATATTGTTTGTACCTTGGGGATGCATTTTCATACCTTAAAAAGTGCAATTACCTACAGCTAAGGGTACATTGGCAAACTCTTATGGGTACAGCCCTAGTGACAAGCAAAGGTACAAATTGGTACCCTATTTTCTGAGAGTGTAGGGAGGCAGCAAGAGGGGCAGGACAGTCACAGTGTAACAGAACTACTTCACTCAGCTGGTGGCCACCATTCACCAGATTCAACACTTCTGGGAACAACCCCCTGAACCATCATGCAGCTCCAGCAGAGTCCTGCAGTATGGGAGCCATTTCCCGGCAAACCTGTAGCCACTCGGGCAAAGCCAGCATTCACAATGGGCAGCTTTGGTCACCTCTGAAGCTCCCATCTCCTCTGCAGTATTGACAGAGTTACATTTGCATTAACTTTTACACATATTTAGCATATTTAGCAGACACTTCTGTTCAAAGAAACTTATATGCGAGGCAAATAGCACATTGCAAACATTCCTGCTGTCAAGGAGTCAACTAGGCATATGTGCAATTAGTGCCCAGGGATAAGTGTAAACAGTTTTAGAGAAAGAGCTACCGAAAGCTACCCAACTACACATATAACTATTAATATCTTAACAGAGTAAGAACTGAATAAGACTATTTGAGGGCCAGTAAGTGCAATTCAAAGAATATTCAAAGAAAAATCAAGTTAGTAGAGGAACTTATCAAACATATGGGTCATGGGGCATTTTTTGAAGTTAGAGAGTGAGTCTGATTACAGAACTTGGCTTGGCATTCCATCACAGGGAACCAAGAGAACGGTCTGGAGTGACACTTCTCATTTGGTGCAGGGAGCTCCAAGCAGTGTTGGTTTGCTGACCAAAGGGGTAAGATGGGACATAAGTCTTAGCCTTTTGATGGAGATGGGCGCCTGTCCATTAATGGACCTTTAAGCCAGCACCAAGGACTTGAACAAACAGGAAATCAGCGAATAGAGCTAAGGAGACGTGTGACATGAGAACGCTTGGGCTGACTGAATATCAGATGTGGTGCTGCGTTAGGTGCAGAGCTCTAATTAACACTAGGTCAACAATCTTTATGACTCAGTGGGGTTGCATCCTGCCACAGACTAACAAGTGCTGTAGCTGTGTCTGTGCTCATGCCTGAGAGACAGTACCTTCATCTGAGTGTCAGAGCCATTATCATCAGTCAAGATTTGGCTCATTGAGATCCAGGATTTTCAGGGTTGCTTCCTGCCATAGACTAATAAGAGCTGAAGTGGTAACTGTGCCGATTCTTAGGAGTCAGTATCTTCACTTTGGTGTCAAAGACATTGCCATAAATCAAGATCTGGTTCATCGAGATCCAGAACCCAGGTATTGTGGGGATGGTCTTCATTGATTTTGGTAAGAGTTTACCTCACTTGGGATAGACAAGAGTCTACCCAATGTATGACACATTAGCATGTGCAGTGTGTAAGGAGAGATAAGCAGAGGAGACCGACACTGGAGACACCACTGGAGGGAGGGCTGAATGAGAAGGTATACTGGGAAAGGAAATAATACAGTAATGGCCAGAGGGGTATGGAAAGGGAGGTGGAGCTGTGAAGCCAAGCTACAAGAGCTTCTGGAAGAAGGGACCCAGGCCAGGGTACATGTCGGAAGTACAGTTTCTGGGGCAGTCTACATCTTCATCAGAGTCCACCAGAAGCATCTTGCTCTTTAGCCCTGAGTGTAAGGAGGACTATGAATCATTCCCGGCAGGTTGTTAGAGGTGGTCTATCAGCACTGCAGTGCTGAGGCACCAGAGGCTGATGGGAGAGCTGAGGAAGGTCTCCCAAACGAAGCTGTCCACCCCAGCATTTGCAGTGTTAAGCTGGACCGTCTGTGGTTCACTGGACCCTTGAAGGGCGGTTGTGTAACACTGGAGAGCTGGCTGTTTTGTGGGCTAGTCCCATCAACCCCAAAGTTGACAGTTCATTTGCTTATTCTGTATGGTGTTCAAAAGAGTAGCGTGTTGTTTTATAAGTTACCATTTTCCCTGTTATCTAAGTTGTATAGTGATGACAAGCTTTACATGCTGTTCATCTCCCCTTTGTGTCTTACCCATAATACTGTGTTACCATAAGATCTCTTGTGTTAGTGCTGTTTGTAAGCCTCTAGTACGGATAGCCTGCAGTGCTGTAAAGAATAATAAAGGATAATAAAGCCACTTGCTTGAGTCTCCTGCTTTGTTCACGTGGCAGTACAGTATGTTTAAACTATGCTGTTCCCTGCCTTTGTCTTGCCTTTTGGCATGTGTCAGTTCCACAACCTGGCACAAAGAAGATATCTAAGAATTAACATTTCTAATTAGTCCATCCATCCATCTTCCATAACTGCTTATACAGAACAGCGATGTGGTATTTTAATTATTTTTAAATAATTGACAGCTCCACTGTGAAAAAGCCTAAGTAGCAATTATAGGAAGTCTGCTGCAAAAGAGGCCTGCTTATGATGTCCCTAATATTTTTAACCATTCTTTTCTCTTTAATTCCATTTATATTGATGAAAAGTAATGAAATCTTCATTTATACTGTGTGTTCATACTAAATTAGAATATACTAAATTAACTCAGCAACTAAAAGGATAGGAAATCAGTGTGAAATCAGGAATGAGATTAGAAAGCAATGTGTAACAGAATCCAGAACAAGCATCAATAATGTTAAACTAAATTACAAGCAACAATAAGCAGAAAACACTTTTGCAGAGAATAGTGATACTTTATGGGGATGAATGGCCTGATACACATCCCATCTGGCTCTCCAAGAAGCACACAGGAAGATGTGCAGCTTAGGAGTCAGAGGAGGGGTACTGGGGGAGATTTTCGACCTCCAGCCCAGATCAATACAAATATGTTACAAATTTTTAGGGCCCTGGAACCATCCTGACGTTCCTCACTTTATGGCGCCCCAGGGCCTGCCCCCCCCCCACCCCCCCAAAAAAAAACAATGTGGAGGGCCCCCCTCCAACGGCAAATCTCACATGTATGCAAAACTTTCATAAGGATTAAGACTGATGTCATGCATATTTTATGTACTTGTGGCATGTTACTGTTGTATCTCTCATTGTCATGTATACAATCACATAATGGTGGGAGTCATAACACCTTAAAAGGGAGTCATAATGTTTAAATAAAAAATCATTTTCCATAACCAATTCAGGGTCCCTTAAAACAGTTCTGAAATGTAATAATCTATAATGTTTTGTTGTCAAACTATGTTTTTTGAGGTGTGTATTTAACGGAAAAAAGCACGTTTTTGGAATTTGCCAACTACCACAGTGCATGATGGGTACGATATTTGGAGCAACTGCTGCAACGGGCGTAGGCAGGCTCTAGGTGTGAATTTAGAAGGGGGGCTCCATGGTCCATTTTTGCCCCAGGGCCCAATGTACAGTTGTTCCCCCACTGGTCAGAGTGCAGGGTGAGTCAGCATCCAGGGCTCATGAAGTAAAAAGTTTTGCTTATAGAGGTATTCATAGGACAGATACCTGGAACTATTATATAATGCCTGCTGTTTAGTGAGCAATAATTTGACAGAAAAATGTAAATACCTCTATTGTGAGTACCACACATATATTATAAACACATATAAAAAGAAATAATTCCTCTACATGGACACAGGGTTCATTTGGCATGGCTTTAGTTGTATTTTAAAATAATCTGCCTGGTTAATTGAGTGCTGACTGGCATCCCCCTACCTGCAAACTCACAAAAAGATACTTTCTGTCTGCCAGCAAGACAATACAGCCTATTACGGCTGTGGCTCGCAAACTGACCTCTCAGTCACATGAAAAAGCCCATTATCTAGCATCGTGATCCAGGCTGGCCCGTTAACAAGCAGCGTGCAACGTCAGGAAAGAAATACTAACAATGCCCAATCGACAGGAAGGTCCACTACACAATGGCCATGTTACCCATGTTAGGGATAGGGCCTGAACACAATGGAGCCACTGTGCCCCCTCAGAGAGCCTCCCGGATCATGAGTAAACGGGCGTCTTTATTCTCGAGGCCCGTTGCACTTAATTGCTCACATAAGAGCCGCAGTGCTACTCTGTGCCGACAGGACACTAAGTACTGCTACAGCAAGCCAACCCATAACTATATATTTTAAACAAGCAATATATGATAATAACAAACATCATAATCATATAATCATATATTGTTTGTTACTAACGCATATTAAAGCTGATAAGGTATGCTTGGATTACCAATTATTGTAATAACATTTTTAAGTGGGATTCACCATACATTTTAAGGCTCACATAAGCCAATAATAACAACATTATTAGTTTCAGCCTTCTTAGTCTTCTCACCTGAAAACAAGTGCAATGTCAGATTACGGTTCTTAACTGTAGACCATCTCCTCTGCTGACAGCGAGGTTCCTGTTACCTGGGCAGTGTGAATGACACTCCAAAGGTCTGCCAGTGGGAAAGGCATGAAGTCAATTGTCTGAGGGAAAATGCATTTCTAAAGGGGGATTTGGGTGGCATGACACTGCTGAATAGACGGTTGATTTAGCACATCCTCTAAGGGGGGCCCACCACTCAAAATTGTTTCTGCAATTCTGCAACGGCGACTGCGAGTGATGGGATGTGCATCCTGATGGAATGGCTTGAGGCAGCCAGGAAGATCTCTCTGTCCCTCAGCATGGCAACATTCAACTACTTACTGGAAAAACAAGCGAAATGCTTAGAATAATAATAATAACTGTGAATAGTTACAACATTCTTTCTCTTCTTCCCTGTCAGAAATGAGGCACATTGCTGTGATGGACACCAGCCTTCCTATTTGTTTGCTTCCCATCATCAGTAGATATTTGGAAGGTTTGCAGACAGGGTTGCTGGAACCATAGTGATATAAATGTGTGTAAAAAGCCGAGGCAGAGCAGTCCCTCCAGTAGGACCATCTACCAGGTAAACTCCCCCAGATGAATTCTGACATTCCTGTCACCATACCAACTGGCTTATGGATACTTTCTTTACCAAAGACACAAAGGGCTGCTTGACAATGGAATATAAGCCACATCTTAAATGCACTGACTGAGCAGCTGAGGATCAACTATTTCTCCATAAAGCAAAGCAGAACTATATTGTTTAAATATAGAAGGGCCATGTTCAGATGCTCAGGACCAAACTCAAAGGCAGAGCCAGGCCACCAAGGGACTGGTTTGCTTTCCAGCATCTCCTCACCCATACCAGAAGCACAGTGTACTGCTAATAGGAAATGGAGTACATTCATACAACTGATCTGCGAGTTTGAGGATTTGTCGAGATGGGCGATGCAGTGGGATAGCATGCAGCTCTGAATGTTAAGATTACGCACCCGTGTCTGGAAGGTTATGGGTTCGCATCCTGTGGCCAAAAGAGCAATCATATCACAATTGGGCTCTTAACCCCAACCACTCCTTGGCTCTGGATGCAGGCTAGCCCTCTGAGTGACCCCAAGCATTCCTCCCTATACTTTGGACATAAATGGATGATGCATTATGTGCCTTGGCTGTAACTTTTCTGTATAAAGACAATGGAGCAGGGACAGATGCAGAAATTGTCCTTTGCTTGCCAAATTACTGAAAATAAAAACCGTATTTTGTCCATAACAGAAGACAGAAGTTTTTCTTTTCTAAAATAACTTTCTGATGTTTTTCAAGTACCACTACAAGAGACTTGTCTGACTGTTGTTATCATTTTGTATCCACTATTATAAGGGCAGCACAGTTTTAAGATGAAACACAGAATGTATAGAGAAGATCTACACTTTGCGGCTCAAGACGGATATTATAATCAAGTTTGTGCCCTCAGTTTCTGTAGCTTAAATACAATTAGTTTCCCTTTTCCTGAAAGCAAAATGACTCACATTAGTGTGGGGAGCTCGACCCAGCCAGCTGTGCATTTGTATTCAGTGATATTTGTCTTCTTTCACAGCCCTTTTTGTCACACACAACGGGCTGCCCACTCCTTAAAATTCATAGCTATAATAATGTCAGGAATAAAGACAGTAAATGATAGATTTCTTTTTCCTTACCTACATAAAAAGCAGGAGACTAATTCTGTGAGAGCCCTCTGCCCACCCACTGAAAGGCTGATTGTGTTCTCAGTGTTGGAGGGTCGAGCTGAAGGTTAGATATAAAGTCATATACTGCAGAAGGCGCGCGTGTGTCACATGAAATGTCACGCTGTCTCCATGACACCGAGGATCCATGGTGGCACACCCAAAGCAGATTTGAGCCTTCCTTTACATCGAGACTTAAACCTATCTGAGGCGAGTGCCATGGCTGAGGAACAGCCTAATAGGTATTCCACTGCCGAAATGAGAAGTGCTACAATAAATAGCCGTTCTGCAGTGCAATTTTTGATGAATTGCATTATTGAATTAGGCCATTTATTACTATATGTCTTAAGGTGTTCACAGCATACTTAATAACACTTGCATACACACCACTACCACACTCTCTCTGTTTAAATATAAACCCGGGACTAAAAAAGAATCTCCTTGAATGAATACAAGAGAAACTAATTATTTTGAACTGAATTTTATTTCCTACACATCTAGACAATTTGGTGAATATTTAATTTGGTGGATATTTAATAAGAGGCTGTTTGAATTAATCTTATTATTCAAGCCTGCAGTGCAATCAATCAGAGTTACAACACAGGGGAATTACTCAAGGTTATCTGCTAAACAAAAATAATAATTAATAAAAACAGGAAAACAGCAACACTCACATTAAAAAGAATTTCATTAACACAGGTGTAAAATATCTCTGCAATATGTAATAATGTATATAATATAAAATGCATAACTAAGTTGGGCTTGAAATAAATGTTAATTAGCACATATATAATAAAAACATCTTAATATACTAATGTGGTATTTATCACTATTTGAAGTGGCGTCACGGTAACTAAATAAATCGACAAATTATGTCCCGAGAGGAATATTACTACATGTTAGTATGTGAAGAGCGCTATGGCCTGCAAATGTGGGAGCCGACGTGAGCGCCTGTGAGCTTATAAATACGGAAGTGTATTTAGAGCTAATGCATGCGACGGGGCCAATCAAAATGACGGAACTGGGCCAGGTGAAGGCCAGCCTGTCAGCCCTGAGAAGCAGCAGGCCCCAAAGAGGCTGAGCAGAGCCCGGACGGGCCTGACAGCAGAGAGCCCGCTGGGGGCCCATTGCCGTGCGCGTGGGCCGAGCTGCTCGGGGTGGTCCCGGCTGTGCCGGCTCGGGCCGCTGACTGCGTGCCTGTTCACGTGTGAGATAATTAGGGGCGTGACGTGTGTGCAGGTATCTGCGGGAGGGCCGGGTGGGGCCCATGGCCACAGGGCAATGCTATGCTGGCCACTCTGCGGGCTGCCCCCCCCCCATCAGAGCACTTCTGATGGAGGCTCCTGGCAACAGGAATCAGGGGACTTCATCCCCATCAGCATTCCTCTGCAACAATTCATATCCAGCAGAATGAAATAAATTATACAGCACACAAGGCCATTTCATCTATCTTTTGATTGAAAATTTAAGGAAAACTTTCACACAGGTTTGCAGAGTCTTTTCTGATCCAGTTCTACATAATGTTATCCTTTATCTGAGCATATGGCCTCTATATGATATATATTTTACAGATTAATCAGGCAGACATGAGTCCTGTAGGTCAGAAAGACAGCAGAAGCCCTCCTAGGGTCTGACCGCTAGAATTAGCGTCACACGTCCAAGACCTCGACCAGCCCTGCTGCAGCCAGCTGTCAGCCCCCCACTGCTGAAGGCACAAAAACATTCACAACACGCTTGTATTTTATTAAGGAGAGGCCATACAACCCTGAAATAAACACAATCAATGGAATAAAATTAGGAAAAGCTAACGATAACATAACCTATGCACACACACACACACACAAAAAGATTCAACAAGGTACTGGAAACATTCCTCAGAGATATTGGTCCATATTGACATGATAGCATCACGCAGTTGCTGCA
>JAODKL010000040.1:32160642-32172846 GCA_026780765.1 Petrocephalus schoutedeni
CCCCCTTTTTCCCCCCCCCCCCCCCCCACCAAGCCATCCCCACTGACTATGAGGTCACCCTAAGCCCCTTCTGCTCCACATATGTTCCTTGGTGTGAAAACATTTTTTGTCCATTATTATTGAAGCAGGAGCACAACTAGCTTCCACTTGTTTCCATGTGCATGGCTTTGGCTCATGCGTTCAGAGCTTCACCTGTTACCCTAAAGCATGACCTCACAGTGCAGTGCTCCTTCCCGCCAAGTCTGCTGCAGGAAATGATGCGTGAGCTGCTCTCATACCACCACCTCAGCTAAAGGATACCAAACGCAAAAGGCAAACGTGGCATTGCGCACATGCATGCTTCATTTATATATAGTCCCAGTTTAAGAGCCTTGCTTGTTTTTTAGTTTAGTGCATTGCAAAGAAAACTGCTCTTACGTAGACATGAAATTGTGCAAAAGTAAGGAGAATAATTTCAAGATCCCACATTTCCTCATTAAAATGCTTCAGGAAATCCTCATTTCATAGCAAATCATGCTGAGGGAGATACTGTTACATGCAGGCAGCTCTCTTCAGACTCTCAGACGGCGCCCTCCTCATGTTGGGTGACTTGGTTTAGATTGAGCTGCTCCCATTGTCTTCAATGGAATTTGTGTCCAGCTGGAAAAATGCTGTGTTTTCTCGGAAGACAGAAGGGCTAAAGGTTGGTACTTACCATATTGTTCACGCCTATAAGGCCTTTGAACAAACTGGAATTTAATTAACCACAGTTTCATTTTGGAGAGTTTGTCTTTTAAATCAATTCTGTTGTTCACAGTGATCAGATAAAGCAGCCGCCGCCAGACCCTTTGGTGGTCTGGTATATCTGGCTTCAGGAGTTCATTAAAATGCAAACTGGGAGATGTCTACAAAGGGCTTTTTAACCCACATTAACCACACCAAAGCAGTCCCATGTGTTCAAACATAAGAGCCAAAAGAGTGAAGGATGAATGTATAAACACCCACTCAGTCCTGGGCAAACAGGGAGAGATAGGACTCCACAGACTTAAGTTACAAAAATGACTCATGACAGCACTAACCCTTCAATAGTGTCATGAAGGTCATACAGCTGGGATGCAGGTCACTGAAGCAGCTGTGCTTTGCAACAGTGTTGCGTATTTTACAATATTAGAGAAGTTAATTAATGCTGACTGCCTGAATCACATTCTCCAAGTAAAAGAAAGCTTCCATATGTTGCCTTGGCAACGACTCAGCAGAAATCCACTCCCCCCAACTCACTATACGAGTCTGAAAGGCAAACGGCTGGTCTGCGACTTCCTTGTTCTGTTTAAGCCTAGGGCTACCGGCTGCCATTTAGATTTCATCCCTTCTACAGCAGGGTAGTGGGGGGGGGGGGGGGGGGGGGACTTAAAATAACACCTGCGGGATAAGGTAGCTGACTAAATCAGATCATAACAGCTGTTACATTTCAGTCCATGGCAGTGAAAATAAGGGCATTGGCATCTTAAACAATGAGACTGAAATTTCACCGATTCCCGAGTCCACAGGGACAGTTAATCTGCCTCAGAGGACCATTATATTACTTTATTCAGATTTAGATCCTGTATCTGCACATACAGTAGCAAGACATAACAACCGCAAAGCAGGCTTACATTTTATTGACTGAGATACGATAAATAATGCCTTAAGAATGACAACAAATAAGACCAAATAAAGCTGTAAAATGATCAAGCACAGGAAACGCTCCAGTATATCTTTCATCAATCCCCGACACCCTTGCTGACTACATATCAGATGGATGGAGAAAGCTGGCCTCCCCTGAGCTCAGGACGACCCTCTGGCTGCGTTATCTGCCTCTCTCCAGCATGCAGATGCAGGCATTACAGTTCAGAGCAAGGGGGAGCCACACAGTTTTAATTCTTGCACATAACATTCTACTTTAAAATAAATGACTTAATAAACTACAATATTACAAAAAAAATCGAAGAGCCCAATAACCCACTACAATGCCTCAATCCACAAAAAATAATTAAAAATCCCCAGTCCCTGCCTTAATAATGACCACCAGTACAATAAGAATTACTCTTTTTGGAAGACAAAAAAACAGCTAGGTACAATATTGGGACATTGGATAAAAACATGACAGATGAAAATGGGAGAAAACTGCAAAATATAGTAGCCAGATTTTACTGAATCAAAGATGTAATCAGGATTTTTCCACAGGAAACTTATGCCTTTTTACCAAAGTATGCATGCACTCAGCCAGCCCGCAGCAGAACAGAAAGACCAATCACAGGGTACTTTCCTGGTGATTAGTCCCTTACTAATTCTCCATTGTAGATTAAGGTAAAAAAAATTCTATAAATCACACAGATTCACTGTGAGTGTTGAAAAAATTACCAAGTCAGAAAACTAGCATTATAACTTTACTTTTTAAAGTCACCTTAAAATTGGAATCTATCTGAAAAAAAATGACAGCAAGTTGGTTAAGATCATTAGACAAGACACTAAATGATGACAAAGATCTTACTTATATCCAAGTATCTTCAATTGTGCATCAGCTACTTTATAGTTCTAATATAACCAAGGACAATAAGCACAATATGTTTTTAAAGTAATAACCAGCCCAGAAGTCAGAGGCTGTGTTGGAATATTGAGATTTCTTTCATTCGATCCTGTAAATTCCATGGACAAGACAAGCATTTCACAGTGAATCACAAAAAAGGTCCTATTTACTGATGAAATCAAGTTTGAGACTTAGAACCATCAGGATCTCAACCTCATTGAACATTTATGGAGGCACTTGAAGATTGCTTGACTTTTTCATTCACTAACATCACAAGATGTTCTTTGGAACAGTACTGATGATGTTGGGGTAACATGGAGCATCAGGCTTTGCACAAACTTGTGGAATTACTGCCAGCTTGTCATTAAGTTAAAAGGGAACTTATTAAGTACTAAGAAATTCTGAAATCCTTGAAAAATAACAGTTCAACTAAGAAAATTATGTTGAAAATATCATTTGTAATGAACAATTTCATATTTAATTACAATGGAAAGTGGAAAATAAATATGTCCATCTTCAATGTGCACCATAATACTGTGGACATGGTCCCTAACAGATCAAAGCCAGGGAGCAAAGAAACTATGCTATAACTGTGCTATTGCACTCCTATGCAACAAAAGAAGACTAAGAAAACAAAATATTAAAATCTTAATAATGGAGGCTAGTTAGTCCTAGTGTGCCTGTGCCCTTTGCAAAGTTACATTAAATGCTTTAAAGGGTAATGTTCAATCCATCCTGGCAGAAAATAGATTTTCTTAAGAGGTTATGAGCAGGGCTGCTCTCACATTAATTCTGCATGCATCTCGCAGGGTTCGCTCTGCTCTCTGCCTGATTGTGCACGTCAGTGGTGTAAAACTGAAACTGGAAGTCAATACTGGACAACAGGAGCTGATGGGTCTGTAACAGTTTCTCTTTTGATTGGTGATTAACTACATGAAAAGACTACACTGGCCAGACAGTTGTCATATTAGCCAGAAGCCTTCCGCTCATTGTGACCCAAACCTGTTTATGGTCTATGGGTGCCCTATTATGGAGACATTAAGAATTTTATAAAGGCTTTATGATTACAGGTGTCCTTGTTCCTCATTGCCCATTACTGGGGGACAAGCAAACCAACCACAGAAATTAATTAGCACCTTTAAAGGTTTATGCTACTGTACAAAATGTTATTTTCAGACTTTTTTATTTTCAGAATCCATCCAAGAGATCATTTGCAAAACCAATCTGTCAAAATCAGATATGCTGCAGTTGTTTCACACATCTTGTCCTACACTACAAACATCCTAATACAAATTATACTTCAACATTATAGTAATAATCATTTTAATTGCTGGCACTCTGCTACTCTTGTCTTGGCAGAGCATCCTCAGTGATGCTACCCACCCTGGACACCGTTTGTTTGACCTGTTGCCATCGAGTAGAAGTTGCCCCCTGACCTCAATGCCATATCCAGGCTGCACCAGACACTAACAGCCTCTCACTATGGGCTCTAAGCTCCCAATGCACTGTTTGGAAACCGCTAACTAAGCAAGAGAAAGAAATTCACCAAAAATTCGAACATTTGAGTGCAGCGCAATTTGGGCTAGAAGCCTCAATGGCTGTAAATGGTTTCAGTGCATTGATTTAGTTTTTAAACCCCCTTTTTCAGCCTCACTTTTTTGATACACTAAGACAGTGGACTAGTCAGCCATGCCAGTAAAGCCTTTCTCCCCCCCGGAGACCCAAGGTATTTTTAGCATTTGCACAGCTGACTGTCCTAGTGAATATGAATATTTCCTAGAACACTCTTTATCACAGTGACAGATATTAAGTTCCTCTAAAGGGCTTTCACATTGCTGCTCCTGTTCAAGCACATTTAAACTAATGTCTGTGGCATGAATCAAATCACCTCTTTCAAAAATATGTATAAGTGTTCAAGGAAGCGGTTATTTTTCTACAAGTCCATGGCCCACGTGCATCATGCTCTTTGTTTAACCAGGAATGTTATGATGATCTTTCAGAACACAAACTGACTATCCATCCATCCATCCATCGTCCAACCCACTTATCCTGTTCAGGGTCGCGGGGGGTCCGGAGCCTATACAAACTGACTATTGTTATTATAATATTACAGAAGGGATTGTATAATACCCAGTACAGAATCTAAGAATCTAAGGCCACTAGATGTACAGCCACCACTTACAGTAGCATAACCCCACAGAGAAAGCTTGCAAACCCAAAAATTGTCCCCATAATGTCAAAATGTATGGATGGCCAGACACACACACACACAGACTTGCGTACCTATCTAAATGAGGACCATCCATTCATTTATATGGGAAAAATCCTAATCCCAACCACGACACCCTTAACCCCTACCCAGCCCTAACCTTAATCATAAGTAACCAAACCAAATACAAGACTTTTGGCATTTTTACTTTTTTGATTGCAATCACAGATTTTTATATAATTGAGGTTATCCAAATGGGGACCTGAAAAGATGTCCCCAAAAGTAGGGAAATGTCAGGTTTTACCACACTTTGGGGACATTTTGGTCCCCAAATGTGATCTATGCAAACCCCCATAGGCACACACTCACACGCGCAGAGTGGAGCTGGGTAGTTCCCCAAAGCAGGAAGGTATGACACAGTGACGGTGCAGCCCAATATACCACAGTATCCCCCCAGCACATACATGAATATATTCAGTAATGTGCTGCATCTTTCCCACAGGACTCCCTAACACCCCATGTTTTACATGGTACACTAATTCCCGGGAATAGACCCAGTAATACTTACTTAACAGAGACCACACTGCACATTAAATAACACTGCAAATGATAACTCAAGATTAATTGGAATTCATTTCCACTTGTTCTGCAGAAGTTAGGGCACATTCTAAAAAGAATCTGATGGCCTATATAGGGCCCGTCCTGCCCATCCAGCTAGCGCAGGGCTATTTCCACAGTCTGCTGGCCTGTTATGCTATGCATAAGATTGGACCTGGGGGGACTTATCAGGACCAAGTTATGACACTATGGGGGGTTGAGGAAGGTCAGCACACAAAAGCCATGCCACGAGATTTAAACCTGTGATAGCTCAAGGAGGAAAACAGGCTAAAGTGGAACTGCTCCCTTTCTTTATTGTTATTTACAAGTTATTAATATTAGTGCTGACCAGCTTTGGCAAAGCTGTATTCCTCACAGACCTGCAAATAGAGCACAGAAGAGCTGAGTGGACACAGGGAGGGAGGAGGGGCGGGAGTGCTGAAGAGGGATGGAGAGAGTCAGAGAACGTTCTAGAAAAATGAATGGTATATTGGCTCCGCCCCCTTCCCACCCTCATTTTGGGGACAAGTAAAACTAGGGGTGGGGGCAGGTGGGCACCTGGACTTCAATCAGCAATAACTACTGGGACCTGCATGCTACACTCTGTTTCAGAAGTATGCGGCTGTATGGAGTAATAACGTGGTTGCTGAGATGTGAGCACCATGCCAGACAACAGGGGGCAGTAGTGAGCATCGCTGCATGGAGCGCTAATAAAGTCACCCAGCTGCGGCTCCTTCCAGGCCCTCGGCCATGAGCTAAGGGAGGGAGAGGGGGGCAGTAACTGCTAGGCGTGCTTTTACCTCGCTAACACGGAGTTGTCCTGAAGAAGAGGAAGGAGCACCCCGCCGCGCCTGCACCCCGCTAGGACGCCAGGGCCCCATCCGCAAGCAGCCAGATTTGTGTTTTTATTGTTATTAATAAAGCTTCTAACACCTGAGCTTGCTCCCCTAACCTCTGAATAGTCTTCAACCCCCCTCCCCCATGGGCAGAAAAGCTGTGCACATAAATTACGAGGGCCCCCTTGATGGCTACCAGCGTCTTTACATAAAGTACGGCTAAGCGAGCCAGCCCAGCAGGATAACGGCTATGCGAGTGCCTGTGGCCTGTCCCCCGCCTTCAGCAGACAGGGCTGGCACGCTAAAAGCGGCTCCCTCACCGCTGCATCTCGCCAGTGCAAACAAAGTGCTGTCAGCAGCCAGGATCAGCTGCCATGTTAGCATGTGCCGTGCACTCCGGGGCCGAGCCGGGGAGCCGCGGCCTAATAACTACACCTCTGGCTGGCACAGACAGCACCACGAGCAGGACGGGAGTCCGTCTGCACCGGCGGGGGGGGGGGCATCCATCTGCATCAGGGGGGTAATGCAGCTCCGGCGAGTTCCTCAGCTATTTATGCTGAAGGAGATAAGGGAGAGAGGCAGGGCATGGGGGCGGGGTCTGTCTGCTGGAGCATGTCCAGCAAAATGACCTTTCCGCAAAATAAATAAATAAATAATCACAGGCTTGCATTAAATTGCACTTAAATCAATGTGGACAGAGACAGCGGCATGGTGACGGAGAGCTCCTCCTCCGGGAGGCGGCCTCCAAGGTGCAGCCGCTAGATAAGCGACCCCAGAGGCAGCTGTGAGCGGGCCCAGCCCTTTGTCTCAGGGAGCAACATCACTCTTCTATGTTTATTTTCATTCTTAACTGGAATTTCGTAGAGTACTCCCCAGTCCTTCTCCTTTACTTTACAGTCACCATCCTTTCTTCAGTGACACTTGAAGTCAAGGTGGCCATTGGGTGGCATCAGCCAGGGAATGTCTTTGCTGAAGCCCACCGCCGCAATGCCAGCATGGCCTGCAAGCCCATCGCCTCCTATCTAATCAGGAGGGTGCTTTCAATGAGTAAATGGCCCAGAGATTTTCATCACGGACTGCACTGTGTCAAGCAGCTACAGCAAGCAGTATGGAGTGGCAGTGTGTGTCTGTGTGTTGGCTGTAAGAGCACCATGGGTTATATGGTCAACATCTTTGGCCCATATGGGGAAAAAAGTGCAATAAATACACTGACAGCTACCTGAAACTGCAACCATAAGTTAGGCTGCTTAATTTATTGTGTCCTTAATCATTTACACCTAGAGGGCATCATTGTGCATAGACCTGTGCCAGCACTCCTTAAGAAATGAAATCCACTTCACTGCCTCGTTCACTACCTTGTTTGACGAATAAAAATGTAATCTATATTTACAAAAGTAAGCTTGTAACTTGGCTGGGGAGACTGATACCTCTTGTGAGATATCTAATGAGAACGGTTGGTGGAACTGAAGCTGGGATTTAGACTGGCCTACAGGAATGAGAGTTAGTGGTGCTCATATAGATGTCTGGCCTCCAAACCCGCTTAAATGTCATTCCATGCCAAATCACTCGCATCAAAAGGACCTTTGGAGCACTTTCCATACTTCCAGAAAGATTTTCCTGACATTTGAACATAAACTTTTAGGGACCACTTTACAGAGTTTCAGCACACACACACACACACACACACAGATATTCATATTCATATCTTTGTGGGGACTCACTTAATTTCTATGGCAAAAACCCTCATCCCAACAATGACAACCTTAAACCCGACCCAGCATTACCCAAACAAAATACAAGACTTTAGGCACTTTTAGTTTTTCACCGCAGTCACAGATTTTTGACTTTCCACTTGTGGGGACTGAAAAAATTGTGCCCATAACATTTGTCATCCCAATTTTGGGGGTATTTGGTCCCAACAATGTAATATACAGTCATACCCCGCCTTACGTCATTAATTGGTTGCAAAGGGCCCGTCATAAGGTGATTTTTGACGTGCCTCAAAAATGATGCCTTGAAAATGCCTGAGAAGGACTGATAAATAGACGTAGTCATTTCCATTGGCGTAAATGCACCTTTAATTCATTATAAAAGTCAGTGTTCACTCTGCAATCATTCATCGATGCTCACCTAGTACTCAGAGAAACAAAATACAAATTACTGTAATAAAAGTGACTACATTAAATATTTCATACTGTGTTTCATCAAAATAGATTTGTGTACGTTTCGCCAAGCCCCTCCAGTCGTTTGCTATCGTGTATATCAACATAAATGGGCCAAGTTAATTTAAGTAAATTCTGTTTATTACCTACTTAAAATCATTAAAATTACTACAGACATGCAACGTAAAGTCGAGTTTGACGTATGCCAAAATGACGTATACCGGGGCACTACTGTATACATAACCCCCCCCCCCACACACACACAAACCCTAGTTGATCTACGTATGAGGCATTTTCGCTAGAGAAGAAAACAACTGCAAGGTCAATTT
Organism: Petrocephalus schoutedeni; assembly: GCA_026780765.1. Lineage (NCBI taxonomy): Eukaryota > Metazoa > Chordata > Actinopteri > Osteoglossiformes > Mormyridae > Petrocephalus > Petrocephalus schoutedeni. The sequence continues at coordinate 32,169,321 of JAODKL010000040.1, forward strand.
GTGCAGCCAAAAATGGTATTTTCCTTGCTGTTTTTTAGATTAGTGCTACCCTATTGCAAACCATGGGCCATCGTGATTTCTCTCCTTCTTACAGTCCTCTTCACTCCTCTCTGCTGCTTCTGCAGTGTTCAGTTCTCTGTAATGACCGGGATTTAACCCCGAGGTGTTCCTCGGCAGCGCTGACCATAGAACTCTACCTCGTCTGTTTACCTTTCCGGAGGAGGCTACTGGGCCATCTCCGACACTTCTGTCTCTTTCGTCCTTGTGTTCACCCCCCGCCGGCCAGCAGACGGTTTCTTCCGGCACGTAAAAGAGGCCAGCTTGGCAACCGATGGCACGCTGACAGGTTTGAGTCCCCGGCGCTGACGGCACTGCACGTGCCGAGCGGGAACAGTTGCTAAGCGCAGGCCGTTGCTTTGCGTGACTGGGGAAAACACTCTTCCGCTGTCACAGATGCTGCAGCGCTGATCTCCACGGCAACATCAGAGGACCGCCCAACTGTGCCTCTCATCCAGCATATTGGGCCCCCAAACAAGCTGTCACTCAGGCTTCTGCATGTGTGGCTCCTCACATAACAGCCCACACACATCGGGGAAGCCCCCTGAGGGAAAGAAGTGCTGGGCGTTGCCTAACTGATCTTGCCTGTGGAGCTATCCTAGCAGCAGCATAAGCATTCTGTGGTATCTGGCAGATGTAATCAGGGGCCAGCTGCCTTATGCAGCCACCCCACCTCTACATGCCTCCTGTTTAATGGTTTACCCATCACAAGGCTCAGGGTCAGGGTTCTTTTATTGTCATGTGGATATAGCACAATAAAATTCCTACTTGTGTTTTTCGTCACAGACTCTAATATCCCATAAATATAAGACAATAGCCAGACCTTTTCTGTAAATACTTCCTTGTAATTTTTTCCTGTAAAACAAAGGCTCATATTGGCTGTCTCAAATGATGGGTATGTCTATGCTTCTTGATGTTCTAATTCATATTCCTATTCCTGCCGAGCGTAGATCAGACTACACTGAAAGGTGTAATTCCCAAGTAGTTTTGTGCTTTTGGATTTGCAGTCCTATACAAAATGAAGTAGAAAACTGGCTTTCAAACTATGTGCAATATGGTCGTTGTTATAAGAGCTGTGCTAAAAACATGGGCAATACCTACCTCTCCTTGGGCTGGAGGAGGGGGGTGAAAATCCACACTGCAATTTTATGGTTTGTGGTTATGTTAACATTTAACATTGTCATGCTAGCTTAGCTCCCAGTCTTAGATAACCAGATAGGAGGGGAAATGTGCTGCATGCAGTTTTAAATTATTCTGCTGTTTTAATGGCTTGCTTTGAAAGCATCAAAGCAGTTATTTCAATATCACCACTGTCGTCGCTCAGACTGTATTTGAGGTAACTTAGCAAATGTGATATGATGCATAAACCATTGGATTAAGCAAGCATATTTATAACAAACTGCCATCCACCCATCCATTCCTCCATCCATCCATCCATCCATCCACTGGTCTTCCACAGCCACCGATCCAGTACATGGTCATGGTGAGATCATGGTCACACACCCAACTACACACTAAATAAATTCTGGCTTGCAAATTTGCTGTACTGTGTGACTCTTGGACTGTGGCAGGAAACCATATAAGCAGTCAAGCTCTAACAAAGCTAAGAAGACCAACATCTTAAACCATCCGTAAGGAGTCCATCCTCTTAGCTGTGAAAGCGAGTGATATTTAAGGTCCATCGTGGCACATAACATTGTCCCTAAAGTGCTCCTAGAGTGTTCTAGACAAAGAGCTAAAAATTCATAAATGATAATAGAAGTTACTACCAAAATAAGTATGATAGACCAATAGACGGAACAAATGTAATCTGTTAACATGAGCACATACATTTCAGGACTTAGGGTGTAACTTTAGATCCATCCGATCCACCCACCTGGTCAGACTCACAGGGGGACTGGAGGCCGTAAGGCAGTGGGAGAGCACCACCCTGGCAGGGCGGGGTGGGACTTGCGGCCTCAAAGCTCAGCTACTGTGCCACCCAGCCATACTCCCTGTTTAAATTAACTGCATAATCACAGTCTGTATTACTGCTGCTTCTAGATCTGAATTGCACGTTTTGCGATTTTTGTTAAGTTAATCAACACAATATTTTGCCTGAATAATTTTTAACTAGTAATTGTGGCATACCGATAAGAGCCAAAACGATTACGCACCTAGAGTATAAAAATATTTTATCCAGTGCTCTGGAGAGTTTTGAAACCGCATGGCACAGATATACTGGGATGTCAAAAATATAATAATAAAAACCACAAAACCAAAAAGTAAAAGAAAATATATACTGTATTTTCCCATATGCCTCCTGTCAGGTTCATGTGAGGTGTGTTTGTTTAGCTCCTAAAGCCTCATAATGAACTGCATTCGGGCTGCACTCTTTGCCTGGAAGCCTGAACAGTAATTTCTGATGTTCCAACTGCAATTTCGTACTGATAGCTGTTCCCAGAGAGCAGGAACACAAATGAGGAACTCCCTGGCCCTGCTGTCAGGGTGCATGACAGGCAGACAACCATGGCAGCACACAAGGGAGGGGAGGGGGGGGGGGCACCTATAAACGCTCATCCAGTCACATTCAGTGTGTCAGAGGCACAGTGAGCATAACCCAGGAAACGCCCAGGGCAGAATGCCAGTCTCACACAGGGCACAAATACTCACCTCAAGGGAGTTAGAATGACCAGAAGAGCCCCTCACAGACAGACTCCAGGCCTGCACGTGTCAGGCTATACCACTGGCCAGTGAGCCAGGATGCAGTGAACAGGCACTAACCTCTATCCATCCATCCATCTTTTTCAGTGGTGGTTTTGTGTTTGGTTGAATACCGTAGTATAATTAGAAAACGGGACTTCTTAACAGATTACTGTTAAACAATAGCTGGTTGAGAACAGACAGTATACAAACAAGAAAAAATTAGACTAGCTAATGGAAAAATTAACTTTAGTTACTATTCATGTTAATCAAGGAAGTTATAGCTTGTCATCTGCTGTAGTTACACTAGAGCATTTTATAGTGTACTGTTTCATGCTGCAGCTCCACACCTCATACAGAACGTAAAAGATAATGTGGGTATTAATGCACATGAGTCCTTAAAAAGTACCCTTAGGGGGCTTCTTCTCACTGCTATGCCCATTGTGGAGCAGATTTCCCCAGGACAGTTTGGGGCTCGACTGAATGGCGCCTGGTGAAGCCAGGAGCTGACAGAGTGTAAAGCTGCGGCCAGCTGACAGCACAGCATGAGTGTCATGGGAGGAGGCGCGCCACTCTCCGCCTCTCCTGGCTGACAACACAGCACAGCACAACACAGCACAGCACAGCATGATCATCATGGGAGGAGGCGCGCCACTCTCCGCCTCTCCTGGCTGACAACACAGCACAGCACAACACAGCACAGCATGATCGTCATGGGAGGAGGCGCGCCACTCTCCGCCTCTCCTGGCTGACAACACAGCACAGCACAACACAGCACAGCACAGCA
>JAODKL010000040.1:32191459-32203337 GCA_026780765.1 Petrocephalus schoutedeni
CAGAGGGACAGCATAGTGTTCTCAGTGAGACAGTGCAGTCTCCACAGAGGGACAGTATAGTGTACTCAGAGGGACAGTGCAATGTACTCAGAGGGACAGTGCAATGTACTCAGAGGGACACCATAGTGTTCTCAGTGAGACACTGCAGTCTCCACAGAGGGACAGTACAGTGTACTCAGAGGGACAGTGCAATGTACTCAGAGGGACAGCATAATGTTCTCAGTGAGACAGTGCAGTCTCCACAGAGGGACAGTATAGTGTACTCAGAGGGACAGTGCAATGTACTCAGATGGACAGCATAGCGTACTCAGAAAGACAATACAGTGTACTCAGAGGGACAGCATAGTGAACTCAGAAGGACAGCATAGAGTACTCAGAGGGACAGTACAATGTACTCAGATGGACAGCATAGTGTACTCAGAAAGACAGTACAGTGTACTCAGAGGGACAGCATAGTGAACTCAGAGGGACAGTGCAGTGTCCGCAACGGGACAGCATAGTGTACTCAGAGGGACAGTGCAGTGTACTCAGAGGGACAGCATAGTGTACTCAGAAAGACAGTACAGTGTACTCAGAGGGACAGCATAGTGAACTCAGAAGGACAGTACAGTGTACTCAGAGGGACAGCATAGTGAACTCAGAGGGACAGTGCAGTGTCCGCAACGGGACAGCATAGTGTACTCAGAGGGACAGTGCAGTGTACTCAGAGGGACAGCATAGTGTACTCAGAAAGACAGTACAGTGTACTCAGAGGGACAGCATAGTGTCCACAGGAGGACAGTCAGTGGCGATTGCTCTAAGACTACAAGGGAAGCTCTGCTTCCTCAAATATGTCAGAAAAGAAATGTTCAGATATGCGCTATCGTATTGATATTGCTTTTAGTAAAATTGCGCTAAAACACGTTCAACTTAACTTAACGACTCATTCATAATCAACTATTTAAGGTAGATTGTCTGACACGATTTTCTTCTCATACATTTCCGTGGTAGCACAGTGGATTAAAACCTATTGAAGCACAACTTCAATGGACTTCTATGGCACGGCACAGAACAGCTTTTCCAGCTAAATGCAGGAAAATCGTCACTTCCAGGGAAGCTCAGCTTGTCGGGGAGTGAATGGAGCAGTGGGCGGGCCAGGACGCAGGGCTGATGCATGATGATTGGAGGAACTGCCTAAAGGGTGAAGCCCCATTTCAATAGACAGCAATTTTAAATATACACCGGAATTGGAGCGATTTAGAGCTCAGTCCCATGCGGCTTTGCAAGTGAAGTCGTGAGACAATCTGCTGCACAGTGTGTTATTTGCTGGTAATATAAATATATATACATAAGTCATTAAAAAAAAATAATAATAATTATAGCGTTCTCGAGTTTGCTCTTTGTTTCAGCTTCGTAAAGTTTGTTTGTTTGTTTGTTCATTCATATAACATAATATTCATATAATTTTATGATGTAGGTCTAAAATGAGCTTCCCCTGTTTGAAAGACTAGCAGCCGCCACTAGGGACAGCCTAGTGTTCACAGAGGGACAACGCAAGTCCACAGAGGGACAACAGACAGGAATTAGCACACTGCTTTAGGCTCAGTGAAATACAACCAGCCCACCTAAACCGCATCATCATCATCATCATTACCATTATTGTATGTATACAGCATATATTATACAGCATTTATAAATGCAATGCTTTGCTAATGTTTTACATAATTGCTACTTAGACCACAATTATTCTTTCCCTTTAACACATCAATATCATCCTACAAGAATATATACGCTTGCCAGCATGTTATTAAGCGATACTGGCTGGCCGGTCTGAAGCACACTTGCAGTTCATGACGGCACACTGGACAACGCTGACCATACCCAACAACCCCCTGATAAACAAATCTGCTATTCTTCTTGGCCTGTGTTAAGGCACTGAAAGCATCCAAAGAAATATCTAGAAAGACATGATGATCATTCAGTCCATGGAAGATGCTTGAATTGCATGAATTGAAATGAGGGGAAAGGTTGCACGAGTAATAATTATGGGCTGCAAACTGTTTGTGATTTCAAACAGGCCAAAGTGAGTCACTGTGACTCTTATGTGACTCTCTGGCCTCTCAGAAATGCTTCCCCTGGTATCTGGCACTGCACTGTACACTCAAACTGTGACAGATATTTTGTCTGGCCATCTGGACTTTTGTTTTCTCCTACGTCTTCTAGCACTGGCAATCCTGTCAACTCTACTTGAATAGGGTAACTGGACATCCGGATAGGATTTGTAATGTACCATTACAATAAAAGGACCTGGATTTCACTTAAGAGCTGCATTCTTGCTGTGTGCTAATTGGTTAGTCTCCTGTAATCATGCATGTTTCACTGATGTTAATGTGACACAGCTGGATGAGCCGTCAATCAAGTTTCAATCAAGGAAACAAACCAGTCAAAGCGCAAGAAGAACTGAACTATTTAGCCAAGCAGAGGAGCCAGTTGTTTGTAAAAGCTGAAGAAGCTGGAAGTGTCCTCCCTGACATGGATCTTCTGGTCACCCAAACCTGAATATGAATTTCACTTAATGGATTTCATAAAAAAGAAAATATGAAAACAGCATTGTCTCTGGTAGACCTTAGACCATGAGCAGGTACACTTATAAAGTGCAGTTTATTTCAGCAGCAGTCAATGTGAACTCATTAAGGGTAAGTGGGTATGTGATTGGCTCTTCACATTCCCCTTCGTCCAACCATCATCCTTCTCCGTGTCACAGAAACGGGACCAGCCTCCTGATGTCTACCACACAGAATGCACTCATGACACGCTGGGGAGATGGACCAAAGCTGGGCAGCAAAATGCACATTACCCAGTGTGTGATAGAGCTGAAATTGCTCTCATTTTATCTCAAAAACCTGCAAATGCACTGAAACCTGTGAGCGTGACATATGTGTATAAAAGCATGATAACTCTCATCCTTCATGTAGGCAGCTTATCACAGACACCTCGCAGTGTTAGAGTAACACACACTGAATACTGATACTTGACTGATGATGATGTTAGAAAAGATGTTTTGCATATTTGTTTTTTTATCAGGTCTTTGGCAAACAATGTCATAAACAATAAATTGGTTATTAAGAAAACCAAGCAGATGATATTCTGCTTTCCAGAACAGGAAGCCGTGGGCTGGAGCACGTTCTGGGCAATGCCACCAAGTCCATCATGTTCTCCATGCTAACAGCCCAGCGAGGATCAGAAGGAGCCCCCATATAAGCCCATATGGTGCCGGTCATCAGGTCTGCCTGCTTCACTCACACTGATCTGCAAACTGTGTCATAGTAAACTAGCCCTGGATGGCTAATTGAATTATTGAATATTTAAACTGCGGTTAATGACAGCGTGGGGGAAGAGTGAGCTAGAGAGCTGAGCTCCCTGCTAGCTGGCCATGATGCCTTTGGGTCGCATCCTCTCTCGCTTGTTTCTTAGAACATGTGTGTTTTACGTGGTTTTAACCTGTTTCTGGGCGTTACCCCCCTCTTTTGTCTCCAAGAGGCTCTGCCTTTTGCCAAGGTGCCGTTGTAAATAAGAAATAGTTCTTAATGACTTGTCTGGTCATATAAAGCTTTAAACAGAATAAAATCGTCGGGTTGTGGAGCAGAGGGCTCACCCCCAATCCCCCACCCGGAAGCTCTGTGCTCCCCGGGCATGAGCGTGACGCCCACCGTAGGGCCACTGGATATATAACGAGGATAGGGACACAGCTGTCCTCAGTCCCCCAACCCAAAGCTCTCTGCCCAACAAAAAGGATGTTTTCACCACCATTCCTGCACAGCAGCTGGCAGTCCCTGGGTAGACTGTTAGAGTGCGGGGTGTCAGAAGTGTGTACCAGTGCCTACACATAATGAGCACACAGTCTTATAGGAATTATGTCAGGGACACTCACATCTACGAAGAGCAGCTAGTCCAATCACTCCCCAGCAGAATCGTAAAAGCATGCAGTCATATAAACCGATGGACTGAAAATGACATAAACTGTGTTACATAAAATCTGATGCACAATGTAATTGCCCTAGAAAAGAAAAGAACGTATGTATTGCTCCGGTGACCCACCTCAAGATGAGCTGCTCTACCACGGACCCAGGCCGCCGATTGACTTGAAAAGTCACCGTCTGTCCTTGTTTTACCGGTCTGGCTGGGGCCTGAATCTCGATATTGTCATCTAAAATGACGCTGGTCAACTGGGGTGCTTCCTCCGGACTGTTCATGAGCTCCACCGAGCCAATCCTGTGGTTGTATAGCATAGCACCACCCTTTCTAGAGCCAGTATTCCGGGCCCTTGGCACCTCCTTGGTCCCACAGTTCTTATTGCTGCCCTCTAGTGGTTGAATGGTATAGAAGAGTTCAGTGCCACCCACCCCTGGTCCTGTCCCCTTTTTGCGACCAAGTGGGACGCCAAACCAGGAAGATGGCAGCTCTAGTTCTACCACGCAGATTCCCAGAGTGCCTTCCAGGCGGCAGCTACCCCCAGTTTCCCCAGCTTCCAGAAGGGCGGCGACACGCACACAGGGCAGCAGCTCTGGGGGAACAGGCTCTTCATCCCAACGGCGCCCCGCCAAGTAGAATAGTACTTGCACCCGTGGCCGTTTGATGCTCACACGAGGCGTCACTAGGTGTGCTCGTATCTTCCAGTTGGCAGTGACAAGTCTGGCCCCAGGGAGCAAAGGAGGGGTCGCCTGCAGCAGCTCCAGGGGCACCGACGCCTCGGCCGTCAAGTTACCGTAACTACAGTTGACTGATGGAACGCCGCCGTCGGTCAGATGCACAAAGAAGGGCTCGGCGCGGCTCTGCAGGCTGCCGTTCCGCATCACTTCCTGTCCCGCCTCCTTCAAGAAGAAGAATGACTCGGCATTCTGGACCTGGTAGGTCACGGGCAGATAGATGGGCAGGGCTGAGAACTTCTGCTGGGCGTCGGAGGAGCCACGGCACTCCACTGCTGCAACACAGAGAGACAGAAACACGAGACGTCAACATAAGTGTCATATACAGATATACAGTGTCTATAAAGGATTCCAGGTAGGACACAGGCAGAATGAAGGGCTTTTTACGTTACATGCTCCACACTCAGCACATTCACATCATTTATTATACTGTGCAGAAAGACACACACAAATAAGCATTTCTGGGTAATCCCTTGTTAGCTGCTGGTGAGCATTTCTTTAAGGGAATGCATAGACCTTCTGCAGTTCAAGGTCATATAGGATCGTTTCCTATGTCATTCAAAATGAGATTCAGTCTCTGCATTCACGTGCGCAGAAAATTAACAACTAACTGATGGTGACCTAAACAAGAGAATAATAGTGAATACTACATTCACATTGTTGTTTAATATGTCACCTATGATTGATGAAGTACCTCCCTTCAGCAGGAAAACTTGACTTAGTAAACTTATAAATTAAAAAGATGTTGAAATAAATGCTAGGTGAGTGAATTTCCAGAGTTCATTAAAAACACCAACATTTGACTGCTGGTGATTTCAGCTTAAAAAGTGCTACACTGAAAAGATCCGTGAAACATTGAGACCAATCAATAAGAGCATCTCCGAAAAGAACACTGCAATGCTAATCAAGAAGCATGATCCATAGCTCGAAAGCGCCATTTATCTCGAGTGAAAAGGTCAACGAGCTAAAAAAACCGAGAAATTAAAGCAAATCGTTTCGCGTCACAGCCATAAATTGGTGGCGAAGCGTTAACTATTTCATTTGAAACTATGGCTCCAAGGAAAGCGAACAGGAGGAGGATTCTGAGAAAATGCACAACAATGTTCATTTGTTTTTGCTTTATGTTTGCTGTCTGGGGGTGGACTATATATAGTGTCTGCTTTCCAACTGTTTTGGGCCCACTGCACCTGCACACACAAACACACAGACACACCCACCCTGGCAGATACACAAATACTCAGACACACACACACAGACACAAACATACAGACACACCCACCCAAGCAGATACACAAACACTCAGACACACACACACAGAGACACAAACATACCGACACACCCACCCAAGCAGATACACAAACACTCAGACACACACACACACAGACACAAACATACCGACACACCCACCCAAGCAGATACACAAACACTCAGACACACACACAGACACAAACATACCGACACACCCACCCAAGCAGATACACAAACACTCAGACACACACACAGACACAAACATACCGACACACCCACCCAGGCAGATACACAAACACTCAGACACACTCAGACTGACAAACAGACACCCAGACAAAGTGACAGTCAGACACCCAGGCAGACCAACCCATATGTCCACAGACAGCAAAGGGGAAACACCAGGCTGCCACAGCGACTGTGAAACACAGCAGCTCATTTATTTGTGTCGTTTCGGACGGGAGGTTCTCTTCTCTGTGCTTTGCAAGTGTGAAAATATAATGATGATTGGGAAACAGCGCGAGGCGTCCTCACAGGGAGCGAGGGGCGCAGCGGCCCACGGGGAGCGAGCTGAGCCCAGCGAGCCGAGCCGAGCAGCAACCGCGATACGCATCTCCGCGCTCACTCAAGGCTCAAGGCTCCTCTGGATTGTTCTAAACCGCGCTTGCCGCTTATCTTAATGCAGCTACTCGGTGAGGTTACGTCAAAGCCCACATCTATATCACCCATTTGGTCTGATGAGAAACACAATGCTAAGCAAGTGCCCGTGTGCACGGCTGCTTAATACGCCCGATTATTGCAATTTGATACAGCACCCCAGCGAATTATCGGGAATAAATCACATTCGTTTAATTTGCCTAAGAGCCCGCTGGCGCTGTATAAATAGCCACTCGGCTGAAGTTTGTTTTACAGTTCCTTGTCCTGTTCCGCTTCGCCGCCAGTTCACCAACCTCCCTGCCAGGCTCTGGGTGTCAGGTGTGGGCCGAGAGGCGGGGGCTGCATTGAAGCCCAGCCGGGTACGGTGTCCAGACGGGGCTCGCGTGGCAACCGACGCTGAAAGGACCACGTCGATCTCAATCACAGCATCTGAACACAGCTGAAACGAGATACCGAATCTCCATCCGGGGGCCATTTACACAGCGGTCTTGGAAGGCGCACACTGATCCTGTTACCAAGGGAGCCCTTTTGCCTCGGTAATGTAACCTTGCATTTCCTGGGGGTTTGATAATAGAATGGAGCCACCTTAACGATGATGGTTTCCTGTACTTCTGCCATCCCAGGTAGTGCTCACTGCTCAAGACCCCTGGGTCCACCCTCCCCCCACAGTCATCAGCCAGTTTCTGTGCCTCGCTTAACATTGCGTGCTCCAGCAGCTGCTCTACCAGGGTGGCAGACATGATTTACGGCCCTCCCCAGGCGTGCACGGTGGGAGGAGCCGGACGCCCCGCAGCGATCACTCGCCTGGGAACGGCCTCTTACTCCGCCCATTACGCATCGCAGGCTGCCCCCTCCTCTCCGCCAAGCCATGGGCACATCAAGTGGCCCAGCAGAGAGGCACCCAGTGGTGCTAAGGGACAGCTCCCCCGAATCACACAGCCATTTATCACTCCCGCTTACCAAGCTCCTCATGAGTGACCTTTGACCCCCAGCATGTGGCGTAATGAGAGAGAGAGACGGCTTAGGGGCTGAGACTGGGATGTATGCGCCGACTGAAGGTGGCACTGCCTCGGTGGCCCCGTGGCAAGGGCTCAAGGCTTCGCAGAAGCTTGACAACCTAGCAAATATTACTGATTTTATGAAGTAATCCTAGATTATATGGCTTAAAATAATGAAGAGCATAAAAGTCCTGTTCAACACATACTGTATATGTACAGTTATTTTTAAATTAAATGAGTGTATAATGCCCACTCGCGTGGAGCTTGTCATCAAATTCTGATCAACAGTGTTACATAATCTCTGTGGCAAACCTTAACAACAACAGAAATAAACATACCTTATGCAACAAAGCAACATAAAGTGAAATGTAAATAGAATACTATGCATCCATAATTAAATACACATACATGCATAGTTTTTAAATAATACAAGAATCCCGCACATATACCATCCAAGTCTATTTCTTCACAGCCTTTTCTGTACCAAAACATTGTTTTGAGCTATATTAATTATAGCCAGACCAGCTAAACGTCATGATTTCTAATTTAATTCTGGAAAAGGTCATGGTGGTGGTGGTGGTGGGGGGGGTGCATTTTAGTCCAGGTAATGTGGGATTGTGGGCCAGACAACCAACCCTAGGATGGTGAATCATTAGTATTCAATAATATTCAAAATTCATATTAAAGTTATCAAATCACTAATGAAAAAATGCTTCCAGACAAAGGCCGTAATAAACACTAATACAGGCAGGAACACAAACTGAACCAGTCTCTGTGTGTCAGTGTGACAAATGTAAGGTCTCCCTGGATCTATGTGTCCGTCAGACAGCAAATGCTGGGACTCCTTCCCCTCTCCTTGATACCCGGGAGAGCATTATTTTGCTTTTACATCGCCCACCCATCTGGAATGGTGCCTTCGCCTCACTTCTGTCCGCTGACTCCTTCCCGTACATCTCTAATTGCATTCTGCAACAACCTTCTCACATGCACGTATCAGCAAAGTCTTTAATGAGTGTAAATTAAATAACCTGAAGCTTGGTCCAAGCTCTGCCACTCGTAGCCTGCAATATTGATCCCGGTGCTCAAGATGTGACCTCCACCTACGGACTGTGGCAATTTTTCAAGAAGGTCCACATCCAAAACACAAAGGAGGCAGTCATATGCCAGATGGGCAGGGAAATGGCGCCTCCACTTGCCAAGATGCTGTATCCGCTGGCAGGCGGAGAGGGTTTATCGGCCGATCTGAGCGCCCACGCAACACACACAGCAACACCGTGCCTTCAAAGAACCACGCAGAGGTGGAGCACCCCAGACCTGCCGCTCCATCGCCAAAGCTCACCACTGGCAGGCCAGCGCTCGAAAGTACCGAGCAAATCAAGCAACCCGCACAGGAGCAGCCAGGACGGGCCCCAGCTGACAGCTCCCCCAACTCCGCCCTGCTGCCAGAGGCTTTCCGGGCCCAACTGGCATACGATACCACCCAGGTTGGGCTTTGGGCCCCAACACAGCCATCCTGGCTACTGCACACAGAATGGCATAAACATCTCCCCCAAAAGCCATTCAGAGGAATCCTCAGAAGCAGGAGTGCTGTTTTCCCCACGGTGCCCCAAATCTTTGACCTCTGTTACTTGCACACACCCCCCGCTGTAAGAAAACTCCCTTATTGGTTGTTTGTGCAGTTCACCCTCTCATTACTGCAACAGCCCCCCGCTCTGCCGCGAAGACTGAGGCACGGGACGCTTTAATTGGCACCTTCTTCAGAGGCTGGGATGCACTGCCTCCACATAACCCTTGGCAGGTGGTGACAGCCCAATGTACAAACCTGTCACTGGAGGAATAGCGCGGAAAATAAAGTAAATTAAATTGCCTAGATAAAAAAGCACATAACTGCTGCTAAGAATTAACTGGGTGAGAGGCACGGAGAAATGAAACAGCTACGGGAGGAGACATGGCATTGTCAGATGGAGACAGAGAGATGTGTGATGAGATGAAGCCCAGACAACCCTGATGGAAAAACAAGGGGAGCCTCCATTTACTGCTTAAGTAAGCTGGGCTCCCTTGGTTTGCTGGCTTTAATCCTGAGTAAATACGGGCACACCACAGATGCAATGATGGAGAGTATGTTCAAATTTTACAGGTGAAGTTTTCTCAGAGCTCTGCATGTGTGTGTGTGCATGGTCATGGTCCACAATGTGATAAAAACCCGTTATTTTGACTTAGTTTGTCGATCCCCACAAGGAAAAACTCAATTGTATAAAAATCTGTGACTGCAATTAAAAAAGTAAAAATGCCAAAAGTCTTGTATTTTGTTTGGTTGTTTATGGTTAAGGTTAGGGCTGGGAAGAGGTTAAGGTTGTCATAGCTAGGATTAGGGTTATGCCCATAGAAGTTAATGGAGATTCCCCATAATGATATGAATGCACAGATTGTGTGTGTGTGTCTCTCTGTCTGGAAATTGTATTTTTGATTTGGGGACAAAGGTTCAACCTTGGAGGACAAATATGTTGCCAGACAGCCAGACAATTGTGAATCTGGCATGAGTTTCTCAGCACTGGTCTGCAGACGGGGCCTGAATTCCCATTGGGGGGCCAGACCAGATGCAGACAATGCTGGTCGAGCCCATCTGTGCAACTGAAGGCTGCAGTGACTGCCCACACACGGAGGTGCGTGCGGAGGGGGGTGGGGAGGTGCATTCAGGAGAGGGGATAAAACATTTGATAACCGGGAAATATGTTGCTTTGATTTGCTGGTAATGCAAATTGATTCGGGCCTAATTTAACATTTTAAGCATCAATTAAAAACTGCTGCACAAACACACTTGCAGCCACCCATCAGGGAACCGGCGAGGATTTACAGGCTTAGTGGGCAGCTCTGCCAAGCCTTAAGTCACCCGGCAGTACTCTGGCGCCCGCATCCTCACACACACACGGCCTGGGTACTGTGCATAAAACCCTAATGGGAGGAGTCACACTCACATAAATAAAAATGATATAAATACTGTTTTTATGTAGCGACATGCTGGTGGTGTCATTCCCATCATCGGCCCGCCTGGCCACGCTGCTGCCTCACACCTCTGGCAGCGTGGCATTAAACCTGACCCCGGCTCTACGTATGCGCTGTTCCTGCACTCTCCCCACGTTCATGTGGCTTCACTCCCACAGACTAAAGACATGCTGTTCTATTGAACCGATGGCTCTGAATTAGCCTTCGCAAATGTATGTATGAGTGGCCAGTGAGCTGTACCTCACCCACATGCTTCCCAGAAAAAGCTTCAGCTCACCTCAACCCCGAAGACAAACAACTCTGAGAAACTCACGTCATTATATGGTGGATGGTCTGTCTCTGGATTACCGGCAGTGGTATGACACAAGCGTGATTCAGAAGAGTAACTGACCAAAGCACCTCCGTATCACTTACAGATACATCAGAAAGAGTATTCTACTGATCCCATGAAAAATGGTATTTGTTACCTACATCAGCAAAGCCACAGTGTACACGACATACTAAGTCCCATGTGTGCAGCCTACATTTATTACCTGCAGTATTTTCAGAGGATCACAGTAAGGATCCCCCACTCTTCCTGATTTATGTGCTCATTGGCGTTCAGTGAATGACAGCTTGCCAGATTTACAAGCACATCGTCACCACATGACGAGCGATAGCTATCTCATGGTGACCTCACACTGCGGGTAGTGACTGATACTCATGGCTGGAAGGTGCCAGAAGGGAGAGCGTCCTGGGGAGAAAACGGCAGGCGAACTTCCCACATAACAGGCACCACAGGTAGCTCCTGAGCTGGAAGAGGCCAGCCTGAACCACATTGTGTTAAGGGAGGTAAAAAAAGCTATTCAGATAAATAACACCCTACAGAGAATTCATGAGGAAGAGGGTAAAAGAACAACTGTTTTCCCATTCAATATGCGATACTCATTTCCCAGCTACAACCATGTCCAAGCTTTTGAAATGGAGCAAGATTGGGAGGGCAGCACTGTCAGGAACAGAACTCAGCTGGGAGGAAGTGAGGGACTTTAAACTGGTGGGAACGGAGCTCAGCAGAGAGGAAGTGAGGGACTTTAAACTGGTGGGAACGGAGCTCAGCTGAGAGGAAGTGAGGGACTTTAAACTGGTGGGAACGGAACTCAGCTGGGAGGAAGTGAGGGACTAAACTGGTGGGAAGGGAGCTCGGCTGGGAGGAAGTGAGGGACTTTAAACTGGCGGGAAGGGAGCTCGGCTGGGAGGAAGTGAGGGACTTTAAACTGGCGGGAAGGGAGCTCGGCTGGGAGGAAGTGAGGG
>JAODKL010000040.1:32208146-32224423 GCA_026780765.1 Petrocephalus schoutedeni
CAGATGGCCTTCCCTCACATGACCTTCCCTCAGATGACCTTCCCTCAGATGGCCTTCCCTCACATGACCTTCCCTCACATGACCATCCCTCAGATGGCCTTCCCTCACATGACCTCCCCTCAGATGGCCTCCCCTCACATGACCTTCCCTCAGATGGCCTTCCCTCAGATGGTTTTCCCTCACATGACCATCCCTCAGATGGCCTTCCCTCAGATGACCTTCCCTCACATGACCTTCCCTCAGATGGTTTTCCCTCACATGACCATCCCTCAGATGGCCTTCCCTCAGATGATCTTCCCTCACATGACCTTCCCTCAGCCCCTCCTGCGTGCTTGTCAGCAGGGCTTCCCTGTTCCGGCTGGACATGACTGTGCTCCTCTGCCAGGCATGGCGTCTGCTGTTCCCTTTCTCCAGACATTAATACCTGTGTGTGGTCAATTTATCGGCCTTTTCAAGTGTTTTAAGATGACTCAGTACCTAGAATCCACTTGGGACTAATTACAGAGCATATATAATGTGAATCCAGATATATATATATATATATATAATAAAACAGTGAGCCCTAATAACAATCTGTGCGTTCGGATACAACTATTATCGGATACTAACGATGGGGATTTACACAAGAGAGGAGAACGGCATGGCTGCTTGATTAGTGGGAAAGCAGGTGACATTTCTTCCACTTTAAGCTTCTGAAGGCCTCATAAGGAAGGTCTTAATTGCTTCTCGAGAAATATATCTGAAATATGAGAAGTATAACTTTAAATTTGATTTATTTTGGATATATAGAGCTACCCTATATTGCCAAAAGTATAGGGACCCCCCTCCAAATCATTGAATTCAGGTGTTCCAAACACTTCCATGGCCACAGGTATATAAAATCAAGGACCTAGGCATGCAGACTGCTTCTACAAACATTTGTGAAAGAATGGGCCACTCTCAGGAGCTCAGTGAATTCAAGCATGGTATCGTGTATAAGTCCAGTGCTGAAATTTCCTCGCTACTAAAAATTCCATGGTCAACTATTAGTGGTATTATAACAAAGTGGAAGCAATTACGAACAACAGCAACTCGGCCACAAAGGGGTAGGTCATGTAAAATCACAGAGTGGGGACAGTGCATGCTGAGGTACACAGTGTGCAGAAGTCGCCAACTTTCTGAAGAGTCAATAGCTACAGACCTCCAAACTTCATGTGGCCTTCAGATTAGCTCAAGAACAGTGCATAGAGAGCTTCATGGAATGGGTTTCCGTGGCCGAGCAGCTGCATCCAAGCCTTACATCACCAAATACAATGCAAAGGGTCGGATGCAGTGGTGTAAAGCACACCGCCACTGGACTCTAGAGCAGTGGAGGCATGTCCTCTGGAGTGACTAATCATGCTTCTCTGTCTGGCAATCTGATGGGTGAGTCTGGGTTTGGCGGTTGCCTGGAGAACGGTACTTGCCTGAAAGCAGAAGGGGGATTATGGTGTGGTGTTCTTTTTCAGGGGTTGGGCTTGGCCCTTAGTTCCAGTGAAAGGAACTCTTAATGCTTCAGCATGTGAAGCTCTTTTGGACAATTTCATGCACCCAACTTTGTGGGAACAGTTTGGGGATGGCCCTTTCCTGTTCCAACATGACTGCACACCAGTGCACAAAGCAAGGTCTATAAAGACATGGATGAGTGAGCTTGGTGTGGAGGAACTTTACTGGCCTGCCCAGAACTCTTACCTCAACCAGATAGAACACCTTTGGGATGAATTAGAGTGGAGACTGCAACCCAGGCCTTCTCGTCCAACATCAGTGCCTGACCTCACAAATGCTCTCCTGGAAGAATGGTCAAAAATTCCCATAAACACACCCTAAGCCTTGTGGAAAGCCTTCCCAGAAGAGTTGAAGTCATTATAGCTGCAAAGGGTGGGCCAACTCCATATTAAAGCCTATGTATTAAGAATGACATGTCATTAAAGTTCATATGTGTGTAAAGGCAGGCGTCCCAATATAATATACTGTATATTATAAAGACTATATAAACAAAGACACTGCCTGGTGTGCTGTCACCACTGTACGCCTTTGGCTGCGTATGTTCCAGCCCCCATAAGAGCTGTGGCTCTTACTCCCTCACACCCCAAGCTTCGGTGGAGCTGGGAGCAGACGTGATTCGAGCCCCTCCCGATGGTCTTGCCACAAGCTGCTGACAGCAGAGGCACCCTGGAGGTCACAGCAGCCATCCGCAAGGTCTGACATTGACCCAGCTGCTTCTGCCCACATTCCAAGCACATCGCAGAGTGTGAGCGAGGCCTGGGTAAAGCAAGCCGTCCCACCCTTCATCCCACCGTCTTCAGATGTTACCTGCTAAGATGTCATGCCGTCTGTCTGCCTGCAGATCCACACATGGAAACGTCTGGGTCTGCCAGCCGACACCAGGCAGACGGTTACGACAGCCCCACTCCTGGCATCCGGAATGATTTAATAAACATTTTATTCAAAATATTTGTGGATCAAGCATTCCTTTCTTGAAATAAATTGCTAATCAGCTCATTCCATCCTACATCACCAATATCAAAGCATGAAGCATATGTCTGTATCTCCACACTGAGTACCTCAGATAGCTGTATTTATGCAATTAAAGTGTTAAAGAGACCAGCACTTATTTCAGCAAATAGAAACCTTTAAATAAATTCTTCCCCCGCAAACCAACAGTGCAAAGCCAAAGTTGTTAAGGAAAATAACATAACCACCACCCAGCAGATTTGTGTCCACAGCACGCAAATTATCGGTGTGATTAACAAATGACTGGTCAGGAGCTCGTTCAGGAAGTAACACTGCATGGTGTACGTCTCCTCGTCACCTCTTGGCTTTCCTCATTGCATTAACAAGCCTTTACTGAAAGCTCATATTATATTTGAGATTTTCCACCCACGTGGCATTTCTGATAAGAGCAGCAGAACATAAATAGTTAAAGCCTTCAAAAGAGTAATATAGCAATATATAGAAAGTCAATTTACTGAACATGTGTATATCAAGGCCTCCTGGATGTATTTGCGAGAGAAGCTGACAAAACCCCTCTGCCACGTCACACCTCGTGTATGATCAAAGCATCGGGTACATTTACCAGAGGAAATGAAAGCACTGCTAACCATGCTCGTTTTTTCATCTTTCCAAAGCAGAGAAATGTTGCTGGGATCTAAACGACTTTGAAAAGACTGACTTGGAGTGATTGCTCAGAGCCGAGCGCGTGTCAGAGCCGCGACGTATCGCGCAGACGGATCGGCGGTGACGGCAGCGTGGAGCCGCGCTCTGGGCCTCAGCACCCCAACTTAATTCACACCAACGCCAACATACTTCAAAGCATCACAACAGATGGCGCGTGCATATCGTCTAGGGCATCCTGCTCATTCTTATACCTTAGTGCAGTGTCAAAGCCCAGCACATTACAACACACAGCTAAGCAACTCTTTCATTTATCACATTTTTCATTTTTTTCTGTGGTGAACCAAGAAGCATAATTTTAGAAAGCTATGACAAATCAGCAAATAGAAACAACAAGAGCAAGTAGAAGTGATTAGCAAATTTTTTATTAGCAACAAAATAATATGGGTGTAAAAATGGTGGAACAAATGGTGGAACAAACTTCCATTATTCCCTTTGTCTTTAGTAACTGACCAGTTCAGTTGCGGCCAGTGAGTGGTCTCCCTGTGTTTAGTGTGAAGTGCTGCTTCAGCTGTGTGTTTGCAGTGTCTGCGTGCTGTCCACATGTCTGCATGGAGCGCTGCCTTGGCTGCATTTGTGCGTGTGGCATCTGCGTGCTGTCCACATGTCTGCATGGAGCGCTGCCTTGGCTGCATTTGTGCGTGTGGCATCTGCATGCTGTCCACGTCTGCACTGATTGATGGCTTAGCTGCGTGCATGCGGCATATGCATGCTCTCCACGTCTGCACTGAGCATTGCCTTGGCTGCATGCATGTGGCATCCACGTGCTCTCCACATGTCTGCATGGCGGCATGCGTGCGTTCGGCATCTGCGTGCTCTCCCTCTACTTAGTGTAGAGCTAATTCACTGCCTTGGCTGTGAATGTGCAGTGCTTGCATGCTGTCCCAGTGTTTAGTGTGGAGTGCTGCATTGGCTGCATGTGTGACTCTAAATTACCCTGAATAAGTGTGTTATTGTGTGTGTGCCCTCTAATGGACTGGCATCCCATCCAGTCTGTCCCCTGCCTCATGCTCAGTGATTCCTGGGATAATTTCCCAGGCTTGCTACAACTCTGCATTGCATAAACTGCTCTGTGAACATTTGTGAAAAATTTAAATGTCATACTAAACTTACTTTATGATATGCTATTTTATATTGCCTTCTTTGGTCAAACTTCTTGCACATTAAATTATGATTTAAAAACTGTTCTTTTATGCATGGCATATATATTTGAATAATGAAAACATTCTCACCTAAATTATTGGTTCTGCCCACTATATAATGATTTGAATTATATTGTCACTTAAATGCTCGTTTTATATTTTTTAAGATGCTTTTTTATGTTATTAGTTTCTTTTTATCATTTATCTAGCTCAAACAATAGTGAAAAAGTGCTCACCTGTCCAGAAACAAAGCAATCTGACATCACAATCTGACATTTCGAGAGGCGCTCGCATATAGCGTGACCAAAATAGTCCTGCATCAGAATGAGGTCACTTTTCTGTGAGGACACATTTGTGACCAGATCGCTTTTCATCTCCTCTATTTCCCCTCTCCAGAGAGTCTGCATAGGAGAGGAAGCATCCAGTCAGTCTTGCGGCGCTCTCTTTATTTACCAGTCGGCAGGAAAATGCATTCAAATTTATGCAAATGCGTCTCTTTTACAGTGACAGGATGATCACAAAAACATACTGGGAAAGGAGCCGTGCTTGAGCAGTAAATAAAATGAATGAGCGGATTAATGGCTGTACACTGAAAGCCCAGATGTCCCCAAACGCATAATGCACTCTCTCTTGAAGACGGGACAAAAAAGAGGGCTAGAAGAAGGTAAATTTGTGCTCATGATTGTGCCACGCAGTGCCTGCAATTACAGTGTCAGGCGAGCTGCTTTTAATCAGTCACCGGCTAGTTTCATTTGCCCGGATGTGGGAAAAAGTTTCTTCCGCTCAGCACAATGCTACATGCCGTTAGATGTAGGAGATGAACATCTTGTTGACGCCAGAGCCCGTGAATACGCTCTGGGCTGCATCTCGCTGAGTAGTGCCGTGAGCGTGGCTCACATCCAAAGCGGGGCGGCCCATTATCCACAGGAATGAGAGATGAGACAGTGTCATCCTGGCACTAGCATCCCGTCTGCACTTTCAGAGACAGCTACAATCAGTTCCTCATGTATTTCCTCTGCATCTGTGCATGTATATATTTGTGTGTGCTTGTGTGTAAGAGAGAGAGAGATTGTGTAGGTATATACACAGACATCTACAGACAGATATAGAAACACAATGCCTGCTTTACTACTCAAAGTGGGGGTGAAAGACTTTGCAAATAATTACCTCAATAAGGCAATTATGAGCTGAGCTAAATGCAGCACACCCTGCAGCTGTCGAGGGCTGATGTTGGGCATTCTTCCTTAAAGAGAATCAGTGACAAGGCACAGCCTCCCTGTGATGCCGTTGATTGCTGAATGACTTAATGCCCATTAGCATGTGCTCACGGCTAATGCTGAAGCTTACATCGGGTATCACAGGGTTTGGGAAACCGGTCCGGTGTCTGACAGATCGCATGTTCAGGTCAAACAGCTCCTGTTAAAATATTTAGCCATGGAGGAAGCCACAGTTAAGAGGAGCAGAAGATTCTGTGGATTAAAATGCATACTGTGCTAGTTCCCATTAGACTTTCGACACAAGGTAAACTCGGTTTGACAGTTGCAATGGATGGTACTGAAATAAACTAGACAGTACAATAGCACACAACACTCAAATACATGTTTAAGGGTTGACAAAGATCTCATACGCCCCTGTAAATTATCTAGCTGTATCAAAAACAATAAGAATTATTAGTTGCGGACAAAAATCTTAAAGTTTCCCATTGCTTTGTTTTGTTCTCCACAGCCAAAAACAATGTCTCCCAGCCAGCACTGGCTTAGATGACCAAAATAGGTGTAGAAGCCACCAGCCCTCGTTTCTTTTTACTCGCCATATAGCAGTGAGGGAAACAGTCAGGCTGTTGACCACACAGAACAGCGGCCAGCAGCCAGAGGCCCTGCGGCGTAGCTGCTAACCTGAATGCGAGCAGACAGCGCGAGCCAGACACACGACAGGTAAGCAGGCCACATGGCCAGCAGAGACCCCGAAGAGGCCCAGAGTCAGACCTTCTCTTGCCTGGAGACCCAGGAAATGACAGGTGGATTAAATGGAGTTTTACTCTTTGCTCTTTATTGCCAGTGACATTCTCCATCTATCCGTGCAATTTCTCTTACCACTTATCAGGCATGGGTTGAGATGATCCCAGGAAGTGCAGGGCAACAGACAGAAAACAGCCAATCGAGCATGGTGACATAGTGTATGCTGTGTGTCAAACTGCAGTCAATCGGCTGAGCGCGCTGGCAGGAGCTGTCAGCAGAGCGGGATTCCGGGAGCTGGACAGGCAAGCTGTCCCTGTACACCGCCCGCCCTCTCAGCCTCCTCGTCTCAAAGCAGACCTCTGCAAAGGTCAGCTCCATTTTTAATGCCGCTCTCATCAACAAGTTTGGTGGCATTGCATATTCAGAAGGGGGTCCTGTGTGTGAGTGTGGTGGGTGGGGGGAGGAGATATGGCGAAGAGCCCACGTCTGCGTGCGTCCAAAGCATCTCTCCTGAAATATGGAAGTCGCTGTCAGCCGATTGATTTGCCATCACAGCGTGGCCCTGATGTGCGTCGCCAAGTGATTTATGCCCACTTATGGCCGTCAGCAAAATATAAAAGCTCTTCACGTCCCTGTGGTGTGCCCTCCGCTGTCCACTCTGCTGCTGTAGTCACCCCCATCAGCATGCCCCCTTATCCATCCCGCTGAAATTCCATCGGCTGTAGCAATCTATGCTTCATTACATTAACCTTTAGTTCAGGGAAATAAATATTCATCCTCAAACTATCAGGCCCAAGGTAAACATGGGCAGTGACATACACAAGACTGTCCCGCTGTCAGATAAGCTTTGATGAATGATTGCTGGACCTGTGGCTCCCCTGTGTACATGAGCGACGTCTCGGGGCCCACCAGTGCCACTTCCTGTTAGCTATCACCCCCCCATGTAATGTAATGGCCATCCGCTCTGTGTGAGGAGGGCAGCACAAGCCCCTCCAACTCCGGCTCCCCGGCATCACGGTCACTAACCGTCATTTGATTGGATGTCACCCAGTGCACCTTCCTCTGCTTCTTACACATGACAGCTGATACTTTCAGACAGTTGAGCTCAACAGAAAAAAAAAAATAATACAAACAACCTTCAAATTACAGAAACTCCACCAGTGTGTATGGAAAGGGCAGTATTTTCATAATTACCACATGCTTTGATTTGTGGAAAGCTCAGCTTCTTCTTTCAAAGCGATACTGAGTCTGCATTCATCACTAGGAGAAGCCTGATGGTGGGAGATCAAAGCACTGGGGAAGATATTTGTCTTAATCTCCTCTGACTGCACTACTGCCCTTAATCATCACACAGTCTCTGCATTTGTGACATGCTCTTTAAGAATTTCAGGGAACAAACTGTTAGTTTAGCACTTGGACTAAACTCCATGTTAGGCCCAAGACAAACACTAGCTGCATCTCTATGCATGTGGGGGTCCAAACACTCCCATCAGTACAAGAAGCCAAGGCCCTCATACCCAAAACATTCCTTTCACTTTCCTTCTCTCATTTGTTAGATTAATATATTTATTAATTGTGTGTCACTGACAAATCACTCATACAATTTAAGGAAATGTCTCCATATACCTACAACCACATTCACTACACATTATTGTGTACATTGTCAATGAAGAAGTAATATTTTAACGTGTCGCAACCAACACTGCACCATTTCCAACCTCCACTAAACTCTCCATGCATAACAGGACCTGCTGTTGGTAACAGTATTATGACAAACAGCAGCTTGTTGCGTGCTTCTCATTGCTTTTATATGATGCTAGAAGACACAAATAAAGCCCAACACATCGGGACCAAGATCGGTCATTTTTTCTTCATATTTTGTATCATAAAATAAACAACCTGGTTCATGCTGGATAAATACATTGGCAAAATATAATGAACCAATAAAGGTCATCTTCTCTTCTTACGTCTGACCGGAAGCTGTATGTACTTTGTACATCTGATACTGGTCACATCACTAATTTGTTCAATTCATTCATTTCATTAAATGTGTCAGCATTCAACTAGTTTAACAGATGAAAGATATATTGTTAAAAAATTATATCAGTGAATTAGATCATATTGATCACCAATGAAATCGCTTTCGTTCTCCACCTTCTGGCACAAAGATATAGAGATGTCTGAAAGAGTCAGTACAGCTAATTTAGTGACATTTATATGTAATACTGTAATATAACTATGCATAATTATAAATGTAATATTTCATCATATATCAATATTAATAAACTATAGCATAGCATTACCCACAGCTCAATAGACTGAAGCTACTGAAGTGCAGTTTTAGATAAATGAGTGGCAAATAAGCTCTTTACAGGCAATATTTCTTGCCATGGATTCACCAGGAAGCATGGAAACCCACCAGGCTGTTCTGCCCTAGCTCACACACTGACACGCGGTGTTTGTATAAAACTTATTATGTGCTGCACTACTAAGAGCACCAAACAAGACAAGAGAAATGTAACAGAGCAAGTAAGCAGGCGCGCCAAGTAACATTCACAATGTCCCTCCCAGCATGCTTTGCACTGCCCAGTAGGACCTAGCAGCTAACTCGTACCTTCCACCATGTGCATTTTATACTTATCAAGATCGGTCCCTGTCTTGCCCCCTTCTATCCCTTGTTTCCCTGCTTGGCCAGCGGGTGTCGCTGGCCATCTCGTTCTTTTCTGTGTTTAGTATCTTTCACAGTCCATAGTGTGGGCAACTGTGTGCCTGAATGGGAAGCATGAATGGCCATGCTCCCTAAGCACCATGGGTTCAAGGCTGGCTAGAGATCAGCCTCAATTATTGTTGGATGTTTTGTTTTCTGCCCCAGAACTCAGTTATTCCTCATGTTAATTGTTACATTTTTAGTTAGTGACTTTTTGGCTTTGTTCCTGTTATCCCTACTCATTTTGTAGCAATATTCTGCATCCCAGTTTCTTGTATCTCTTAGTGTTTGGGTCCTCAGTGTGTAGTGATTCTGACCCACATCTCTGTCTTGTAGTTCCCAGTCCTAGTGTTTGGTCAATCATCAACAGCCTGCACCTGTTTCTTGTATAGCATTGTGTGTATGTATGCACCTACTCTTGCCCAGTTCCTCATTTGGTCATTGCATGTGCTTATATGTACTCCCTTGCATTTCGTTCCTGGGGTTTCGTTGCCTGTCTCCCCAAATGTGTTAGGTGTTAGTTTCTTCCTTGTGTTTAATTTAGTCCTTGTTAGTTTTACACTTTGTTTCAAGTCTTTGAGTTAAGTTTATTATAAATTTTCCTCTGCATCCATAACACACACTGTGAATCTTCTTTACATCAAGCTGCACCATAAAAATACTGGTCCGGTGCCAAACATTAAATATAGGACAAAAATTAAACGACATACGGAGGACATATATGTGTAAATAATACAATAGAGCTTACAGATTTACAGAGGAAAACAAGATGGAGCACACAAGATTGACAGAGCACACTGGGCAAGACATATTGTACATCAGAGTACCATGTGCAAAAAAAATGGTTGCAGTGTATGGAAGACTGGTATGACAGAAACAATGTGCACGTTCCACTGATGCAGAGCAGAATGATAACTGGAGGAGTCCTGATAAATCCATCCGTCAGTGTTCTCCTTGTCTTTACATCCAACTACCTACAGAGATTCCCAGAGACCCATATTCACTATGAGGTTCCACAGAGATTCCAAAGCCCACAGACATGCCTCCAAGGAGACAGCCAGAATGATGCTTGCTTCCTAACTGAAGATGGCATAGTATTCAGGCCACGTTAAAAATAAATCGAATGCCACTAAAACTGATTCCCCAGCTCTGTCTCTGAAAATCGCCGTAGTACATGTACACCCATGTACACCCTCTCCATCGATGCTCCCACCTGGAGCTGCTGTCCTGTGGTCAATTTCTTGGCGGTAGAATCATCAAACCTCCTGCAAAAGGTCATGGTGACACAGCCCTCAGGACCCTTGATGCAGCACTGCTGGCACCACCATCTGCCAGCGTGAGCAGGTCTCTAGCTGAGTGTCAGGAGTGATGCAGCATTGCTTCCCAGAGAAGCATGAAGTCCTACTGTCCAAATAGCACCTTTGCCGATGGTGGCAATCGAGCTGCCTCTTCACGACTCAGCCGTCAATCTTGGTATTTCCATTGGACGACTAGATACACATCAGGGTTTGGTCCCTGCAGGCACTACAGCTCTTCCTGTGCCACTTCCTACAATAGCAGGGCCTGGACCGGCACTGCCTCCCCATGATGAGCTTTTCATTTATCTAGCCAGACACAATCTCTGCAGACTCCTTCTGGATGGGCATCGGTACAGGTAGGGGTGGAAGTGTCACCCGGCTTCCACCACTACTAACAGCTCCTGTCAGGTCATGCAGTAATCTCTGGGTGGCTCAGGGTCCTGCTGAAGTAGGTTACAATACACTGTCTGTCCCCTTGTTCTGATAACACAGCACTGATGCCACTCTCACTGTGTGCCACTCTGTGTCAAGAATGAAGGACAAATCAAGGCTGGGAAAGCCTCCACTAGGGCCTACCAGCACTTCACAGTCACCATGTCAAAAGAACTGCTGCCCCTTCTCTGTTAATTGGAGGGGAAATACAACGCTAGCAAAAGATGGGATGAACTGAAGAGAGTAAGGTGCAAGTCCAAGAAGTTACAGGACTCTCCCTTGGTTTTAGGTGCCAGCCAACCCTACACAAATTCCACAATGTCTAGGTTAGTCAGAATAGCAGGCCGGGGTGATGGGCTCATCACCTTTTCCATCAAATGGTGGCTGGGGTTTTTCTGAGGCTAAAGGGCATGACCATCAACTGCCAGAGTGATGGGTCTGGCTTTGGGCATCAGTTCCACCTAGGGCTGTGTGATATGGCCTAAAATTCATATTGCGGTATAATTTGAACCATAGACGGTAGACAGTATATATTGCTTTAAGAATCTTTTTTATGGAAAACTGCAATTTTAGAAAAAAATATGGAAAACCTTTAAAGTAACTTTTCTGTGGTTTTATCACCAAAATATCTTATATTAAAAATACAGGTTGGATTTGTAAACTGTAGGTACGCAGAAAACAATTAAGACACAGAACCAAAAGCAATAAAACTAATAAAATGAAGACCATGCATGAAGACCATCTGATGTGCATACTTACGTACTTGCTCGGCAAATTTTGCAGATTCTGTTTTTCTGCTCATTATCCGAGACCTTAAGTCAAAACCATGTCCATATTATGGACGTTGCACCAGTCTTTGCAACAAGCTCCTCCAGTTATTAAGAAATGGTTTACATTTAGCTTTAGTGCTGCGGACATTTCATTACATTATTAATGTATTCTTTTATCGACTATAATTGACATTTTATTTGATTAATCATATGTACATTAGATTCGATTTTATTACATTATTGAAGTATATTCGGGTCTTTGCCGATGTTTTTTTGACTGTTAAGGCTTTGTTGATTATCACATCGGCATTACACACTCGCATGAACAGGCTAACTTAAACTTCATGGCTAGTGCTTTAGTCTGCATGCGCCTGAAAATGTAAATTGCATGTTATCTAACTAGCCCTGCAGTTAACTGCATATTTATTATATTTATATATTTATTTCATATCATATATATGCACATAAAATTCCTGACATTGCATATTTCTCGAGGTAATAATTATTCAGTTCATGCCAGCTACGTAATTCGTATACGTATTTTATATAGCCTACATTACACCCAATAAGTAATGTCGCTACTAACCTAAATATACATAAATAATCTCATAAAATGTGTCAGTTATAATGGATAAATTATATATGGGTATTGCCGCTGAGCTAAATATGCATTGTCTAATGAAACATGTGGATTGTGCCATCAAGCTAAATGTAAATGATTTCTTAATCAATAAAAACACACTTCTGAATGTTTTTATTTGCGGAACGACTTCATAATCATACTTAATGGAAACATTTAAAAACGATTATGACCGTCTTTAATTGAGGGACGATTTCTTAAGGATAATTAATAAAAAAAGACACTTTTTAAAAAACATCTGTTTATTGATGTGGACTCTCGCTGCAGCCATAAGGATAAAGTTGAAAGCGTGGAGCAGTGTTTTACTTCGAAACCGCTCACATCGCGAGTCTGAGGCATGCCCAAATCGGAACGAGCATGGAGCGATTTGATTGGAGCGGAGTGGATTTAATGGAGCGCAGAGCGGTATTGAGCAGAGGAGCAGGCAGAGCCGACAGCCTTGCTGGCAAGGAGCGGAAATTCTCACTGCTCTGCTCACATGCTCTGATCATCAACAACCACTACCGTGGTACGTCGGTATGATCAAAATCTCTCCCATTGGCCAAATTTATACCACACACAACCCCTAGTTACACCCTCTTCAAAAGTCCAGTGAACTGATCCACAACGAGCCAACTACACAGTCCAAGGTGTCATTGATGCCCAGGAACAAGTACAAATCCTTTCAGGTCACCTCTTTCATACTACGGTGGTCCATGCATAGCCTCAGGCAAACATCATTATCAGTCATCTCATCAGAACCACAGGCAATATCCAAGGGCTGTTCCTGGGCTCAGTTACTTCCTGCAACTGCCAGTTTGGCTTTAGCCTT
The DNA here is from genome assembly GCA_026780765.1 of Petrocephalus schoutedeni. Classification (NCBI taxonomy): domain Eukaryota; kingdom Metazoa; phylum Chordata; class Actinopteri; order Osteoglossiformes; family Mormyridae; genus Petrocephalus; species Petrocephalus schoutedeni. The sequence continues at coordinate 32,221,097 of JAODKL010000040.1, forward strand.
TGACAAAGGCAGTCATCTGGGGTGCTGGCAGGTGCTGCACTGTGTGACACTAATGCAGGTACACTTACTACTCATGGCTGCAAACCCAGGCATGGTTCGCCCAGCCGAAGAACAAGAATTAATCTATTTCCTTGTCTTAAACTCATGAATCTCACATTACAGAGTTATGGTTTATGACAATTCAAAATGGGATCAAATAAATCAATAAATATACGGTCTTCTCCCTTTGCCAGTTCTCTTTTGTTAATACCAAAAATTCGAGCTGAATAAGCATGTGCAAAAATGAGTATTTCAAGTTGGCGAGAACCGGTGCATTTATTTTTCCACAGGAAGAATATTGACACAAGATCAGATATTCCTAAAGATGAATGCTCTCCCTGGAACGTGAGAAGATTAATGACTTATGTTCTTGGCAAACAAAAACAAAAATTCAAGCCCAAGTCCAAATTTTGTAAATTAGCACTGAAGCAACATGTGAAACAGATTTTTTGTATTGTTTTGCTGTTTGTGATTGCAAATAACATTCATATGCTTTTTCTTAAAAAAAGCCTTGTTACCTAAAAGATAAAAGAGTTTTTAAATTGCTTTATGGATTATTTTTTAGAACAGAAGATTAGCATGCAAACATATTCTGTGATTGGGAACTTCAGTGTAATTCTGCTTTCATATGGTTTTATGTTGTTAATTATGTGCCTTTTAGCAAGATAGCATACAGCAATCATCTTGGTTGTATTTTAGCCATCTATCTTCCATAACTGCCTCCAGTGACCCTCCAGTGCAGGGTGACAGTGAGCCTAAAGCCTATCACAGACAGCACAACGCATAAGACACGGGCACAGAATGCAATCATGGGTCACATAGTCATACAATATAGGCAACTCATAGACACCAATTCACCAGAACGCATCTTTGGAGTACCTAGAAATTGGAGAACCCTGAAAATACCCATACAAGCACTCAACCAAGGTGCAAGGCTATAGTGCTTTTCCACTGGCACAAGGACCGAACCATACCCGAGCCACACCACAAACTTATGATTTTCCATTATAAATGATCCTAGCCTTTCCCTAGCTGTACTGCGCTGACATTACTAGCAAGGCTGAAAGCATGACCAAACCGAGCTGGCTGCATCACCATCATCTGATGATCCTCTTGGAGATGCTGTTAATCTTCACCAATTTGCATGGATTAATTGAAGGAAAAAAGGGCACATTCTATACATTATTCATTATTAATAGTATCATGCAGTGCAATGTACCAATGCATTCACAGTAACTCAGAACGGAAAACTTCCAACTTCCTGCCTAAAAGGTACTAAAGAACAGCTGAACATAATGGATTCATGATGCAAATTTACGCACGCGAATGCTAATTCTGCTAGCATTTGATGCTAAATAAGACGATGATTCTCACAGACTTGCTAGCGGAAATTAACACATAGTAAATCATGATGAACACCACAGGAAGAGTACATTCTTTGGTTTTACATGACCATCGCTCCCAGAACTGACGGGAACTAGAACTGTGCTGAAACTAGTCTCCCTTCGCAGTACGGCTCGATTCCTGTATGCCAGCGGACAAGCACCATAAGCCACCATGCTGCTGTGAATCATTATATTTCAAATTCAAAAAATGACTACGCTGTCTATTGTAAGTCAAATGTCTATTAAGCATAAGCAACAGTTATAATTCAGACATACAGTATATGCAGTCACACTGTCATATTCACACACTATTACATTCATACAGGGTTATAACTGAGAGTGCTAGTGACAGACAGCCATGTGGTTGAAGACTTACTCAACAACCCGCTCTAATTGCACGTTGACCATGTATCTATCTTGGCTCCAACATTGGTCCTAATTATGTTAATGTGTCCATCAAATAACCAAGAACAACTACAGTAACAGATATTGGGGAACAACAAATGAATAATTTACATATAACTGAAGGCTTACATAAGGTGTGTCACAGCAGGGGGGTGTATCACGTAAGCAAACACCATGGCAATATCTTTTCCATATATATTATATTACTCCATTACCTTTGATGCAGTAATAGCACTGGGTGAGCTTTGCGAGTGCTTACCCAATCCGGGAATCCAAAACCGTTCTATTGTCCTGCAGAACCAGCAATTCTTCATTATCATAATTAACAGAAGCTGCCACTATAGTTTTTTTATTGTTTTTTTAGGGGGAGGTATTTGGCCTGGGCAATTTAAACAATATATCATTATATCAAATTTAAGCCATACGAAAATGAGAAATTTTGATAAACTGTAAATAAAGAACATTGCTTGATAGCACATATCAGCCGCATCACAGAAACAAACACAATTCCACTCAATCATGTTGCAGTCTGATGAACAGACACCGTATTCCCAACAAATGCACAGCAATGTTTTGAGTCTGTGGTGGACACTGAATGCTACTGTCCTGGTAATATACATGAGTCATGGGAGAGAACAGCACTCTCTCAAAGCAATATTCAGGTGTGGGTGAAGAATGCTACAGCTCATAAGCACACATTTTAGAGAAGAAGATACTGTGGATAAAGGTAAAAAGGCAGTGGTGGTGTGGAGGTGCTTTGGCAATTTAAAGTCTGACATGCAACAGAGTGGTAGCAACTAAACCTGGAAATACTACAAATTTATTTCAGCGCCTGAAGCGGTGAAGACACAGAAAGCGAGTGATTACAGTCACAGACACCAGCAGTTAGGCCTCCCACTTTACTTTCAATCTTAAGAAATATGGGATGCCACCCCCCCGGATACCAGAAGGTAAGTTTGCCAAGCGTGGGGGGGATGGCGTAATGGTTCAAAATGGTACACAGTACAGCGCTTTATTTTTTTATTATGGATGATCTCGTAAAATATGGGACTGATGGCACCATATGCGGTCCCTGGTACGAGCAGCGAGGCTGTCAGAGAAAGGCCCAGCAACAAACCGTACTCTCTGCTTTTCTAATGTTACACACTAGGACAAAAACTTCTGTGTGATTCATTTATTAGAATTCGATTTCAATGTGCAGTCCATTCTTCATGTTCTGAGTCTAAGAGGAATCCTAGCAGAATTTTAAGCAAAAACAGAGCATTGAAGCAAAGAAATAATGCTCGAATTAAAGAATAGTAATTATTGATATTGACTGATACGAAAAAAATTATTGTGACCAATTATTTTGCCATACAGTATCACCCTGTCCTACTGGAGCCTATCCCAAACACCACAAGGCACATAATAACAGATGTAATGGGTAGTTTCAACTCGGACTGTAACTTAGATCTGCTTTGTTCAATTCCTGTATTACAATTAATCTTCATCTATAGAG
>JAODKL010000040.1:32250230-32264902 GCA_026780765.1 Petrocephalus schoutedeni
GGAGTCAGTCCACCCCCCCGCCCCCCCAGCACCCCGTCCCACCTCGGCACCATCCTTTAATTCCAGCACCCTTCATAGTGCGAGCACAAGGTCAACAGGCGAAGGGACAGGAAGCAATTTGTGGCTGCACACTGGAGGAGGGGGCACAGTGCCACCCTCACCCCCGGGAGCACCGGCCTGGCATTCCTCCTTTTTCGCTCCCCCAGGTGCCTACAAGGATCAGCCAAGACAGACCCAATGCAATTCATCATCCACTTCCCACACACCACAGTTCATACCACAAAAGCTTACATTTAACCTAAGGAGACCAAGGCATAGAACACTTCCCATAGACTGTGGATTAAATCAAATGTAATCAGCCCTACTATGAAGTCCCCTATGTCGTCTGATTGCAGGTCAGACTTTCAGTTCTGTAGGTGAGCACTGTCATTGTTAAGGCCTAAAGCAGGCTTGCACTAAGACATACTGTATAGAGCCATTACTGACGACTGACCAGCCCCACTAGAATTACCACACCACCCTCTCCAAACAATTTCCAGCAGTATATTATTATTTATTCCCTAAGTTGCCTACCAGATGTTATTTCCCAAAGAACTGTAAACAATTCAGCTCTTAGAAAAAATGTTGGAGTCAATCTTTTTCCAATGAAGAATTGCATCTTGGAGCTTTGATGGTTTCAGTGTGAAATATCCAACACAGAGATGTATAAGCAAATACAACAGATGAACAAAAAGGCGGCGACCAAACAGAACACCATATACAAGTTTGAATGTAAGAGACAGCACCTAGCAGCTATTTGGCAGCTATTTAAATATATATAAACAATTAGCAGCTTTATAATAGTCAGTGTACCAATCTGTCCATGTTGATGGATGGATGTAATTACACATTTTAGACCCCAAACTTAAGACCCCCAATCTTAAGGTACTGCAGACATCAGATGTAATGATATTTAAAATCAATTCTAATTTAATATGCTTTTATATTTACATATATAAAGCATGCTATATTAAGATAATACAATGCACGCATAACAGTGATGTCCCACGCTGATATTAAAGATCAGAATTGGCGCCGATCCAGGCATTCCTTAATTGACCCATATCAGCTACCACAGCCCAATCCAAAGCCAGCTCTACGTACTTTCCTGGGTCCGCCGCATTTATGTCACTTACGCAGATTCAGTCACACACTGCAGTAAGCCTGAGGTACATGGCTTGAAACTGCAAACTACTGAGACGTCAGCCATGTGGAAAATTTTTAAATTGGAAAGTCAGAGTAGCCCAACAGCTACCTGTAATGCTTGCACTGCCATCCTTTTGAGATGTAAGTAGTAAGAGAGTGTTCCTTAATGTAATACAACTAATCTAATTAGCAACTTACAAACATCATAAGGAAGAACACCGCAAAATCGCAAGGCTTACTCAGACGAAGAATGTATCCATGCCTACTCTATCTGTATTTAAATATTTATTAAAAGACCGGATCGGAATCGGCAGAAAAAAATACTGAATGGATCACATCGGTATAGCAAAAAAGTGAACTCAGACATTCCTAATGAGTACATATGTACACTGATCAAGCATAGCATTAAAACACTGACAGGTGATAGTGAATAACAGGGTGCCCTATATTAGGCAAGTGAACAGTTAGCTCTTGAAGTTTGCATGTTGTAAGCAGGAAAAATGGGAAAATGTAAGGATCTGAGTTACTTTGACAAGGGTCCAACTGTAATGGTTTGACGTCTGGACTACAGCTTCTCCAAAACAGTAGGCAAGGCAAGGCAAGTTTATTTATATAGCACATTTCATACACAAAGGCAATTCAAAGTGCTTTACATAAAAGGAAGTAGAACAGTAGGTCTGGTGGGGTGTGCAGTGGTCAGTACCTACCAAAAGTGGTCCAAGGAAGGTCAACTGGTGAACCGTCTAAGGGGTCATGGGTGCCCAAGGCTCACTGATGTGCGTGGGGAGCGAAGGTTAGCTCATCTGGTCTGATCCCACAGGAGAGCTACTATAGCACAAATTGTTGAAAATGTTAATGTTGGTCATGATGGAAAGGTGTCAGAACACACAGTGCATTGCATCTGGCAGCATATGCGGCTGTGTAGCCACAGGCCAGTGAGAGTACCCATGCTGACCCTGTCCACCACCGCAAGCACCTACAGTACAGTGAGCACATGAGCAACAGAATTGGACCATGGAGCAATGGAAGAAGATGGTCTAGTCTGACAGGTCACATTTTCTGTTACATCATGTGAATGGCCGGGTACATGTGTGTGTTATTCTGGGGAAGAGATTACTTCAGGAGGGACAATGGGCAAAATGCAAGCCAGTGGAGACAGACTGATGCTCTGGGTGATGCTCTGCTAGGAAACCTTGGGTCCAAGCAATCATGTGAACTAGGGCTGCACGATACTGGGAAATTTCAGATATCATAAAGGGATTTTTTTGTGATAAATATTGTGATACTTATAAAGTGAGTTCAAATTTATTTTATCACAAGTGAATCATTTCAACAGCAAGGATAAAAGTGATTATGATTGGCTCAGAGAGTGCATGCAGAGCTTAGGCTAAAGCAGTGGCAGCAAACTTTAAGCTGATTTTGAAACAAATGATAGATAATCCTGAAAAGAAACAATTATTAAAACTGGAAGTCTTGCTAAGTTTTGTTTCCTATGACAGACTAAATAAGTTTTGGCGAAACTTAACCAACCCGTGCTTGGCAAATCATTTCACCGAGATTTCACAATACCAGAATTGTACTGCAAAATAATGAAAATGCAATATACTCCTAGTTGTGACAGCTGGTTCACTGTGCATGCAGAGCCTGCATGTCACTCACTAGCAACAAACTTTGTGTATCCAAAAACCCTTACACCTGAGTAAATTATGTCTCTTGTAAATTAGAGAGAAAATGAGAACCGTGCAGGTTTTCCTTTTGTATCAACTAGAAAAAAAGTTGCAGCATGACATGTTTTTGCCTTACTTGACAATACACATTCTGCATTGTGAACATTTTGATGACAATGCCGAAACTATACATCATGCAGCCTTAATATGAATGTTACTTCGACATGTACCACCTACTGTAGCTATACTTTGTTGCAGACCAAATACACCCTTTCATGGCAATGATATTACCTGATGGCAACGGCCTCTTTCAGCAAAATAATGTGCCCTGTCACACAAAAATCTTTCAGGAATGGTTTGAGGAACATGAAAAAGAGTTGATGTATTGACTTGGCCTCCAAATTCCCCAGATGTCAATCTGAACAAGCATCTACAAGATGTGCTGGACAACAAGTCTGATTCATGGAGGCCTCGCCTCGCAGCTTACAGGACTTAAAGGATCTACTGCTAACGACTCAGTGCCAGATAAGAGGAGGACACCTTTAGAGGTCTATTGGGGTCCATGCCTTGACAAGCTGTTTTGGCGGCATGAGGGGGACCTACACAATATTATGCAGGTGGTGTTAATGTTATGGCTGATCATAGTATATTACTGTAGAACACACACAGAGATAATATGTCGTCTCCCAAGTAAGCCATCAGACAGGAAGGAAGTGCTGATCTCAGCTTTGTGCATGCAGAATTACTGTTGACTTTATTTGTACAACAAGGACTATTTAACTTTGTTATTACAACTGGAGTTTGCCCAGCCCAAAGCATCACCTAAAAAGCACTAATTGCTTCCACTAAACCTAAAGGACCAATTTACATAATTTTATTTATTTATTTTTGAAAGAAAAAGAGCCCAGTGTGGCTTGATTTGCCAACACTGTTGCATGGATGAATGCATTGCTAAGTGCCAAGAAGTATTTTCTGTGACCCTCACAGAGCTGATCAATAAACAGGCTGACCCATTTAAGCCAGGCCTGCGTTACTCCTGCAGGCAAACCTCCATGGCCTCATATGGCGCAGCAAACAAATACACAAATGAAAACACCAGAAATGGACTTGACACTGACAAGCACCTGATGACAGACGCTGACTGGAAAACATCACTTCCCTATACCTTTGTTATGAACTACTGCAGTGATCACAAAAGCCATGAAGGTTTAGTCGATGTGTTGAACAAGTCTTCTCTTGCGTGGAGCTCTTTTCCTCCTGACTCCTTACCGCTTTCTCAGGCCCACACTGACACTGTCTCATCACTCCCCGGGCCCGGAACACACACGCGTCAGGCCAAATACAGCTACCATTACTACAGTTATTCTCATATTTAATAACAGCTTCGACACACAGGGGATTGCAACACCATTATCCATCCCCCACACACCATCTTTTCCTGAAAGTTAATAGGTCTGTAAAACACCACACAAACCCAAAGTAATTACAAAGCAGGGTTCTGAGTTATTCATAACCACGGGAAATTTGTAAATGGGTACCCGTAACCCTCTCACATATTTATGAATTTGTATGTTCACGTGCTGGGGTGTGTGTGATTAACTCCACTACTAACACGGCACCTTCATTTCTTTGCCCAGCCCAGCAGCTCTGTACAGAATAGTGTACAGGGCACCGTCATAAATATAAACAAATGTATATTACTGACCATAACGTTTGACCGCCCACATCAATCTCACAGGCACACAGAGAGCATGACACAGAGAGGCCCCAAACGGCTGCTTCTGAATTGGGAGATTAATAGCCACACTCTGGAATGAACTAGTGCTTCTGCTTAACATTTGTGTCCACTTCTCCCTGTTACGTCTCTTAAACCCAGCAAATGTCCCGGAGTTAACCACATGTGCCGTGACATGACACCACATTAACATTTGTTCTGGCTGGCTGGAACGAATGTCATTGTGCTCTGGCACAGATTAAAACAGGCATGCGGTGATGCTTGATTCACACTGCCTAACATCCACAAGATTAAAAACGTTTTAGTCATTCCTACCAGGATTGCTATTAAGTGCACCTAACTGCACAGCATGAATAACTTTTGTATCAAATAATTTAATCATAATCTGTAAGAACTGTTCACTCCCCCCAGCATCTTCAAAACCAAAAGCACTAACAGAAACTAAACAAATGCTTTAAAAGCACACAGAAATTTGCCCATTTGAATATTTCTGTCCTTGTATAACTAAATAATGCATATGCTTTCTGCCTGAAAAACAGAGCAATTAAACCTGAACTACAGGTAACAATTTTTGTAACAATTTATCTGGCAACCTGCAGCAGATTGAAAATGTTTCAGTAAACAGAAATACTGAGCTTTGTTCGATTATGCAATGCCACTTTAATCTAGAAACAAAATATAGCCAAGTACATACCCCCCTACCCCACCCCAGAGCCCACACCAAAGTGCGGGAAGGAAAGGTGTGACTTCAGTGCTGCCCGGGATGTCCCGAGACATCCTCTGGGGCAGTCTGCCTTCATTTACAAACACAACAGCGACCTGCCAGTCATTTAAAACGCCATTCTAAACTTGAGGCCACGAGGCCTCACAAAAGAAAGGAATCTGTCTTTGGCTGAGTTTAGGGGGCGGGTGGCTGGCAGGAGGCCTAATGGCGTGTAAGGGAGCTCCTGGCCCCGATACAAGCTAGCATTTGGAGGGAGCTTACTCACATAATGGGACCAGAAAAGACACACACACACACACACACAGTAGGTGACAGATTCTGCCATAATCACTCAAAGATATTTCAGCACACACTCCTATAATTGGTCTCTCCCCCCACCCCACTTTGTGATATTTCAAGAAAATGAGTTCTTCATAATAAGATCAAATCATCCCGAATGAGGTGGCTCAGCACCAGAAAAGAAGCAGACCTGCGATCCCGTTGATGATTAGAAGGAGAGGCCAACACTGACTGCAGGTGCTACAGCATAGACACTTAGTAATATATACTGCAGGGAAATATGGGGAAATAGATACTGGTTAAAATTCACTTTCATCTCCAGCATGAATGCGCATTCAAGTGACAGGGAAATGGATTTTTGACTGCCGCCTTGGGAATAAATTTGTTCACTGATGTAATGATTTTTAATTCAGTTTCAGTTTTAAATATATTTGCTGAGACAGCGGTTTTCAGTTTCATTAAGTACATAAAATGGAAACTTGTTAGTCAGTTCCACAGTGGTACTGGTAATGGAAAGTATCTTAAAAGAATTCTTAATGCATGCACTTAATGTCTTGCCCTGGATCATAAAAATTGAGTGATCTTTTGAATAGTATCCACAGAATCACTTAGAGAGGCAAAATAATGCAGGGTCTTTATTATACAAAATGGTGATTTCCCTTCATGAAGGGTCTGGAAATGCCTAAAGTCAGAGCACCAGGAACTATGCTGAAAAACAGCAGGATGGAAACATCTTTCTAATTTTGCTAATTGAGTTTAGTTTTAATTTGCTATGTTTTTCTTAAGTGTTCATTCTGCCTGTAATGTTTTGCTTGAAATTAATTTTGCACTCATAAGTGGACCATCTAGATTGGAAAAAATATTCATCAAAAGATCAAATTAAAAAGCAGCACTACATTATATTGCTCACTGATGGTCTTTCACATACTAGCAAGGCTGAGCGGTTTAACAGTATTCCGTCTCGGTGACGGTTCCGGAGATTGAACAAGGCCTCAAAAAGCCCTCCGTTAGTCACTGGAATTCTCTCTCCATCCGTTCAGGTCATTATCTCAGTTAAGACCCCGGCGATAATGATCACATTCATTACCTCACTCCATCTGAAAGCAATAATCCGCTGGAAACATCTCCCTGATTACCGGCACCTTAAACCTGCCCATGCCTTATAATCCCTGCAGCCAGTTCCTACAGCGCGCGGAGCTCTGTAATTAAACGCTCAGCCAGGTCGGCCGGATCTGCTTCCAGCTCCCGCTTCCACGGCAGTCTCGCCAGTTTAGCTAATCTGAGGGGCGATTAACCAGTTCAGCTTGCCCACACACCGGCATCGCAGCTGGACAGCCTGCCAGCAGATTCTGGGGACTGTGTACAAAGAGGCCAATGGCGGGGGAAGGCTGCCTCAGACCTGCCCGCTCTGCCGTCACCAGCCACTCAGCTGCATTGCTCAAGGTCTCCATCCTGATGATGATGATGATGCAGAAAGCACTATCGGCAAGGCAAGGAGGGGAAACTCCCAAGTTTCAAAATTCCCCATGTCGCCATGCTTTTTTATCAGACCCTATAAGATGAGAAACATATAATCTCCACTATATAAATCCTCACACATCTCACAACTTGACTGACAGCAAAAGTAGTACATTGTGCTGCAATAGCAACTCTGCGTTACGTATAATGTTTATGCACCAAAGATAATGTCCTTTCTACCACATTACGTAACACATGCATTACATGTTAGTCAGATGGGCCCAGTTCCCAAGTACATACTCGGAGCATGTGTGCCATGCCTGCTTGAGGCCTAATTAAATTTGCGGCAATGGCCCTGCAGGTTTCCTCCTCTGTGCATTACAATCTGAGGACATCGCAGTGTCTGTCACACCTCCCCATATGTTTTCAGGGTGAGAGTGAGGGAGACGCCCGCTTGCCTTGCCCATGCAGAAAAACGTGGTGCAGGAGGAAGGCACTCAGATAATCGTCACGTTTCTCAACCAGTGTGGTGCACTTCCATGAGAATGCCTTTGCAGGTGGCCGGCCTTGAAATAAGCAGCAAGAATTGCGATAGTAAGCTATCAAAAGACCTCAAACCCCAGAATCCCAAGAAGGCCAACTCTCTGAGCGCCCAATCACATGGCCCTGTACTGCAACAAGAAAAGAGGACTACAGAGCCTAGCACTCGACACAAAGCGAATCATCCCCCTCCCGCAAAAGGTATCCGGGTGGCCACCGGAGACCTACGGGCTCATAAAAGCAATGCAAAGTTATAGCAAAGCCCCTGCCATGTATTACATGTGGGGGGAGGCGGGACTACCTGAAGGTTACGGGCAGGATGATCACTATCTCCGAGTCTGGGGGCTTGCTTCTCCGTTTGAAACGGCACTCCCGCTCACCGTGATCAGGTCTATCGCCACACAGCACAATGTAGGTTAGCACAATGCCAGTCATAAGCAATCCTACAATGACAAATAGTGCATCTGTAAGAGAGGGAGCACCCCGGGATACGTGTGCCAGGGAAGCACATACAGTCAACTCTGACGGCACAGTTTTTCTGTCTTGGATTTATAGGCGTAACGACTACCTCAGTGTTAACAATAAGCCCACATGAGACAAAATTAAGATGTGGCACACATTGTTTGAGAACCTGCCAGCTGAGACCTAAATGCAGGCATATGCAGCATCGCTTTATACAACATTTACTGCATAAGATAGCCGTACTATTTATATATATTGTATTTAATGCGGCTTTTGAAGCAGAATTGTCCGTAGAGGATTTATTCAACACCCTTGTGAGTATGGGGAACGCGTGTTTTTCCATTCTGACGTCTACATATGTAGGCAGCAAACCTTTGCATTAGGCTGTCACCTTATTCAGCCCAGGATGTGGTCGCGTTAGACCCCCGTCAAACCTGCACCGCTGCTGCTTGGGAGAGGGCAGAAGCGGAGGCAGCGTCACGCGTAAGCAGCACGCGGGGCAGCGCGAGGGGGCTGCGGCGGCAGCGGCGCGCGACACCGGCGCGCGCCAAACCTCCGCGCGAGCCCGGCGCGAGGCTCTGTCCCCATCCCCTGCCTCAATACGCTTTTCAATTACACACTCAGGATTAAACGCTGACAGCACTTACATTACATCAGAACCAGACACAACCATCAAAGTTACTTTTAAAACACAAACTACTTGCTTACATTTAAAACAGATTTTTTACATCTGAGGGGGTAGACAGCCAGGCCCTGTTAGTTATTGAAGGTTTGAAGGCTTAAATAATCAGTTTCCAATAATCCAGTGTTAGTCGCAAATAGTTCATACAGCAGGGAGTCCGTGTTTTTAACCCGTGATATTTCTGTGCAAATTAATCATACAGTAGTAATCTTAGATTTGTTTATTAATAAGTGTCATGGCCTAAGATGTCACATTATATTAATTAAGATCCACATCGCACAGAACAAAAACAAGTATACTGCAACAAAATAATGCTTTAATACATTCTATTTAATTGTATTCAATTAATTAACGTGTTATAAAGGAATATAGACAGTTTGAGGGCTTAATACACAGCCACATTATAAATATCTTTACACTTTGAACATAATTCTACATATCCACAGCATTTTAAACTCAACATATGCAATTACTTATATTCACACCTACACACATGTTTGAGAAGCCAAAGGAACGATAATATATGGCATAAAATATATCAATGTGCATTCACGAGATTTATTTTTCATGCAGATTTTCCTTTGGGTTGTTTATAAGATCTCCGACTTTACGTTTTTAATAGACACGCCACAAAATAGCAATAACTATCAACAATGAAAACAATAATTGCGCTTTCACAACTTTGAAAACAACCATGTAGCCTGTTGTATAATATGAGCCTAATTAATCAGGTAAATGAATATCCGAGTTGTTGAGAAGTTTTTAACTGGCTGCAAATGGATAGGTATGTTAAACCCGACGCTAATTATGCAGCTGCATGTAACTGACAACAGTACAAATATTGTGAAAATGACTGTTTTAAATCGCGTCACGGAGCCTCTTGCATCTCTTGGCAGGACGTCTGAAGCTGGTAAGCGTTCCGTGATGTTCGGGGAAACATTAAGTGTCTAAAAGTACACTGAGGAATAATCACGAGGAGAAATGCAAAGAAATCCCCAGGAAAAGACCGACTGGCTGTATTAAAAATGTATTTATTTAAACAGTATTAACGTTAATACCTTTAAAATCGAATTCTTCACCGTAGTTTTATGTGCAGACACGACCAAGAGAAACATGTTAGGTTATATCTAGAGAGGTTACATCCTTCCAATACCTGGTAAATGAACTTCATTTGACAATAAACAGAATGGCTTGCAGTAGTCATAAATATCAATTTAAGAAATATATATAAATAAGTTATACGTCGCACTGGAAATTCCGCCAGACAAATTGGCTGCCGTAGCGATTTAAAAATACCGGACGCGTATTATTATTATTATTTTTTTGGTTTTCGCAATAACTCACATCACACAATTCACATCAGGCGCACATGTGTGATTTTATAGCATAATTTCAAACTAAACCGAGACTATATGGGCTTGTGATGAAGTACTTAAACTATACGAGGAAGACACTAGGAAAGAAAGTGTTGGCAGCGCAGCGTGTCCCAAAACGCGTGACTATTTAACGCACATTTTCAGAAACACTTGACTGTCCAAGTTTATAACTAGCAACAAGTTTGCAGACGGGGCCCCGTGCTCGTCGTCTTACCTCTCCATAAAGAAGCCAAAATAAGCATTTTGAGAATCGGGCAGGCTTGAGGAGCGCTTGCTTTGTCAATCCGTAATTTTCTCATCTTGGACAGTAAATGGAAATTGTTCACAGGCTGCGAGTGTATTTATTTATCGGTTTAGACGTCAGCTGCTTTGCGTAACATAATCCACTATTGAACGAATCCGTCAGCGATGCAACTGAAATGTTATGTCCAGATAATTCATTTGGCCGACTTGTGAGACGTGTTATGCAAATCCTTGGTCTTAAGAGGAAAGCTTTTATATTCCGAAATTAACTAAAAGGCAACGCCACGGCATTCTGTAGCGTCCCGCTATCCCAGCCTCACCGATTCACTTCGGAGTTTCTCCCTTTTATGAAAGTTAAGTCCGCGTTACTGAATATCGCCTTCTTACAACCTGACACACGCTCGATCGTTTATTCCATCACTCTTTTGGTGCAGATAGTTTAAATGGCCATCGCTGTGAGGCGCGTCAAGGGAAGCAGAGAGGAGAACGTCCTCATCGCATAGGCGAGGCTGCTCTCCAACTTGTGTCGCCCGTTTTATCTCACATCCACGATTAAACTTGAGCGTGTACTTTTTTTTTCCGAGTGGAAATGGGCAGGCGGTGGGCGGGGCACTGCCCGGGCGTTGATTGGACACGCGGTTGTTGTGACACGTTCGAAAGCCAATAGATTTCTTTAGTGAATTAGGTGAGCAAAAAGGTGTTACCTCAGCCGTAGCCAACCAAATCGCATAGAGCCTCCCGAATAAGCCCAGGACCGGAGACGGGCATGGATGTGGCTCTGACACTTGCGATAAGAAAACGTATTTGAAGAATCTTGACCCTGTATTTTGTCCCAGCTATTCCATCTGAATGATAGCTATTCTGTCATAATAAGTAATGCTTAGTTCCTGTTTGATTATGAAAGTTAACCATGCATCTAGCTTGAAATCATTCATAAAACTGCGTTCATTTTTATGATCCATAAATCAGAAAAAATTGAAAAAGCGAATAAAGACAATAATTTGTAGAAATTGCTTTACAAATGTGATGCAATAGACACAATGTTTTTAAAAAGTACTTCAGCACGAACACTTTTTTTCTCACTTTTTTATAAATACGCCGGTATCTAAAAACCTAACATTATCTATGCAGTATGTAAGTAGAACATAGGCTGCACTTAATTTTGTTGATTCACACCATCTTATGCTCTAATCTAAGAGAAACCTTATAAGACCATCCTCAAAAGACAAACTGACGAATACTTAGAATAACATGAGGGAATTTTTTTTATTAAAGCGTTAAAAGCGTTATTTTCTCTTTGACTCTTAAAGGTTTTTTTTTCTTACAAAAGCATAAATACTATCAATTATCGTAATTATTCCGTTCTACCGTATTCAACTTTAGATTCCTTTCCTTTCTGTTTTCTTTCGTAATTTTCAGCTCGGATGCTTATTGAACATTCACGAGAGGAGTGACATTGCCCCCTAGTGGCGACTGCACTCATTGTCGTCCTTTAAGTTGCTTATATTTTTATCTAATGCCGTTTCTACTCCCACTGTAACATCCAAAAGTGTGAATACAGATGAATATCAGTGTATTAAAATTACTCAAAATGGGAAATATACTCCATTACACGTTCTCTTCTTGTATTATTTAACTGTACTTTGAAACCATTTTGAGTTATGTGTTGAACTGATTACAGTTTAGATTCATAGCCTGTTTGGAACCGCTAAGTCTATCTTACGATTAACAGATCCGTTGTCCAAAACAGAGGTAGCTTATCTATGTATTGCTGTTCATCAGATACTTACCGCATTTGATATCTACAGAAAACAACGCGGACGATCCATAATTTTACTGCATTAATATATTTTCCTTAGCGATCTTATTTCTTAGCTTAGGTTTTGACCGATTTTGTATGTTTTCAATTTAAAAGTATTGTCTTGTTCATACGTATACATAAAGCGCGGCGCGGTGATCGCTGAAAATCGGCATGACAGTCTAGTTAGTTCAGGGTAACCAAAATCACAAGTCTATTCAAGTGTCATGATCGTGCAAAATATGGGAATGGGAACGTCATTTTAGGTGTCTATAATGTGAAAAGACATCCTCACTATTACACACTAGCAGCATGTCTCCTTCCTTTTCCGAGCAACAGGCGTATGTGGGACCTCTTTATCCTCGCTAACCAGAGGCTCCACCCATTCCCAACTGTTCAAGATTAACATAATTCCTTTTAAAGCCCGTTATTGTGATGGGTGAAGTAGAATGTGTCAGTCGGTACCCTACCGGTGCTCCCCAATGTGTGGTATAGCGTGGTATTATTATTATTTTTATTAATAGATTGCAACTTTCCATTATATTTTAACAGCACTAGCAGATTGAGGGAGATGCCCAGTTGATCTATCCGGAGCACCCCACTCGCTTTCCCAGATGCCTCAAAAGCATGGTGGGCACTCGCCCGTCTGCTCTCCTTTACACGGCACAGGCCATATGTCGCAATCCTACAGGACTACAGGCTGTAGGGCTAGTGGGCCCATTCCTCACTGCTGACACCCAGCCACCACCTCACTAGAGAAAGACCGGGCTGACAAGGCAGCACTCTCTTCTATCTCTGCTTATGTGCTGTGTTTTTTGCCAGTTAATAAGCTGGGAGTGCAGTGCGTTGGCTCTGTGGGTTAGCTCTCTGTGTTGGCGTTTAACGTCGCTGGTTCAATAGCTGTAGTCAGCTGAGCGATGTTAGCAGCGGTATTAATCGTATGTCTCATAAAAGTTTCGGATATAGGACTTTACTGTTCTGACCAGTCGAGATTCAAATCCCTTCTAACATGTCAAAGATCCCATGTGTATTTAACGCAGCGTGGGATTTTCAGATCCGACAATTGCAGTCATTGTCACCCAGCCTCCCACTCAATCTTGACTCATTGCTCTTTTAATCACTTAATAGTCTCTTAGAGGACATGACAGCTAATCACTGTGATATTTAACACAGGTAGGGGTGTCGAATCAGGAAAGGAGGATCTTTAATGGGGTGGACTGCTTTTTCAAGTGAGAGGCTAAGGGAACTCATTGACCCTAAGTGAGTCAGATACGTTGGAGAGGTCACCTTTTACAGCAGGGGATCAATTAGCTCCTTAATCTAATAATGCAAGTCCTGTAGTAGACTACTTATTTTGACTGGGGATACCAAATTGTGTGTGAATGGTGTATGTGCACTGTGATGAGTTGGCACCCCATCTGGGGTTATTGCCTGCCTTGTGCCTGCAGCTTTTGGGATTTGCTCCAGACTCCCACAACCTCAAATAGGACAAGTGGGCACAGAAAGTGGATGGTATGTACTGGCTGTGGACTTGCTAGGCAACCACTATAGAAACAATTTGATCCATTACATGAATTTAAAAAAATAAAAAGACTCAATAGAAGGTTTCAAAAGCTATTATTACCCGATAAGCCATTGCTTTAAAGTGTAATAGATGACATCATAAGTTTTGACGTTGGAGAATGAATAACTGGTCTGATATATAGCTGCTCCCAACACGTATGCGTTACATTAAAGTAACACAATGTGAAATGCTATATAATAGACATCTATTTCAGTTTTCAATTTTGATAGGTGTGTGTAGTGATTATAGGTGAGTATACTTGTATTATGAGCTTTTCTCAGTATCAATATTTGTATGTTAAAGTAAATTCTGGATTTTAATCTCTTTATTTGTCTTGTCAAGGACTTAGCATCACTCTATGCAGTTTGTATTTAGATGCATATGTAACTGAACGCTCTCCTTTTCCATGGTTTATATATAATAGTAAAAAGATAACAAGCAATTTATTTAGGTGTAGCATGTCAAAACTTAGCTGACATAATTGACTATTATGAGTCGTTATATTTGTAAATAACTCAAAAACCATGTCAACTAAAAATTATTTTACTGCAGACCTCTTGAAAAATAGCATTTTGCTTTAAGGACATGTGATATTTTGCATTGTGTTACTCAAGACTGTTGATACCAAGTAACTTTCCTCATTAAATCCTTACAAAGAAATATTTAGCAGGGGGACATTTGTCAGAACCAATATGTCATAGTGCTCATTTCTCAAAACTGTGTCTCTAGTTGTTTGTTTAATTCTTTCAGGCAGGTATATTTTTATTATACACTATTGTTATAGTAGCAGGAAGTGTTAGGGTTAGGGGCAGAGCTTTCCATGCTGAGAGATGCTAATCGAAGGCCTGGGGGCATCCTGAGGACAGCAGGTAAGTCACTTTAGGTAAGGTGATTGGTCACTTTGGGTACGGTGACTGGTCACATTTGGTAAGGTGATTGGTCACTTTGGGTACGGTGAC
>JAODKL010000040.1:32265002-32281198 GCA_026780765.1 Petrocephalus schoutedeni
ATTGGTCACTTTGGGTACGGTGACTGGTCACATTTGGTAAGGTGATTGGTCACTTTGGGTACGGTGACTGGTCACATTTGGTAAGGTGATTGGTCACTTTGGGTACGGTGACTGGTCACATTTGGTAAGGTGATTGGTCACTTTGGGTACGGTGACTGGTCACATTTGGTAAGGTGATTGGTCACTTTGGGTACGGTGACTGGTCACATTTGGTAAGGTGATTGGTCACTTTGGGTACGGTGACTGGTCACATTTGGTAAGGTGATTGGTCACTTTGGGTAAGGTGACTGGTCACTTTGTGTAAGGTGCTTGGTCACATTGGGTAAGGTGACTGGTCCCTTTGGGTACGGTCAATTGAATGTAAGAATTTAAAAGTGCAGATAGCTGTTTTGTAATTTGTTAATTTGTTGCCTTTTGCAGTCCAAAACATGATTTTGGTGACCTGGTCTTTCTAAATTTCCACAATGCCCTGTGATAGACTGGCATCTTACCCAGGGTGCCCGTCTTGTGCCCTGTGATGGACTGGCATCTTACCCAGGGTTCCCGTCTTGTGCCCTGTGATGGACTGGCATCTTACCCAGAGTGCCCCTGACTTGTGCCCTGTGATAGACTGGCATCTTACCCAGGGTGCCCGTCTTGTGCCCTGTGATGGACTGGCATCTTACCCAGAGTGCCCCTGACTTGTGCCCTGTGATGGACTGACATCTTACCCAGAGTGCCCCTGTCCTGTGCCCTGTGATGGACTGGCATCTTACCCAGGGGGCCCCTGTCTTGTGTCCTGTGATGGACTGGCATCTTACCCAGGGTGCCCCTGTCTTGTGTCCTGTGATGGACTGGCATCTTACCCAGGGGGCCCCTGTCTTGTGTCCTGTGATGGACTGGCATCTTACCCAGGATGCCCCTGTCTTGTGCCCTGTGATGGACTAGCATCTTACCCAGAGTGCCCCTGTCTTGTGCCCTGCATTTCCTGGCTTAGGCTCCGGGATCGTCATTACCCTGTATTGGCTAAACTGTTGATGTAGAATGTATGGGATTCCATTTCCTGTTATACAGCTCTCATTATCTAATATTCAGGGAACAATTCTACGGCACCTCCTTTCAATTTTCTTCATCCAATACTTGTGGAGCACCCGAGATTGGCTATAGAAAAAAACACTCCCCCAGACAAATGGACAGTATCTACCCAGTATATATCTAGTGTGCAGTATCTTATTTCCCCCATTATTATTATTTATTATTATTTTTTTCTCTGGAGAATACCTTGATGGTACTCTGAGTGTCTTACTCAGGCCAGCCTTAGGCTCGCTGAGCCATTACTCGGCTGGTCGTTAGCAATGGTAGCCACAACACTGGCAAATACATTTTTGCTGCGGTGTCCTCACTATCTTTTTTTGTAATAGTTTTGTAATGTGTCAAGTCCTATTTACATGAGGACTTTTCCAAACTACACACTGTGTCTTTATCAGAACATATGTTTGCAGCCTTGGAACTGTAGTGTAATGATCAAATCATGGACTGATTTCAGATTATATTTCGTAAGAGCCCAGAGATGGTTCTGTACTGCAGCGGGACCATAGCTGTACTGTGTTTTTCCCTCACTGCTTCTAATACTATGACCAATTTGCTCCTTGACTGACAGCCTCCCACCCTCAAGCCAGGAGAATTCATACTGCTCAACAAATGAAGCACAGACATTCTATTCCACCATAAATCTACAAGAAAAGTAAGGGGAAAAGCCCTGCTGCTTGAATGTTACAAGACAGAACCCCGTAGAGAGATTGTTTAAAGAGTGGCAGTTGAAGGTGCCGTGCAAACAGAGTGCTGTCAGCTTAAACCTGGGAGATATCTCAGCCCTCCTTTCTATCAATGGGAACCCGGAGGGCTCAGTTACCGGGGCATAGTCCCACTGAATCAAAGGGACTAAACAAAGACCAGAATTATCAAAGGAAGCCGAGAGCATAAGGAAGCCAAATGCTCCACACACAGATGCGATTAACGGCAACACAAGGAAGTCAGCAGTAGGTTCATTTCTGGAATAATACTGCTCATTTTTTATGAAGTTAGGTTTTGGAAACCAACAATGAATTCACAATACAGGAAAAGAATGCAGACTTGTATGCATTCCAAAATACATTTAAAAAGATTCTACAGAGAGCCTATATACATTGCTGATGAATCCAAATTTAACATTGCATCAGTTCATTTTTACACAAGGCATCACTTATTTAATAGTGCCCTTAAAAATTGGTCCCATGTAAAGACTTTGCCTGGATAGCAACAAGTGTTTTTTTTTTTTTAAAGAAATCATCATATTTGTCGGTAAAACAAGGTCTGCTAATTTAAATTAGTTTGTTTAAATTAAAGTGAGATTTGCTTCCTTAAACAAGAAGTAATCATTATTTTTGTACTTTTTATTAACTAGGGGTTTCCATAGGCACTCATTTCAATTTAATTAATGGGAAACAATGGAAATGATGGAAAAATATGTTTACTTTAGGTAATGATATGCTGTTGTGAAGGTGTCAAGCAACAAAGCATGAGACCTTGCTGACCTCAATGAAAGGAACCCTGCAGATGCAGTCACATGTTGTCTAATACCAATCTACAATGATAAGGACTTTTGTTCCACTACTGGGCCCTTGATAAAGGAAAAAATGAAGGAAGACAATGACCAGCTCAGACTGGATATGCAACTCCCAACATGGACATGCCCTGCCCTGTGGTGCAAGTTCTTCTTTCACACTAGAAGATTCCAGCTCCAAGGGGGATTTAATACCCTTGGCAGGAGACACTAGAGATTCCTTCACAATGGCCGCTGATCTTAAGCCTGCCTCTCTCCCATTTCAGCCAACTAGCCAGGCTCTTATGACATCAAAGACCTGTCATGATCTGAGTCATTTCTGTGTCTTACAAATGGCCCTTACCAGTTATTTAATTTCATTAGATAGTACAGTGAAAGAAATCCAGCTAGGGATACCATTGTAATAGTTTCTTCTGTTACAGTCAGTATCTGAGCATTAACACAAAGCCAGATCATTGCTCTTCTGTTCCGGCTCCATTCGTAATCCTTACAAATTAGTCATGCAGAAAATTACTGAAGTTCTAGCTGAACCTGCAGATAAGAGTGGTGATGTTAGAAGATTCTGTTCATTTGCAATGTCAGAACATTGGTAAGCATGTTTGGAAGATAAAGCCAAACAGAACTTGCTGTCAAAACTACTACAGGAGTCGAGAGTTAAAAGCTTACTTCAACTGTCAACAAGACACCCATCACAAGTCATGCTGAATTTAAGTAACATGACTATAGTATGTGTTCGGGAGAAATGAGGTCAGGGAATCCCATGCATATGCCTACAACAAAGGAATTAAGGAATTATCTGATGCATAAATCATTGACAAACTCTCTCCTGCCACAAGTGAACACTAGTTACAACACATTCCACAGTTTGAATGACCATCCCATTTTATAATTGATACTTTTGTCAATCCCTGTAGGGACATTGAACCAGTGACCTTCCAATCACAAGCAGAGAGGCTTAACCCACTTAGCCACACTCTGCCCCCAACAGTTGAGAAGCATGGTCCTTTACTTTTAGGAATATCCTATTACTGTGAGCAACAATATCAAAGGGATGTTCCTCCAAGTCTGTTCCACTAAACCCTTCATGCAATTTCTCTGGTGTGATGTGAACTGCAGGTGTCTATGAATAGCAAGGGAATATGATTAACATTATGAAGATGCCCGCCACTCCATTGAGCACCGCTTCTGTGTTGACAAACTTATTCAGACCTTTACCTCTACAGCTCATGCCAAGCAACTTGTCAACAAACTTCAACAGTTCCTTTTGTCTGGTGCTATCAAACTACATTAGTGGGCAACAAATACACCTTCCATTAGTAATCAATTATCCAAGAAACTGAGGTCAGAAAAAAGATGGCACAGCTCCTGAAAAACAGATGCTGGGACTACTTCGGTAGAGTTGATGGAAAATATTAATAGGATTTTTGCAAGCTAATATAAATTGCTTATGTGTCTCATTTCAGTACCAGTACGAAGATGCTTTTACAAAGATCATCATTCTCCACAGCTTCTAGAAGATTGGCTCCAGTTTTTACATTTATTTATTCATTTAGTAGATGCTTTTTTTCTCCAAAGCAAAGTACACATGACACAGGTAGTATAAGCATAAAGTTGTCAGGAGCAAGCTAGGCATAACTCCAGCTAGGATGAGCTTCCAATGAATGTCCAGTTGAAAGTGTAAGTAGTATCAGAGCAATAACCTTACTACACCTTTCAAGCAAGTATTTTAGTCAAAAGTGCCACGCGAAGAGAGTTAGAGAGCACAAGACCATGAGACCAGCTAAGGGATCATAGTGCTGGGTTAGTACAGGTGTTCCAGGAATACATGGCATTTCTTGAAGGTTGAGAATCAATAAAATTTGGTTTGGAAACTCATTCCATCACGAAGGGACCATGCGAGAGAAATATCGAGTGAAACTTGCGTGGTGGAGGGATCTCTAGGCTGCAATGGCTTGCTGACTGATGAGGTTGAGATGGAATGTAAGTTTTGATGGAGAAGGGTATCCATTAATGGCTTAGAAAGCCAGCACAAAGAACAGGAACTTGATGTGGGCGCTAATTTAATAACATGAATAAATGAAGGGAGACAAGGAGGGGTGTAACAGGAAAGAATTACAGATGATTGAACACCAAGCATTATGGCACACCTGGGAGAGTGAACTTACTGTAAACAAATTCTCTCTGCTAAGTTGTTGAGGAGATGATCCTTAAACAGATATTTTAGCCTGCAATCAGAGAATCCATGTCATCGTAGAGATGTCAGAGATCGTGCACTGTTCCAGACTGTAGACATCACAGGGAAAGCCCTAGTGGCATCCTTTGCAGCAAAGTCCCAAATGACTCAATGTATCAGGTGTTACACCAAGACGGGGACTCTGTGTTGCACATACTTGTGTTCAGCTCACCACCATCCTATAAAGGATTTTTTTCTATCTGTCAAGGGCATCACATATTTGACTGACTCTGCCACTGTCCCGAACTGACTCCAGTCAGAATTATGTCGCAATATGGTTTTTGCGGGCACCAGTCTCTGACATCTAGGAGCTAAAGGAACCCCAGTGTTATGTGGACTCGACTAATAATTATGCTGATTATATGACTCGGTGAATAACTTAAAGTCACAGATGACACTCATTGGAGTCTTTCTTCGATGGCAGCTTTAATCATCATGACGTACTGCCCCAGATGTTTGTAAGTCTAGTTTGTTACTTTTGATAAATCACTACCTAACACAGGTGCATTCACCACCCTCCAAGAGGTTGTTGAAGCAAATGTCCAATCATGTCATAGGGTGGCTGCGTCCACAAACAACCCAACAGCCTAAGACGAGAAGAATGCTGAATTTGCCTTGCTGAGTAAAATACAGAGAAATAGTTTCCCAGAAGAGTTTGCACTTCTGTCATCTTGCAAACTTGCTTCAAGAAGCAGAAGTTTACCGACCCTGGCACCAGAAGCCCAATTCATCACAGATGCAACATTATTATTATTATTATTATTGTTAATGTTGTTGTTTTAACATCCATTGGTGCTTGGTATCCATCACTGTCATGAAAAGAATAATCCAGGACAGTTGACTCTCTCCAACCCTGAGAGTCTTTGTCAAATTGCACAGTACATTCTGGATCCTCCAGGGTAAGGAAGCCGTCTGTGAGTACTGTAATTTCACTAAATACTGTAGATTCTGAGGAAATACAGTCACCCCTAAGATGGGGAATCTGCCACCATCCAGTTTTTCACAGCATATCCAGAATTCTACTACCCTGGGATGGATTGTGTCAGGTCGTTTATCACTAAACTGGGGCAACAGGGGACATTCTTGATAGAGCTCCACTACTTCATTGCCCAACAAGATAAACCTTTCCAGCTGCCATCAGATCAAGGGTGCCTTTAAGGGCATATGCACACCTGGCCTGGTTGCCTTGTACCATGCCCAAGCACGATTGCCCCTGGTCCCCACTCCCCCGCTGGCCTGCGCTAATATTGCCCTTCACAATCCTAGCCCTAGCACGCTTTTGTCACTAATGTACAACGTTTTTGTGTTGATGAAAACATAGGAAGGAAAGTGCTATACCCAGCAGAATGCA
Source organism: Petrocephalus schoutedeni (assembly GCA_026780765.1). Lineage (NCBI taxonomy): Eukaryota > Metazoa > Chordata > Actinopteri > Osteoglossiformes > Mormyridae > Petrocephalus > Petrocephalus schoutedeni. The sequence goes on from JAODKL010000040.1 coordinate 32,271,168, forward strand.
ATTTGTGATTAATGTCCTTATTTTATAGCTTATTTGGAATCATTCAGGCGTGATGACACACACAAATTTATCAAGTATGTAATGCAGCAATTTTTATTTGTGCTGCACCAATAAGAAGACAATCCTACATTTTACCAAGTATCTCAGAGTTTGTGCAGACTAGTGTTACACAGGATACTGATACTGAGAAGTGTGGTACTGTATTGTTGAAAGCTGTTCAGTATTACATTTCTTTAGTACTAATTATATGGGCTGATATTTCTGCCAGTAGAAACAGAACCTGAATCGTACAATTTGAATAACGCAATGGGTCACGCCATGCCGGTCCGATCCTCGTGTGTGCCACGCCCCCTCGTTATCCTCATGCGAATTCTTGCGTTTCCCAGCTGCTTCTCGTTCGTGTCATTAGTGCCGTGTATTTTAGTCCGCATTACAGTTCGTTTCCTCAGTCCGGTCATTGACGTTATTCGTCTTAGCGTGCTGTTCATATTAAATCCTTGTTGGCGTCCTGATCCTGCTTCCTCGCTCCGCACGTGTGACGTGACACAATGCTCTTCAGTAGCTTCTTCAATTTCAAACTATTGAGACGCATAATCCGGGTCTTTGAGGAAAAGTAATCGACCGCAGATTCACAACAGAACTCATTTCCATGTTTACGTCAGTTCTGTACTGTAGGTCTCGATAAAGTGGAACTTCGTCTGGGAGAAAATGCTCAAAGCTTGTGCCAGGATGTCGCCAGACCAAATTCAGGGCTGAAGGAGGTGCTTGAGAGTGCTCTGTCAGGACCGAGTGCACTCTCAAGCCCCAATAAGTCATTCCTAAAACTCCAATGCACCATTCTGTAAATCGTATCGATCGGGGGTGGATTTCCCAAAACCTCCTGTTGGCAACTACCGTCGTTGGACTCATTCAGCTGCATGGTTCTAACTATGTAAATTGCTAATGTGGTTAGCAACTATGCTTTTGGGAAACGCACCCTGTGCCTGATGGTAATTCTCTAAACGTGTGAGATGCCTGTCGTAATAACTTGATTATTACATCATAATGTACATGTGTCGAACAGCTCATCTCCTTACTAAAAACACGTCTGTACCTTAAACTATACGTATGAATAGTTGTAGGTGACATAAAAAGGTCTCATATTGATGTTATTACTTGGCACATTTTATCTTGGATGAAAGGAATACATTGTGTTAATAACCAGGTAAAATGCACAATTTATTTAAAATTTATATTATATTCAGGCTGTTCAGTCTCCATTCCATACACTTGACAACATATGGATAAAATCAAGACTACGTTTTTTACGTCTTTACTTTGATAGCCCTACTTTGCCTTGCGGTAAACCGTCTGCTTCTGGCTAGCTACCTGAGGTTAATGCTGCGTGCACAGAAAACATGACGGGAATAAGAAAATCATCTTATCTCAGTAACATATAGACTTATCAAAGCTTATGAGAAACTGGCGAAAATAAGCCAATTTAACGTGTACAGTACTGTATACTGTGTATAATTCACATACGCTATAATACAGTCCGGGCGCTGCTGTACATAAAATATCGCTTGTAGTTTCCCTCCTGCACCTTGTTGGCTCCTTTCTGGTAGCCTCAGGTAGCTACCCAGATGCAGACGCGTTACCGCAAGGCAAAGGAGGGCAATCAAAGTAAAATTAAACATTTGAAAAGCGTTTGAAACAGCTGTACTGTATTTTGAAAGAGCCAATAAAATTCAGTAAATAGTGACGTTGTCCGTTTTATTACCTAAAATGTAATAAATATACAAATGCTAATTATATCGTAATCTAAGACATGAAAAAAAAAGAGAAATCGATCATAACGATCATCCGCTTGTATCCGCTGTATTTATATGTACACGTATATAAACTGCGATATTTTTAAGAAATATGATACAGGCAAGATAATTGACAGAAAATACACGGCTACATCAACCTTTCGGATAAGTGACAATACATTTTTATTGATGGAAATTATGGATTGACGAGAGTGCACCGGATGCTGAAAGTACAAGCGTTTTCTCCCAGACGAAGTTAAACTTTACTATGACCTGCAGTTTTGTTGTAAACGTGGAAATGAGTTCTGCGGTAGATTACTTTTCCTCAAGGACCCGGATTGCGCATCTCAGTAATTTGAAATTCAATTGTGAGAATTGAAATTGATTTGGGAGAAGTGAATTTGTAAGTATAGAGCGTTGTATTATTCAAATTGTGCAATTCAGATTCAAATATACCCGATTCAGATTTACATGTAGTTTCTACTGGCACAAATATCAATCCATATAATTACACTATTACAGACAGCGCTAATACTATATATCGCTAACCATCGAATCAGAACCATGGACTCTGCCAAAACTCAGTTATACCCTATGTCAGAACTGCACACATCATGCTATATAGAATCCTAAAATGTCAGTTAGTTCAATATGATCTCCATAGCTTCAAGTCAGTGATTCATGTAAGGGACCTTATAATATAGCAAGATCTTGTAATATAGCAAACAGGCTACACTAACATCATCAAACTAGCATCTGTGACTACTATATATTATGCTGTGCTCTGTTTGTAGCAGTTAGATTATCAAGCATAATGCACTGTTTGGGAATTTTTTAATGTTTGTTGAGCAGATGAAAGGAAGAAAGCAGGAGAAACTGCTGTAACCTTTATGGGGGCTTAAGTTATCTGTTTATTTTTATTTTGTTTTATGGTGGAGAGCAATGGTGATGGTTTAACCAGGTAAGAAAACATTTTAAGAAAACATTTTATAGTTTTGCGTGTTATAGTTTTTTTTTTTTCATTCATCAGCGCAGCGCCCTCGCAAAATCCATATAACGAATCATATCCATATTGTACCACTCGACCCCAATACTCTCACACGCAATTTTTTCCCAAGGCAGTTTTGTGGAAAAAAATGACACAATCTGTTCAGCCAACCCAATCTATTCCTTCTGGTTCAGTTCATATACATTGTACTTATGCGCATGCGCGTATCAGTCGCATCTGTCACGTATGCGAGGAGCGAACGAACAAGAGATGCAAAAAGGAGACTCAAAACAGAACGTGCAAGGAAACACACGCAACTTTAATGACAGGACTGGGGAAACAGACTTGAACGCGGACTAATATATACAACACTAATGATCAATAACAAGACACGGCTGGGGAAACGCTAGGATTCCACACGAGGGCAGCGAGGGGGCGTGGCACACAGGAGGCCCGGACGGGAGGCCATGACAGCATCATTGACATCATGTCTGTGCTCCATGCCCATTCTGTACTGTGCCCAATTCTAATTAAGCTGTATCCAAATTCAGGGGCTGCATCTATCAAAGGACGTGGTCTATGGAGCCTTTGTAGGCTGCATCCTTGGAACGTTCATGCAATGAATCTTGGAATTTCGGCTTCAAAATGGGACAGCCTTTTCCTGCTGCTGTGACACATTCGGTCTTAGATTGCAGCACCTGATTTCGGACACTGCCTTAATCATGCTTTAGCCCACCTCTTCAAGTGAGCCAGGGCATGGTTATGGTTATGGCCTGGTATGATATGGAGCCATCACACTAGTCAAATGAACTGGACTTTGGGGGTCAAACTTGCTCTGGCTCAGTACGGATCAGCTAGTGTGAGTACCCCCTAAAGGAAGTGGTTCTGAACTACTGGAAGCTTTCAGTGCTCTTCAATCAACTCTGCAGGCACAGCTGTCTAGCCAGCAGATTCACTTCCTTTTTAATCCCCCTAATGCTCCACGTTTTGGTGATGCTTGGGAGTGAGAGGTCTGTTTTATCAAATCTGCCCTTTACACTTTAGGAGCTCAGACCACCTCTGAGGAGGTTTTGAGAACCACACCTATTGAAGTGGAAGACATAATCAATTCAAACCCTCTTTGATTTGTCTCCTCTGATGTAACAGATGTGAATTCAGTCACTCCTAATACCCTGCTGATGGGGCGGACCGATTCATCAACCCAGCAGGTTGTCTGCCTAAAGACAGAGATCTTCAGGCACCACAGATGGAGACACAGTCATGTCCTAGCTGATCGGTTCTAGGTTCATTTCATGAGGAATTATTTGCCTAATCTTCAGGCCCTAAGTACACTATTTTGCCAAAAGTATTGGGACACCCCTCCAAATCATTGTGTTCAGGTGTTCCAATCGCTTCCATGGCCACAGGTGTATAAAATCAAACACCTAGGCATGCAGCCTGCTTCTACAAATATTTCTGAAAGTGGGTCACTCTCAGAAGCTCAGTGAGTATGGTACCGTCATAGGATGCCACCTGTGCAATAAATCCATTCTTGAAATTTCCTTGCTACTAAATATTCCACTTTCAATTGTTAGTGGTATTATAACAAAGTGGAAGCATTTGGAAACAACAACAACTCAGCCACCAAATGGTAGGCCATGTAAAATCACAGGGCAGGGACAGCACATGCTGAGGCACACGGTGTCACCAACTTTCTGCAGAGTCAAAGCATCAGATGCAGTGGTGTAAAGCACACCACCACTGAACATGTCCTTTTGAGTGATGAACCACACTTCTCTGTCTGGCAATCCGATGGACGAGTCTGGGTTTGGTGGTTGCCAGGAGAACAGTACTTGCTTGACTGCATTGTGCCAAGTGTAAAGTTTGGTGGAGAGGGGATTATGGTGTGGGGTTGTTTTTCAGGGGTTGGGCTTGGCCCCTTAGTTCCAGTGAAAGGAACTCTTAATGCTTCAGCATACAAAGCCATTTTGGACAATTTCATGCTCCCAACTTTGTGGGAACAGTTTGGGGATGGCCCCTTCCTGTTCCAACATGACTGCACACCAGTGCATAAAGCAAGGTCTATAAAGACATTGAACGAGTGAGCGAGTTTGGTGTGGAGGAACTTGACTGGTCTATCCCAATAGAACACCTTTGGGATGAATTAGAGTGGAGACCATGAACCAGGCCTTCTCGTCCAACATCAGTGCCTGACCTCACAAATGCTCTCCTGGAAGAATGGTCAAAAATTTCCCGTAAACACACTCCTAAGCCTTGTGGAAAGCCTTCCCAGAAGAGCTGAAGATGTTATAGCTGCAAAGGGTAGGCCAACTCCATATTATAGCCTATGTATTAAGAATGGGATGTCATTAAAGTTCATGTGTGTGTAAAGGCAGGTGTCCCAATACTTTTGGAAATATAGTGAATAACTGACTTATCGCCTGACACAATCTTCATGATAATCGAACTCCCATGTGCCCTCTGGCGTATTCACAGATCTGGAGCAGGTGGAAGTTAGGGAGAGGATATATACACAGCCGGTTTTCCAGCTCATCAGAAACCCACAGGAAACTCCATACTATCCCTTCGATCAGTGGGTGCAACTTTTTCCCACATAGTAGAGGGCAGCTGTTAAAAAGGTCAGCAACTAACCTCTAAATATTTTTATATAGCTCTAACGAACATACATATATTGCAGGAAACTCATGAACTGTTTCTAATTAAGTTTCTTATTAAAATCACGGTATTACCTAACAGCCAATTAGCAGTTACATATGGCCATCTTTCCCATTCATTACATTATAGCTAATGCAATTTGTTCAGTCCTTCTATTTAACAGATGCCAAATCACTTTGTGAAAAGTTTTCAGACAAAGAGTGGCGAGCTTGTCATTGTATTTGCTGGCAGGATTAAGTCATCACTACTCAGTTCATGTATGTCGATGAGACATTGAGTGTTATATGGTTAATATGGTTATGTTATTATCTGAAATAGCCTTGTGTATGATTTACATTTGAATACTGAGCAGTGACGTTATTCATGAGTCACATGTTTCTCGAGCATTTCTGCAATTTATTTCATGTTATTCAGGGTTACAGTACTTCACTCCTATTGTTCGTTTACGCTCAGTTTAATTCTGTATTGTTGCATTTGGCTACAGGAATTACTATATGCTTGTAACTTAATCTTGTGCTGGCTTTTCTCATATTCTGATACACGCTTTACCATACAAATAACACTACTGCCTGATTGACATTTGGCCTTAAAGAGGCAGTATCTTGTTTATAGTGTAACAGCTTGATTACTGCAGTAGGTGTTATTATATACTTTCTTGTAATGTTTGCGAGCATTGTTACAGTTGTGTCCATGTTATTGTCATTAGTTCATCAGTATATTGTTGATACTTATTTTATGTGTTATGTTTAATTTGTGAAAAATCTGTTTTTTTTCCTTTTTCTTTGTTTGGCACAGAAGCCATACATACATTAATTTTGTACATATGTATCAGGTATTTGCTGTTAAATCCATGAGTGGCATGGATATGTGTGTTTATATAAATAAGCCACAATCTTGGACACCCTCATCATCGCATGCTCTTAACGGAAAACCTGTTTTGATTGAAAATAGAACAAAGAACTGCAGCTAAGGATTTCTTGTTACTCAACACCTCCACAACATGCACAAAACAAAACCTTGATGCCTTGGAATAATTATTTTAACTATATTGGTAAATAACAATAATAATATTTGTCTCAAAATCAGAATTATGATTTTTATGACAAGAAAAAACAAAATAAAGAATGAAAGAAAAAATGATAAAAAAATTGTAGAAAAGTAATGGAGTAGAGAAAAACATTAAGCATGCCTGAAAGCCAAGTTACTGCATATAATTTAAATATCTCACAAGACATTCCTGATATTGTCACTCCAAAAAATACAATGAGTAATATAGTAACAAGCTTAAAAAACAGTTACACTAATGCAATGAATGAATCTTGTGAAAATTTTAGCAAAGCAAATATATGACAAAAATCAATCAAAGAATTGACAGATGATGGATCTTGTCTTTGCAGATCTATAACACCTTCTTTCAATGTAAATGGATCTTCTGCAGTGAACTGCACAATATCATCCATTCATCTATCTTGCAGAACTGCTTTTCCAGTATAAAGGTCATAGTGAGCCTGGAGCCTAAGGGGGAAGGCTGGGAGCATCCACTGGCAGTCCAATGCAGGCCATGTACAACGTTAAGTACAGGGATATTTACAATCGCTCCACCACAGGAAAAACCACCCATCCAGGCTGAACCCCAGCCCTGCATCCTGTGATGGATTAGTATCCCATCCAGGCTATATTCCAGCCCTGTGCCCTGTGAAGGACTGGCATCCTGTCCAGGCTGTACCCCAGCCCTGCATCCTGTGATGGACTGGTATCCCATCCAGGCTATATTCCAGCACTGTGCCCTGTGATGGACTGGCATCCCATCCAGGCTGTACCCCAGCCCTGTGCCCTGCGATGGACTGGCATCCCATCCAGGGTGTACCCCAGCCACTGATGCCTGCCATAGGCCCCAGGTTGCCCACAACTCTGACCAGAATAAACGTTTGGTTGGATGCATGGATGAATGGCTGGATGGAAAAATAGATGGATTATCTTCGAAATATCATGCTACTCTCATGCCGAAAATAACATACTTCTGTCCTGATAAAGTAATAATGTTTGTATTCTATCAGAGACATAAAAGTCCAAGCAGTTTGTCAAGCTGAGCATGCTGATGGCATTTTGACATTCATTGTCCAGCTTCAGCTCTGCTCATCTACATCTGCGTGTGTCCAGCTCTGCATCCCTGGAGCTCGCAGAGCCTCAGTGTGCCAGATGCTTCATGTCTGCCATGTTTGCACAAGCTTTACTGGACAGGATGCTGCTAATCTCAGAGCTGCTGCTACTGTATGCCCATTCCAGGTCAGCTCTGGACTTACTGTGCCTTTGTTTGTTTGCCTGTTAATTTTAGCAGGGGGTGTAACCATTTCATACATTTAGTCGATCTGTCCATACATATTCTTCAGTATATCACAAAATCATTTGGGATAACATTTTAGAGCAGATCTAATCATGTGCCTGTTTTTGCCATTCTTTCCAAATACATAAACACAATTATTTCTTGAATTTTTACCAATAAATTTACCGTCATTTTATTTCTCATTAATGTTGCACATTAATTATTCTTGCAGAAAACGGAATAACTTATAATACTTCAGAAGAAATGGACAAATCTATGATATTAAAGTACACAACAGAAAATGGTGACAAGATACATGTTTCCCTGGAACTGATGCTTGCCAGAGTTATTGGTAAATGCCAAGATGATTGACTGAACTAGTCACAGTCCAAGCAAACACTTATGTGTCCACCCACATACAACTGCAACCTGTCTCTCTGAATAAATTACATTCTGAGCATTTCTCTGAAAACTGGCTGTGCGTGAACAAGATGTCTGGTCAGACATTATTTAACAAAATGCAAGTCAAACAAAACATATCTGTAAATCTCATTATTTGTCAAGTATTTATAGTTTAATAAATGTTATAATTCCACTTCTATTAGGTAAATGAGCTTCTGCAATGTGCAGCTTGTAAAATTGGTACATATTTAATATTTGAATTAATTAGTGGTTTAATTTTTGTGTCATTGTTTTGAAATTTTAAATAGAATTCATAAATCTGGAGATGCTTGATAAATAGGTTTTGGCGTTTTCCAAAATTGTGACATTCATTTTTAGCTTAAAATCTGATTTACACAAGCACGATTATTAAATAAAATGAATGTAGTTATTTTCTCATTTTGAAGGTCAGATGTTATGCAGCGAAAATAATGGTGCATTCATTCAAGGTTTAATCCTACCTCAAAACTCCCTCTAGTGGATACTTGAACAATTTAATGTAACCACTCATTTTAAAGTACACATCCATCATCGTGTATCCAATAACTAATTGGAAGAAACATAATTGAGTACAAATTTTGTATATTATCATTTGATTGGTAGTTGATTTCATCAATTTGATTTGTGCATCATTTGATTTGTCGTGTATGTCTACAGGTTTTGAACCAAAGAACCAAGTTTAGCAATTCCTCAAGAAACGTAACTAGTGAGCTCATTTTTTTCGGTCCTCACTACTTAATTTTATAAAAATCCGTGAATGCAATTGAAAAAGTAAAAATTCCAGGAGTCTTGTATTTTGTTTGGTTACTTATGGTTACGGTTAGGGCTGGGTAGGGGTAAAATCGTGTCATGATTGGTGTTGGGGTTTTTCCCATAGAAATGAATGGATGGGGCCAAATGTCCCCACAATGTGAAAAAATCTAAATTTTATCAAAATCTGCAACTGCAATCAAAAATCTAAATATGTCTAAAGTCTTGTAAGTCTGGTTAGGGGCTAAGGTTTATAATTGTTGGGCTATGTATGTAAGTATGCTTATGATTTAATGCATTTCCCAACACTTATTTTGGCCTTTTGATTTCAGTTGACCATGACAGCAGATGCATTTGATTTCTTTTAAGTTTTCTGAATCTGTTTGATAAACATTATCAGAACAAACATAATAAGAATACTAATGAAACTAATAGACTGATCTGCATACTTCCATCACCACGAGTGCTCATAAGTCTCTGACCTCACCTTGGAAGCCTCATTACAATGTATGTAGATATTAATTTGGATATTAGGGCCACTAAACCAGGGCACCTAACAGCAGTAATTTGGATTTTTCCATCAGTACCTCCAGGTGCATTTGAGACCTAGATTGCCCACAAATGAAATTTTCATGCCTGCCTACTAGTGCTGATGCAATGGAAAATGAGAGGAATAAAGGACCATCATTTTCTGGATGGAGACAGATGTCAAAATTTAGAATCGCGTGGCGTTACCCCAAGTATTGTAGCCCTCTTTTCCCTAGTACCTGCAGAATGGGAGGTACAACTCAAATCTCTTTTTTCTCTTTTATGAAGAACCAGCATGTTTTAAAGTCAGATGAATCCTGAGAGGAATTTAACAAATAGCATCAGTGGTGAGCTTTGACCTAGAGTGCAGGCTCTCTGTCATGCTGATGTGAGCCCTTGCACAGTCATGCATCCTCTGTCCCCTGTGACACAGAGCTCTTGCACAGTCGTGCATCCTCTGTCCCCTGTGACACGGAGCCCTTGCACAGTCGTGCATCCTCTGTCCCCTGTGACACGGAGCCCTTGCACAGTCGTGCATCCTCTGTCCCCTGTGACA
>JAODKL010000040.1:32352245-32367385 GCA_026780765.1 Petrocephalus schoutedeni
CCCAACCCAGCCCGCCCCTCCCCACACACCCCTAACACTTTAGGATCTACTGGTCAGCAGAGCGCTCCAGGTTGTCGATGACCCGGCTGAGGCGGATGTTGAGCAGCCGGACCTGGGTCTCCAGGTGTTCGATCTTCTCTTCCAGAGAGCTGCCTCCCCCCCGGCGCCAGTGGGCCCCGACGGGCCCCGTCATGAAGTAGACGGCCATGACAGCACAAAGCGGCAGCACAGCGCGCTCCGGGTCGCCCTCGAACTTGTGCAGGATGTAGAGGCAGGAGAGGGCAAAGAGAGCCACGCGCACCAGCCAGAAGAAGCGGCCGAAGGCCAGCCGCAGGACATAGAAGAGGCTGCCCAGGAAGAGCGACAGCAGCCAATAGGCAAGCAGCACGGCGGCCACCAATAGGAGGGCCCGTGCTGGCGAGCTGGCCACGGAGGCGGGGCTGAAGTAGTGGCTCAGGTTGGATGCTGGGGACGGAACAGTGTGACAAAAGCACCATGTTAAGGCCATTTTATTACAGTTTATCAACCAATCAGACACCAGAGCACGTTCTCATTAAGAAAACTATTCCTCCTCTCTTTGAAATTACTGCATTCCCCCACATAAAAGAATTTCAAGAACAAATATATGATGAACTGGCCATGGTGCTGTAACCGATGCTCCCTCATAATGCAGGTAATGTCCCTCATTCAGGTCTCCCAGAGTAACCGCTCGTTTGACACAAAGTCAAAGCAGTGGTACCCAAAGAGTGTCCATAGAGACCCAGTAAGGAAGGAGTCCAGTCTGTGTCTCAAGTCTCGCTGCCATACAGCAAGACAGGGAGCCCCAAGACTCTAAAGACTTGGACCTTCTTCCTCTTATGAAGATATCAGGAGCACAAAGCGACCTCATGACGCCCCCCATACTCTCCCAGTCCATCTACTGACTTCACAGGAAGAGTCACCAGAGACAGATTTTGCTGCAGAGGTACGGCTTCCCCAATTCCAGTCATGGGGGGACAGAATCCAGCAGTTTGCAGATTTCCCTGTTCAAACACACCTTATTCAGCTCAGCAGATAAGAGCCAGTGTTAGTAGCTGTGTCCGAGAAGGAAAATCTGCACTGTTGCAAAGTATCCCTCCAGAACTGAAACTGGAGTACCCTGCATTAGATATACCTTATTACACTTTTTAAAAGTACTGTACTTGAATATACCCCTGCAGCTAGGCCTAATACTATTTATTTTGCAATTTCTAACCAACAAATAGCAATGGTACAATTAAGAAGCATTCCAGTTAAGTACAGGTATGCGCTGATTAGCGTCCACCTTATGTTCCGTGATTCAGGACGTTATGCAGAGGGGACGTTGTGCGAACCACAATATTACCCCAAGAGTTCAATTGTATGTCTTACACTTGTACAACCATAGCACCTCACTGCTGTAAATAAGATCCTGTGTGAGTATGTATTATATATAATATATTACACACACACACATTACCCCTATCTATCCACTTGTTCTGTAATTCACTTCCTACACTTATTATTTATTCCACCTCCCTCTAGCATATCATATTATTGGTTTATTGTAAATCCTTTTAAACTGTTAATTTGTAAATTTGTAGATTTGTTAAATACTCCTCCTAATATGCCACAAGGTGTACTTGTGACAATGACAATACAGATTCTATCTAATATACTGACTTGGTGTGATATTGCTTAGTGTTGTCTTAGCCAGGAAGGGTATATATATATATACACACGCACACGAAACTGTACAGTATATATTGTTTTTGGCAATTGTAAAGCTGTGGAAAGTACTGAACACAAATTTAAACATTAATACTGCAATTATACACTGTACACTCATGTACAAAATATTTTGTATAACAAAATAATGCACAGTAGCCTAAAAATAGGCTACAGTAAAGTGCTATAGTACAATAGCATCACCATTCCTTTCTTCTAAGGGTTCTTGCAGTTCTATTCCTTTAGGAATGCATCTAAAACAAGTGGGTGCCAACGTCCTTACGCCCGCTACACCCCCTTAGTTACACCCCGTCCCCTCTATTTAGTTTAAGGCCACGGATGTTAAAAGGAACAGACAGTCTGATTGGTCGAAGGCGCCACATACCTGTACATTAAAAAAACATTAAGTTCTCTTGATATTATTACAAATCTGAAAATAAGGTTCTGCACAGGAAATTTGCTTTAATTGAAAACTTACAATCAATTCCCAGGACATCCAACAGGTCTGTCCAAATCTTCCACACAGTGTCCAAGAACGAGTCAACTCCATGGACAAAGCGCTCGGTCGTCTTACTGAAGAACTGAAATGAAGGAGATTGCATAATTGCCTGGTCTTCATTTAAGCACTGGAATTTTGTTAAGGGTCAGCCAGACAACACATATTAACCCAGCGATGACAATTATTAATTTAAGGCTTTTTAAACACGGCCTCGGTCATTTACACAACTTGGCAAATGCATACAACAGATTCTATAACTACTGAAAGTCACTGATAGATGCAGCAATAGCATAAGCTAAACATAATATGCATGGAAAATTGTTTATTTCAAAGATTAGTCCAGGGTTAATTAGCAGTGTAATTAAACAATGGCCATTCTTATATTTAAAAAAAACCCACATCGGTGAGGAAAGAAGCTGGTAAAAGACATTAAGCATGGGAATAAATAACTATAATGGTCTAAAATAAGCCTTAATAATCTATAATATTGATTACTCGTTTGTTTGCGCCAGACGAGGGATGCAGGGTAAATCAGAGCATATAGGCAGCATTTCCACACCATGCAGATCCGAAAAGTAGAGGATGCCAATTGCTGTTATACGCTCTACCAGTAATTTGCTTAGAAAATGTGATATGTTCGTTTTTGCATAAAAGTTTGATCATTTTTAAACACCTGCTTTCAGACTGTCATTTTGAAACAGCGATGAAAGTGGTATATGTTAAGTAATATTTTTATTATGCTAAAAGTTACCATTAATACATAATGTTATTTACAAATATTACAAATATTTAAAGGAACAATGTTGAGTTTAATCTCAACGTTTTTTCCCGCTCAACCGGAAATTTTGTAACCCAGAAGCAGCGCTGCAAAGAAAATGTAGGAAAATGACAGCATCGTGATTAAAAGAGAGATCGCGGCACATTAATGATTAAAACGGCGTCCGGGACGAAGCAGCTACTACCCGCAAGATGCATCCGCTGCAATGACTTTGTGATGGAGGGAGCACCGACCTTATACAGAGCCCTGATGTTGTCCTCCCCGAAGACGCTGCTGAGAGTCTGATAAAAGGCGTTCGCCACCCGCCTGAAGCTGTTCTGGCTGCCGAAGTCTTTGCGGCCCCGGGCCGAATCGGCGCCGCGCAGAGATGCGCAGAGCAGCAGCGCCAGCACCAGTGTCGCCTTCTCGCCCTGCATGGTTCCCGGCGGCTGCAGCACAAGCCCGCTTACGGCTCGGTGTGACCAACGCGACTGAGGTTAATTAGCCCGGCGCGATGGAAGCGAAGCAGCGGCGGAGTGACCCCGGAACACGAAGCGCTCCATGGCGCTTCCGCCTGCTGACGGCTTGCCGCCTGGCGTTAGGGCTGGGGAAGCGCCAAAGGTGAAATAGTCCATGTCATGTGACGTATTTATATTCGTTACTAATATAATATCCATACCTTCCATCGCTCACAGCGATCAGTGTATCATATTTGTCTAACGGTAAATGGGGATGTTAGGGCGCAAGGCAGGATAACCAGGAATTATCGCATAGCATTCACATATACAGAAAGGAGTATGAACGCCATGCAGAGCTGAAGCCCCTCTACCGGGAAGATGCGAACGCCACACAAAATCTGTATACATAACCACGGTGCTCCCTTGGCTATTTGAAAGCTTTGACAAGTGTATGGTGATTGTGATGTCAAAATCTGGTAGTGGATGTAATGCGATTTTCCACTTCAAGGAACAGATAATTAACACTGTCATTAAAACAGTGTTTTTTTTAATTGTACTGATGGATTAATGATACGCCATCAATTCAGTTACTGTATGTCAACGAAGGTGGCCGGGGTTGTAAGCGGCACGTCGGACATATTTTCTGGGTGAGTTCGCAGGTGTTTCCGGGGGACCAGTTTGTGTGACGGACCCACAGCTTCCGGTTTGCATGTAAACGTTTGGAAACAAATTTCGAGTTTCTTTTTATGTAATCTACTGAGTGGAACTGACATACCCCGATTTTCTGAATATATCTAACAAGCGTCATTTGAATTGTCATCAAAATGGGGAAGAGACAGCATCAGAAGGATAAAATGTAAGCCATCGAAGTTTTTGTGTATCTATGCTATGTGATATGTTGCTGAATCCCAATTATTTTCTGTACCTTTTGACACGGTTACCAACACTTTACTTTGTAAATTGTCACTCTATGATGTGCATCTTTTCATTGGCAGTTAATGTTTATATAAATTAGTTTCTCTTTGTATTTGTGTGTCTGATTTTGTTACATTGATATCTATTTTTTAGGTACATAACATGCTCGGAATACACAAATTTTTACGGCGGGAAAAAATCTGGTAATGCTTTTATATGATTTATGTTTTGAACTTCGCTGAGCTGGTATATTTTTAACCTATGCGCATACTGTGGGAAATGATTAATGATTTAAATGCCACTTAAAAACCACTTAAATAGGGATTCTCTAGGAACCTCTAAGAGTTTTCATTGCCATTTCTTTGACAAACTTTTATAACATCCCATTTCATCTCTCTTTTCGAATAGAAATTCCACAGGCCAATTTCCGACGTCTCCCATTTGACCACTGCAGGTGACCGGTGATATAAACACATAGTATTATGTAACTGAAGGTTTACGTATTTTTATTATGTTATATAAACCATGGCACTTCACTGTAGGGAAATCAGTTGTTTCAGTTAATCTAAAGACTTGTTAATGAATTGAAGCTTGGATTGGAATGTTCAGTGTTTTCCTTGTTATAATCAAAAGCTATTTTAAAGTGTTAAAACGTTTATGTCAGTTATGTTACGTAGGTTTCAGTCAGTGTCGTCTTATTGCTTGCCTTCTAGCTTGTCGCTTCAGCCGTTCGAGTATCCCATGTGTACAGAGGAGGGGGTTGTATTCGATTTGTTGTAAGTATCTCATGGTGTAACTTGTATCAAGTGGGACATACGGCTTTCAGAATTTTCTGGCGTTTTGTAGCCGGTTTCTTTATACACTTTTAATAATGGCATTTGTCAGTCACCACTACATCTTACAAATCTGAGCACTTACACTTGGACCAAACAGTCTTTCTACAAAGAGAGCCTGTGAAATTACCCCGTAAATAACCTCCCTCAGTGGTGCCAGCTCCCAGGTTCAGGATGTTAGTGCCTCCACAATAATACTGAATAACGGCAACAGCGGGAAACTATTTACTATACACCTTCCTAAGATTGTGATACTACCGTATAATTTTTTATATTATTACAATTAAAATATTTTAATATATGTACAGGTTTTTTTTTTTCTCAAAATTATATAATATAGTTATATAGATATAAATGCTACAGTATTTTGATCCTTTTGATTTGGTTTTACCTAGCATCCCAAAATGAATTTTAGTATGTGACATTTAACAAATTCTTTTTAAACACACTGAATGTCGCCTTGGGAATAACTCATGATTGGACACCAATCCCATCGCAAAGCGCACACTCAGGCACCATTCACACACACACACACACACACTCAGACACCATCCACACACACACACACACTCAGACACCACTCACACAGGCATACCAATGGGCAATATGACAAGTTCACCTTGGCATGTTTTTGGACTGTGTGCACCACCATGCTGCCTGCAATCGTAGTTAATAAAAACATTTTTGAGCTCTGGTTTATGGGCACTGCACTTGCTTTAAAGGTTGCAGAGATATTCATACAGTTTGGGAAAAACATGGCTCTAGCTATTATTACTATTATTATTATTATTATTATTATTATTATTATTATTATTGATAAAAATTAAAATGGCATTATTGTTATTATTAGTATTATTATTTAAATCATAATTCAAAGTAAATGCTAAATTTGGCAGTTTGGGTTTGTATGTGAACTAGGGCTGAACGATTTATTGATTTCACATCAAAATCTTGATTTGAAACAATGCGATTAGCAAATTGCAAAGGCTGCGATTTAGAATATGCATTATACAGCACATCTGACCCAGGGTTTAAACCTGTAGTGAAAATAATTTTGTAAATTCATGCCGTCCTCCTTGCGTGACAGTCAGTCTTACCAATAAGAAGTGCCGTGCTCCTCGCGTGCCAGTCCTGCTCACCAAGCAGAGGTGGCCCAAAGTGTCTGCGTATACGCCCATAAACAACAGACACGTGAAACCCAAGGAAAACGTTACATTCACAGTGCAGAAAAATATTGGTTCCGCTGCTGAGCCGTAAGTGATTTACCTACCTATTTAATGGTCAGCGATTGTTGACAGAAAGGTTCTATTATCCCCTAATATTTTTATTACTGAAATTGTTTTATTTTCATTACTTTATTTAATTTAACAGAGTCGCGGCTTTTGTGATAGTAGTTTTATGCGTCATTGTTCTCTGCTAATTTGACCCGTGTGTACATGGGACTTTCCAGAAGCACTTTACTAAAGTAAAAAAGCGCTAATGTGCAGGTAAAAATACAATCACTTTGCCATGTTCGGGTTGCTAGAGAATTCTTCTATGGTTTATTAGGTGGATGGTCTGTATCATTTTTGTTAGAATAAATACATTTTGGAGTCAATTAATATATTTCCAGTCTTATCTATGGATTAATGTATAGCGCAATTCTGATTTCAGTGTACGGTTGCGCTCAATTAGTTTTTTATACATGTATAGTGAATACTGAACTGAGTTAAAAAAGGCACGAATGCAATTGCAATATCTGTCAGATAAATTGCAATATGACTTTTTCTTAAAATCGTTCAGCCCTAATGTGAACAGTGGATTTTACTGCTAATCTAAACTTTAATTTTTGGTCTCATTGAAATGCTAAAATTCTTCTGTTGCTGTTTGCGTAGGAGCATCGTTCCCTGGATCAAGAAGTTTGGTACAAATCCCATTTCCGGGGAGGTGAGTTTTTTGTGTTCTGGGCAGTAGACTTTAGTGGACGGGGTGTTGGGGATTTTGCAGCCACCACCCTCCTTTATAAGAGCTATAAGAGAATAGTCTGTCCCCCACACATAAACACTTGGTTATTATAATACCATCTAAGGTGCACAGAATTGGTATGCAAAGGCCTCTTTTGTAAGTCTTCTCTGTAACATTTTAATATGGTCAGATTTATTGGACACTTACTTGCTATGGCCACAAGAGGGAGTATGATTCTTCTGGAAAAAAGGTGACTAGTTGCAAAAATGACTGGTGAATGAAGCCTTTGAGAGTCTCTGCGGAATTGTACTCATCCAATGCTTGGCTTTTCTTCTGTTTCAGCCATCAAAAATGGTAGACAGCCTACACTGTTGACTTCAGTTGCCTATTAATTATGGCAATAAAATTCTGACTAAAGGTCTATACTTTTCAAATAACTATTTTTTATTATAGTTGAGCAAGAAGCCAAAAATAGGTAGTGATATAGCTTTGACAATAATGAAACTCAAATCTGGTTGTGAATCCCTCATATTTTCTGCCTGCTATTTTTAGATTAGTTGTCGATTTTGGATGTTTACAGAGTCATGGTCTCCCCTGGGCTGCAGGAACATGCCTCATCTGGCTGCCTGACAGCTGAGCGCTTGTCAGCCACTGGGTGCTGGTGCCTTAACAAAGGCATGCCGTGGTCTCCTGTGCATTTTGGAACTGCATTTTTTAGAATCCCTGCATTCCTGTAAATGACTGTGGTCCAAGGCAATGTACAAGAGCACGGATTCAGGCAGTCCTGCAGCAGTTTGGGTTAAGGGTCTTGCTTAGGGGCCCAGTGGTGAATGACTCTCTTTATCATGGGATTTAAACCAGCAACCTGGTCACGGTCTTGGAGCCCTAACCTGCCTGATATCCCATAATGCTTTTCTTTTCACAGCAGATCTCAACCAAAGTAGCAGAGAATACAAGTGTTGGGAAATTTATGCAATATGTGCACACGCTCTGGTCATTTTAATTTAGGTATCACCGTTTTTTAGGCCTGCTGTTAGTGGCCTAAATTGTAATCGTTTGAGAGTATAAAACTGTCAGTACTACGGCAAAACTAGTCAGCATGTTTCATATCATAAGAATATGAATAGTCGCTGCTTGTAAGGAGGATGCAGAATGAATTGTGGATATAATACAAGAAGGCTGTGCGCTTCAGGACAAAAGGCCTGGCAGTGTCTCTCTCGCACAGACCGGCCATTCAGCAGTGCTTGGCACTACATCGGCCTTGCTGCTGGACAAGTGAGGATTTTGTGTTTGTCAGATTATGGTTATGGGTGGGGTGGGGCGGGTGTGCTGAGAGCTGGAGCCTGAGGTCTGAGGCAGAGGGCGGGGGGGAGCTCTCACAGACATGCCTGGGCAAGGTCCTGAGTGGGATGCAGCTCACATGAGTGGCTGCTGGTTTTCAGCCACGTTCAGATGAGATGTCCTGGGAATGGGACTGGTCCAGCCCAGTCAGCAGTGGTAAGCGAGTCCCTCTCAGATGGGAGATGTCCATGTTAACCTCATTCAGACTCCATCTGAACCATGTTGTACACACAAGCCTTAAAAATGTCTGCTGATTACTTTGTGCCCAGCTGGCACCTTAAATTCTGCAGCTATGAAAGGGAGCCAAGACGATGGAAGGGGCAGGCTGATGTCTAGCTGGTAGCTGTGAGCGTGCCAGCGTTTTGGCCGTGCTTCTGAAGCAAGCACAGCCTGGCTGATACCCGGGTGATGAAGTGGCAGGTCAGCTGGACCAGCCGAGCGGCGCGGGATAGGAAACAGGCAGGCTTATTTCATACAGTAATACCTTGTGGCAGTATTGTGGAAGGTGCGTTACTGAAACTAACTGGCTGTCCAGGTTTATCCTGTCTTGTCAGTATGGTTAGAAGAAGGAGGCGGCCACGTGGGAGGTGCAGGCCTGCTTCCCTGAGCTGGGTTTTTGGAGAGTAGCCCTGACTCTGATTGCTGTGATGTGCACATAGCTTCCAGTCCACGGATACAGCAGGTTGAGCATCCAAAGGCCTAATAGGTACTGGGCTGTAAGGACAGAATGAGGCAGAGGAGGATGAGGAGAAGTGTCCAACGAGCCCCCTATGATCCGTGAAGCTTCCTCGCGCCCTTTGCTGCCACCTGGATTAGCTGGACAGGGTGGCGCTCCTGTCTGCCGTCTCCTGTGTGCTGCTGACGTTGCACGGTAACCTTGGAGATGCCTGGTATGAGGTCATCGGGGATGTGAGTGCAGTGTGGTGTTCTCTCTCCAGATCAGCGATCCATCCGGCATCCCGGTGCTCAAGGCCAGGCCGCGATTGTCATTGGAGCGGGGCTGGTACTCTGGCTGCTGGGGGTTTATTCAGCCTCGGGGGGGGGGAGAGGGCAGCCCCCCGCTTGCTGGGCTTGCCCCCCTTGTCCCGGGGCAGGATCCCTGCACCTTGCTCCCACACCACATCTTAAATCCCGCCTGGCGCTGGCGTGGTCGCCTGCCTCTGACGCAGATTCTCTGACCGTCTCCCCCTGTCAGCCCCCGTCTCCATGGCGACCTCTCGGGGGGGGGGGCTCTCCGCGTCACCCGCGAGCCTGTTGGTCGGTGGCTATTTCTGTTCCCCCTCAGCATGACTAATGTCTGTGTTTAAAATTGTTCCCCGAGCTTTTGTGCAATTATGGTCTGAAAGCGACTGCCCGCCTCAGCGTTCCGCGTGCGGCGAGTGTCCGCCGCTCTGTCCTCGCGAGCTCGCTTTGTGCTTGCTCCTGTCAGACATCAGCGACTGTGTGTGCAGCGTGTTCCCCGTGGGACGTCGCGTCCCGTCCCGCCGGCCCCGTCGTGCACGCGGTGTCCCCGCTCTGCCCGGATGACTGGCGGCCAGAGCCGGCTGCGCCGTCGTCTCCGTGCTGGTGTGTAGCTTCTCTCTTTCTTTCTTTCTAGAAACTTGAAGCCAAGGCTCTCATCAAGCTGAACTTCTCCAAGAACAATGACGGTGAGTCTGGCTGTGTAGCCATGTCATGCGAAATAGCATAAGACGCTCACCGACGTGTGGACGTCACATTTTTACCACGCTCCAAGGTGATTAGTGATCCTTACAGCGCTGGAGGTTTTTGCTTTGCCTCACGGCGTCTCCCTGAATACCCGTTGTGTCAGTGGGTGCGTGGGGTCCAGATGTAAGAGAGCCGAGTCCCTTTGCTAAGGGCCTTGTAAGTGACAAACCACGTGCCTCGATGTAATGACATCTTTGCACAATGGCCTTGAAAATAATGCTGGCCTGAGGTTTCTACAGTGCCACCCCTCCCCTAGCTCCCAAGGTCATTGTCCTTTGTCGACTCATACATTTTATTAGGAATGGTTGTGACTGGGAGTATTCCCCTGGCGGTGGTCGTGTTTGACCTGCAGAACCTCTGAGCAGGACGGGGGTGCAGATCTACGTTTGTCACACCTGACCCTACACTGACTCGCTGTGTTTGAATTGGTTACGGGGATAGCATCTAGCATATACTGAACGGCACGCAGTACTGGATGTATAAGATGCAGACTGTATGATGTACAAAATGTGCATGAAACAGGAACAACATTACAGACACTACAAAAAATACCAGGGAGCAGTTGTTGCATTGCGATAGCGGTATAGTAGAGAATCTGCTGTTTAAATGATTGTCAGTGATGTCTTTGAGTGCTGATTCTGGTCAGTGCACTGTTTTGATACTCTGAGGCCTTCTGATATGGTAGCTTTGAGACCTTGGCTGGGTTTATGTAGTGCAAACGACAAAAGTTACTTCAGTGTGTTCATAATGCTGCTGTTTTCTGTTATTAAGCAGAGCCAGCTCCAGACCGTGGAGTTCTCCTCTTCTGGCTGCTCTACATTGGATAAATCTGAAGGCTCTTAATAATCGGGCACCCATTTATACCGGTGACCTTTTGAGCCTGTACTCTGCAGACGGGGCACTCAGGCCTTCAGATCTGGGTCTTCGTGATATCCCAGGTCCAAGTTTTAGATCAGGACTGACAGCTTTTGCCGTTACTGCCCCAAGGCTGTGGAGCAGGCTGCCTGTGGATGTTAGATCAGCCAGCAGTGACTGAACTTTTATGTCTGGACAGGCCCTTCACTGATGCTTGGATATCTTTCAGTGAAGCAGTTTCTGACATTTTGTTCTTGAAAGGTGCGATATAAATAAACTACTCGTGTACTTACACCAACATAAAGATCATTTAAGGAATTTCTTTGACCGCCTAAGACTTTTGCACAGTACTGTACATATAGAGGATGAGAAAAGTGTTGGAAGAAATATTTACTTTTACTTTAATAAAATAAACAGACTTATTGCCATCTTATTAAAAGCAATTCAGCTATTACTTGAACTGGTTGTTAATCTGATTCTGATGATATCTCACTGCTGTTTATTTTCATAACAAATTAGAAAGCATCACATTGATAAATACCAGCACAAACTCATATTTCTGTTCTCCCTCTCTCTTTTCTCTTATAAATTGACCAGGAAAATACCATTGCCCAGTGCTGTACACAGTCTTCACAAACAACTCCCACATCGTGGCCAATAAGGTCACCGGAAATGTGTTTTCCTATGAGGTGAGCTGCAGATTGGATTTGACCGTGACCGTATTGCACACACACACACCCCACAATCCCTGCTGTAAATGAGTCATTTCTGATGAACCATGACTGGTCCTGAAGACTGCTTTCTGTTTTGTGTAGGCAGTGGAGCAACTCAACATCAAAACCAAGAGTTACCAAGACCTGCTCACCGATGAAGCTTTCACTCGGCAAGACATCATCACCCTGCAGGTGTGGACTGTATGTCTATATGTCCCCACAAGGCAGGAATATGCAAACTGTGTGTGTGCACTCGCATGTGTATAGTTTACATCTTCTAAAAGGCGAATGATGGGTAACACCGCAGCTCCCTGCTTCCATCCGCGATTTTGAATCGGTTTCGACTGTCGTCACCTATCAGGTTTGCTTAGAAGTAGGCCTGTCACAACTCTTACACAATCCCCTGCTTGCAGTTATTTGAGCTGATTGTGAATATTATGCGTAATTGTCAGAACTGTTGACATTAATCTGCATTTAAATAGCTGGATGAAACGTCATATTTTTTCACCATTTCCACGGGTTGGGTAGGCAGTATGGGTCGAGTAGCAACGTGCCACCCGCCTTATTCATACCTTGCACATCTGCGCATTTGTGGCATATGTTACTACTTCATTTCATGAAGTTTATTTCTTTTGTATTCAGACAGATATTCTGATTTTGGATCCTTTGTGTTTCCTGCTTACTGAATGTTCTGCATGGCACCTGCTCTCATGTCTGTGTGTGTCCGTGGCTCTCGTTAAGTACCCCAGTCTCGGTATATGTCCCCGATTGCTGCCGCAAAGTCAGTAGATTATGCCAGTAGGACAAACACCCAGAGAAATGTATGTTATATTCTTATTTTTTTCCTGGTCTCACTGATTTGGAGTGATATAAATATGGCTGAAACTACAAAATACATCTACCATTCATGTTTCGGTTCAGAGTAAACCGAAGCTACCAAAATACCATGTTCCTGTATAAGAGCAATTTCAACTAAGTGAAATAATCTTTTCAAATATGGGATATTAGGTAATTCCATTGATCCAAGAACTAGAAGTAGGAATGAATACTTAAAGCGCGAGGCAAAGAAAACACTCCCCCCCCGGGCTTGTATCATGATTCACAAAGCCGGATTTCTTGCAGTGCCGGATAACTTGTGGGATTTAAGGTACCCCAGTATCTTTGTTCAGTTATGTTTATCCCAGATTACCTTAAGTAATCCTGCTTCATGATTAAGCGGCTACTGTATTTTGTTGTAAATGTAGAGAATACGGCTTGCCATAACACAGCAGGTTGAACGCATCAAGGCAGTGCCAGAAAATGTAATGTGGTGCATGCTGGGAAAGGCCGCGCACGTGAGGTACGGATCAGGCAGCTGGTAGGGATCCGGCATATACGGCACCAAATGTGCATCTCGAGGTGTTTAGCTTATTTGTCATATCTGCCCTCTAGTTTTTGTGTACAAGCACAAATCCATTTCTCATTTATACATTCAATGGCAGTAAATAGCTCTTTTTCTTCATGAGGTGTGTGTGTGTGTACTATTAAACTATGATTATGCTTACTCTATAATAGTGTTATAAAATGAACAGGAAAACAGGTCATGATCATCCAGTAAGAGTTTAGAAGCATTCTGATTGGACAGTTGTCACTTTTAGATTAAGTTAACCCAGATACTTCAGGGCTCGCAAAATTGCTAACCTGACGTCCCGGGGCTATTGTGTCTTCCAGTCGGGCTACCAAAATCTCTCTCAGCCTAGCCCGTCATGTTATCATAGGAAAGAAAAATTTATGTCAGTGCTTTTGCATTCATTCTCAAATGTTGCTGGGTAATTATGTCATTTTCGGGCATCGATGAGCCGCTGTCAATATGTGAAATATTCAAATCGCGTTTGAATTCGCGCTTGTTTTTTACGTTCACTTTCACTTTGCGATCGCGCAATATTATACGTTAAAAATAATCTCTTTTTTATTCGGGCTACTTAAATTTATTTTGGGCTACCAGGGATTTTGAAATTTTGCGAGCCCTGTACTTGGGAAATCCTGCTTTGTGGAGCCGCCCCTTGGACAGCGGGGGCAGCTGTGGCGCGGAGATCATGTGGCCACGCTAACTTTCTGCAGGTTACTCTTGGCTTAATGTTGATCAGCAGGAGAAGCTTTTCATCGTGTCGCCGGCTCCCATCCTGTGGGATGTTGCCCGGCTGGTCTTTGAGTCCCTGGGGACAATTTGCTATCCCATAGTGCTCAGCGGAGCAAAACCAGCACCCCCACACCACTAGACATGCTGTCATTCGGATGACAGGTGGACAATTTATTAGTCTCTTGCTGTCTTGCAGGGCACATTACAGTTCAGCTGTATATGCTCCAATCAGCCTGTGTCTCATTTCCACATACTAGAACATGGCCCCTGATTGGTTGGGTGCACAAGAATGTTCCCTCTCTGCGAGGTTGTGATTAGCTGAGCCTGCCATGAGCACTCAGGAGCCTGTCTGTAGGAGTGCCCTTATAGAGAGGTCTTGGACTGTGAATGGTTTATTCTTCGGAGTTCAGGTTAAGATGGTGGAAAAAAATCTACCAGTGCACTTTATTTCAAGGCTCTTTTTGGCCGTGTTTTCATATAAATGTCTCCTGCCACTCACCTCTGGCGAGTCATTGGTGCTAATTTGGCCATCTGGTTCTGAAAGTTTTTCTAGATCAATGCATTGACGCCCTGTCCTGCTCGGATTGATATTCACTTCTCTTTACAGGAAGCATTTTGTCAAGCTGACAAAATTCAAAATTGCAGACAGAAAAATCTCTACTTATTAATAATTCTAGGTGCTGGGAATACTAATAAACTTAAAATATAATTATTTGAAGTACAGTAAAACTTGGTGTGGTTAGATTTAGTAACTCATTTCAGAAAGTGATTAAGTATGTTGTAAAGTCCTGTGAAGTGTTTTTTTATTATTATCGGTTGGCTTCAGCCTCCATTGTGGGATCTTTCTTAAGCTAATTGGATGCATAAAATCAGAATGCGTAAAATCTCCTGTTTCTGTGTGTTTATGCCCACCGATGGGCTGGCACTGTACCCCTGCCTTGCGCCCTGTGCTGCCTGTCACAGGCTCCAGGCCCCCTGTGGCTCTGCTCAGGCAGAGTGGTTGGAAGATGCATGATGATGTAATAATACTAAATTTATCCTGTAAGATTCTGATGCGAAATCCCTCCCGTGCTCTTGAGGAGTGCTGTCCCTCCCGTGCTCTTGAGGAGTGCTGTCCCCCCCGTGCTCTTGAGGAGTGCTGTCCCTCCCGTGCTCTTGAGGAGTGCTGTCCCTCCCGTGCTCTTGAGGAGTGTTTGTTGTCCCTCCCGTGCTCTTGAGGAGTGCTGTCCCTCCCGTGCTCTTGAGGAGTGTTTGTTGTCCCTCCCGTGCTCTTG
>JAODKL010000040.1:32416576-32427859 GCA_026780765.1 Petrocephalus schoutedeni
CATGGAACTGGGCCGGATTCGATCCCTGGTCCCAGAGGTGTGAGGCGACAGTGCTACCCACTGCACCACCGTGCCGCCTGCTCTATATTTTGTGTAAGGAAAAGTAATTCTAATGAGAAATAAAATCTTAATATAAAGCGTTGTAAAACGCAGGCATTTATTTTTTCCTTTGAATTGTATGTGCTTCAGAAGTTTAAGTGCAAAATCCAATATATTCAGCAGGCACTTTTCAAGAAGCAGCTGGGGCCTAACAGCATGGCTCAGGGGCACGACTGAGATCTCTCTGCTAACTCTGGGATTTGAACCAGTGACCTTCCATCACAGCCTCATGCACATAGCACCCCCAAAGCTGGTAGATTTAAATCCCCAGCTAGTGGAGAGAGAAATTTTACCCACAATTCTCCAGTGCCAATGGCTATGAATAGAGATGCCAGTAACAAAAGTCAAGTGTCAGAAGTCAGAGGTGCCTATTCTCAGCATAAAGGCTGTGTCCACAGGGATTCTTTAATTATACAGGCAGTCCCCAGGTTAAGAACATCTGACTTAAGGACAACTTATACTTATGAACCTCCTGCCATAAAGTCTATTATATAAAAAAATTTGGATTAAATACAGTGGTTCATAATAACAATGGTTGTCAATTGACTTTCTTTCTTTGATCACTTTGTATTTCATTTTCTTTGTTCTACTCTGTTTTGTTTTGCATCATGCTTTCTTAAATATATGGTAATGTATCCCACCACACCCATATAAAGCATCTTGGGACAACTCTGTTGTGAAAGGCGCTATATAAAAATAAATTGAATTGATAATAATAATGAATGCACAAATGACTTTTTGATGCTCGTGAAAGCATTGCGCTCTGGGATCTCTTTCATGTTATCATTCATTCCACATGGCAGCAAGGCTGTGTATATTTTTGTGTGACATTCTACACATTACATGTGAATGCAAAGACATGATCCCTTTTGGTGTGTCTGCACTAGGCTCCAAAGAGGCCCCCGAAGGATCCCAGCACAACAAACCACAGGGCTACATGCCATAAAGTGTGACATGAAGTGTGGGACAGTCAGTGAACAGACCTTAGAACAATGCAGCTGTAGCCTGTGGCTTCACTTATTATGCTTCATTTAACAGCGCCTGTAAAAACCAAGACCTCATAATTACCCTGCCAGGGAAGACCAGAGAACTGTGTTGCATTACTGACTGCAAGAATAGCTATTAATGAGGCTTGTGCCGTCCACTCAGCCTTTACATAAAGCGCAGATTATACATAACAGAACTGGCCAATTAGCATCCCTCCAGACCCCCCACAGAAGGCAAAGATGTGCTTCGACATCGATGGAATTCTGCAGGTGAGGCCACTGCGGAGTTCTTTCCATTGTTACACTATGATCATAGTTACATTTCTGTTAACCACAGTTTATTTATTGCTGCTGAAATCCCTGCTGACGGCGGACTTTGGGAATCACTCATGAAAAATGTAACGGTGCATTGTTGAGCCTCGTCGTTATTTTTACAGAGCGATCAGTATCAGGTAACTTGGTGCCAACCTCCGGATCATGGTCCAGCTGGCTCTTTAAAGCCGGCAGGTCCAAGGGGAGAACAAGCTCGTTTCTGGCAGCTACATACATTGTTCTAAATGTAGCCCTCACCGGCACACTTACTATTTAAAGCAGTGAGCAGACCACTGCGCCCTGTGTAAACACAGAACTGAGTGATTCTTTACAGGGATGTGACCCTGTACTCGCAGCCAGCTTACACGCCGGGTTCCTGCTAGGAATCACATTACTCTAGCTGGCGAATGAAAACACACAGGAAGAGGTCCCAAACACTCGGGCCAGATGAGCCGTTGCTCTGGGCCACAGAATAGCAGGGTGCTGCTCAAATGCACGTCCGGCGTATGACATCATCATGGGTCTGGCTCTGTGCCCAACCTGCGGTGTACGGATCAGGTACCTATTAATACTCTGATCTGTAATAAAGAATCGACTACCATTGTTAGCTGTAGTAGGCTGTTTCTCAAATGCCCCTTAAGTGTAAAGCTAGTTATCTATGTGCTGATAATATATATTAAAACTGAAAAAGCTCTGTATGTTTCACAGATTAATTTTGTACCTTTGCTTGTCACTGGGGCTATACACTCAAGGGTCTTATACCTTTTAAGATTCATAAATGCACTATGAGGATCTGTTTTGTACCATTGGGGGTAAAAAATGTTGTTTGTACCTTGGGGATTCATTTCTGTACCATTTAAGGTGCAATTACCTACAGCTAAGGGTACAATTGGCAGACCCTTGAGTGTACAGCCCCAGTGACAAGCAAAGGTACAAATAGGTACCCTGTTTTCTGAGAGTGTAGGGTATAGAACTACAGTACCTAATGATTTACAAATTTCAGCTTTTTTCCCCATATCCTGATGTGGAGAGCTCCAGCAAGTTCCAGCAAGAAAACGCCATCATCCACCATTTTTGGTGGTTTTAGAAAAAGTGTGCAAAGAGGCCTGCGGGACCATCGAATGCAAATTCCAGCAGCGAGCAGTTCTGGCTTTTATACCCCGAAAAGCGGAGAGATATCGTCTTACAGTTTCTTTGTATTTCTAGAAGATGAGCTTGGTGGCTTCTTGGGTTCAATCAGTAGGAAGCATCTACTACAGCAGTCTGAATATGACGGGGGTCTTTACCTGGTTACTTTGCTGTATTTATATTTATATATGTATGTAGATATGTATTGATGTTCCTCTGCTCTTATACAAACAGGCAGATACGCTGGCAGCCTTTGAGAAGACAGTCGCCAGTTGTCATTGTAAATCTTGTTTTGCCTGCAAAGACTCATGGGGAAGCGACATTAATGTAATTACCACCCCCCCCCGAGTTAATAATAGGAAACAGTCAGTGGGGGATGGAATAATTGATGCTTAGGCCCAATACCGTAATGAGACCGATTGCTGTAATGAAGGCTGCGGTCACTAGGATACCTGCGAAGATCTCAGAACAAACGAAGACCAAGTGGATTCAGGGAATTTTACCTTAAATGTAGCCTAGATTTGAAGCCATGTGGATTGTCTATGTGTGTATAGTGTGAGGAATAATTAGAAATGACTGACACGAGAAAAGCTATACAATGACAAGGCCTATGAGGCGACATGCTCTGTGATTACCTCTCTAACACCAATTAATCCTGTACATTAGGAATACATGCTTGTAACGTTCATACCCGTAATGTATATGGGCGAATGGCTGGGGATTTATATGCGACATTTTATTTTCTAAACTTTTTCAATCTGTTTTTTAATCTTTTCCGACTCTCGTCTCGTCTGCGGCAGCGCGAAATGGGTGCGGATGTTACAGTGCGCGCAGGTCTCCTGAGAGTGCCAGCTCTCCATTAAGAGGCTCCTTCCGTAAAGTCAAACAAACGCCTCGCCTCCATCACAGCTGACCGACCTTATAAAACATTTAACGGCGGGGGCGTCCTTGCATCGGGCCGCCAGCCAGGGTGCCGCTATCCTGGGGCAGGGAGCGCTCCTTTTCCTTTGTGGGGGTGT
Source organism: Petrocephalus schoutedeni (assembly GCA_026780765.1). Classification (NCBI taxonomy): domain Eukaryota; kingdom Metazoa; phylum Chordata; class Actinopteri; order Osteoglossiformes; family Mormyridae; genus Petrocephalus; species Petrocephalus schoutedeni. Next base: position 32,420,121 of record JAODKL010000040.1, read on the forward strand.
CCCTCATGCCACGTGCCAGACCTCCCCCCACCCTGGACAAATTAGCAAATGCAGCTGTAATTCTTCCAGCCAACACTGCCCTTTTGTTCTGGCCAGACGGGGGGAAAAGGTCTGACTGTTACATGGGCAAAGAGTAGCTCCACGCTTTATTCTCGCTCTTAAAAAAGCAAATAAAAACCCCGGCAAGGTCGGCAGCACTGACTGCCGGGAGAATTCACACAAAGGACATGGCACAGAGCACCTTGGGGCTGGCTGGGCAAGAGGGCTGCATTCAGAGGCATGCAGCACAACAGGGTGTAGCTATGACTACAGTCCAAACATTAGCTTTAATGTATGTCTGTAAAAACTGCTTCCGTGTGGCAGCACCATTGTGCAAGTTAAAGTTCCCCACTCTTCAGGAACTTCCTGGTTCTTTAAGAGAAGAACCCCTTCACCTGACTTGATTGACGTGTCATTCCTGACATCAACACAATGCAAGACTTTTAACCTTGCAGTAATTGCAAATGTTTTTGGCAGTAGTTACAAAGAAGGGAGCCAATGCAGACTTCACAGCTAAGCATCTTGGTAAGTACAGCCGACCTCTTTTATTCTTCAATTTGCTGGCTGTTCTTAACTGCAGAAATGCGTTTAAACTAGAGAGCAAATAATGTGTGTTTTGATATAAATCTTGAAACATACAGGGCTAAAATCACATTTGAATGTAGTGTTGGCCACATTGTCCTTTCCATGTGTGATTCTCGGGGATCGGGAGCCTGGCAGAGGGGCCTGGCGCCATGACGCCATACTCTTCCTAGAGAGTCCAGGCGCAGCTGCAGCAATGGGGGATTCTCCATTATCCTGGCAGCAGCCATGAGACATAATAGGGATGGAGGAGCTGGGGCTTTCCACAAAGAGGGCTTCACCACCTTCGCCCATCTCTGAGGACCCCCGGCACGTCCTGCGGAGGTCAAAGAAAGGGCCAATACAGTGGAGAATGGAAGGAAGCAACAAAGAATGTGCTGTATGGCAGCTCTGCGTGAGTCACCGCTGGGTACGTCAGCCTGTGCCAGCAACACCCTGACAGATGGGCATGGAGAGGCTGTCCACCTCCCTGTGGAGGTGGGGGGTGATTTTCTGTGGGGCCCTGATGTCCATGAGTGTCATAAGCAGGGTGCCGGAGCCGTACTTCCAAAAAGTACATTGCGATAATCAGGGAATTTATAGTTCGTACGTTTTACAGAACTGAGCGGTATGTTCCATGTTATCATCGCACAATTCACCGGCAGATCCGCCATCGTGCCATCAAGTCAAATCAAGCCGTCGAGTTCCTTTATTGTCACTTATGTTTTGCAATACAGCGGAATTGTTATGCTGCAGTTGCTGGTCAGGGAAGGGTAGTGCAGGTAGGAGAAGGGGTGCAAGTACAGAGCTAAGAGTCACACTGGACAGGGGGGGTATATGACAATAAATAAGGCAACATTATACAAAAACAGACTCAATACAGACTACAACACTATACATAACCTACAGGACATGACAGGACAGGTCAGTTACGCGCCCTTAAGTTTTGCACTTTGCTGTGTGAAGGTGGGTCTGCATCACTTTCTGTTGTTGTCGATCTCGCATTTCCTCTGGTAGTGGCAGTATGGATGACTTACTCAGCCACACCCGCCTGCTACGAGTGAATCTAATTGCACCCTGGGCAGAGACAAATATGGCACCCTAGTTAGCCACTTAATTCAACTCTGTCACTCTGCAATGAACATTTAGATTACACTTAAAATCTCAGTCTCACAGACCATTAACCTGTTAACTATATGTCATCAAAGTTACTTAACAATGGGAGGAAAAACAAGCCTTTATTTCAGGAATTCAGAGCACCTCAGTCCCCATTTAGCTATTGTGACATCATGGAAAATGTGATGCTAACACATTGTGCCCAACTCTTCTTTGAGACCATTCGTAATCCACTGTATTTATGGGGGCTATTTCCTCCTTGCCCTAATTCTGTGTTCCAGGTCATGCTGGAGGTGCTCTGTCAGGGTGAGGACAGCCTAGCTTTCCTGTATTTCTCTTCTCATGGCTTTTTGGAATGACGCACAGAAAGGTGTTCCTTTCGCATGTTTTTCCCCTGGGTAGCTGCTGGATCGCCAATCCCCTGGTTTGCCTCTGACCTCAGAGATTTCCACTCTCTGTTCCAATGAAAGCCAGGGTAGCTGTATTGGTTACACACACTTACCTTTGCAGTGGGCATGAGTGTGTAACTGGATAAGCTGTTGCTGAAAATGGATGATTGCTTACATATCCTTTTAAAATGTTTATTTAGATAAGCTAATCACATGACACAACAACGCAAAGTCTGTCCGCTATTTAAAACTTTCACTTTCAAATATCGTTGGAACTAAGATTGGCTCAGTTTGTCCAGTTCTGGAGGGTCACGATATTATATGTATTTTATTATATATTGTAGTAGTTTTCTGGACAATAATTTAACCTGGTATTTCAGACTATAAATCACTAATTGACAAGCAAAAATTGCAGGCTGTGACCACACCCACTGCAAACTAACATCAAACCAAGCATCTGCAATTATAGCAATTAAAGCAACATGCCTGAAGATTTTCAACACCGACTCCTGCTAGACAGCCTGCCTGTATCAGAGGCCTCACAAACTCATTTTACGCTGCGCTGTTTTGATGTTGGTTGAACGCCAACCCATTCCCCTAGCCTAAATGGTCCAATTATATGATAATTATATGTTCGTTTTATAACATCTTAAATCATTGAAAAAAAATTACAGTATTTGGGTGTATTAAGAGCTGAAATGATCAAATATACTTTATTTGTACAGATTACCAAACAGACCACTGTGGGTTCAGTTCTTGGAGAAGTTAAGGATGAAAAGTGATTGATTGTCAAATAATTTAGGCTATTGATTGGGTTAAAAAACAAAAACAAAAAATTTTGAAGTCATATTCCACTTTTCCAGAAGAAATAAAAATATTTAACAAAATATACAGTCGGTATATTTATATATGACTATGTGACTACTGTAATGGGTGAATTCTGTGGAAACAGGTAAACTCAAATTGCCTTCAAAAGATCATTTCCAGTTTTGACTATGATCAACATTAAAATGCATCCCGCGAGCAATTAAATCACAAAGGCCATGTCCCAGAGGTGTTTTATATGATAAAATCGTATTTCACTGTGAAAATGGCGATGGTCTAAGCATAACATGCATTTTTCCACTGAAAGTTTATTGTGATACCTTGTAGATACAATACAGTGAAAAACTGACAAATATGACATACATTTTTATTTTACCAAGACAGAATGTAAAGCAATGTAGCCAAAAGAAAGACTGCATTTTTTTTGCTTTGAAGGAGAAAAAAAAAAAAAAGGGAAAATCAGGCACAACTCAATATAACCATTATAAATACAACATGCTTTAGACCTTGTCTTTTAACAGTCCTATGAAAACAGCCTCTCCACTCATCGATTCCTTCGAATACATAAGATGTCGCGTGAGTAGCACTTCCTACTCTACATTAACGGTTATAAAAATTTGAGGCCAGTGTCACTGAAATAGCATACTGAATTTCAGAAGCGGGTTGTGAGGAAACAAAACCACTTCATAATGCATGTTTTCAGCTTAAACAACATCTTTTGAAAAAACTGTTAAAAAACAAATTGTCAGTGTCACCATGGGAACATCCAAATCAACTATTTTTTTTATTATTATTATTTGGCCATTTACTTTGCAGCGTTTATATGAATCATTTGAAAGTGATACTGGCCTCAAAACTCTGCAAAACTTTACTGAAAGGTTCATTTCGACAAATGGTCTGGCGAGAGCCGTCTTGTGAAGTGAACGGCCACTGAACGTGACGTGTGGGAGAATCCAGCTCACCCCACGTCTGCGTCTGCGCAGTGCGTCTGTGCAGTGCACCGGGTGCACGAGACAGCCCCACTGCAAGGCTACCCGGACCGCAACAAAAAGGACAGCAAAATGAGGGAATGGAAATGATGACAGCTCTGAAAACGTCTGCATTCACCACCTGCTCGGTTAGGAGAGAAATCACCAAGTCTGATTGCAAAAAAGATAAAAACAAGCCAAAAAAAGCACACACAAAAAGCTAGAGGTACAATTAACCAAAGTGCTTCAAGTCAGGGATGTAAAGGAACCAACCCAGTAGAAATATGTAGAAAACCTTAAATATGTCATTTTATGTACAAAACTGTAACAGGGAAATCTCATTTCTTCCCCCCTCCACCTGTTTTGTTTTTCAAGTAGGTTATTTGAATAATTAATTTTCTTTGTCTTTTCTGGGGTCTGGCTGATTGAAAGGTCATGTGACCAGACTGACCTGCAATGTCCACCCAGTACTCCCATGTTTCCAAGGACCCACTGCCTTAACACTGCAAACATCACTAAATTATCATCTCATTTAACATTTCCCAGCGCCCCTCCCCCTTCCTATAGGCTAATCTATATATTTATATATGTATGTGTGTAGGTATCCCCCATATATGCACTCTAAGCAATATAACCATCATATAGAAACAACTCTTAGTAATGCTGATAAAAATATGAAAATATGGGTCAATTTAATCTTTCTATGTGTGGATAAGCTGAGGTTTCGGTGAGAAAGGGGGTCGGGGAGCTCTACCCAGGAACATCAGAAAATGCCCCGGGTTCACACCGGGTTATGCACTGCACAACACAGGAGACAGGTTCTTTAGAAGAGGCACGAGGTTCACGCTGCTTAGAGGCAAAGACAGGGAGGCGTCTAGAGGAGATGCTTTCAGAGCGCCGTAAAGTGCAGAAGAATAAAGTCAAAGCCTGGGATTGCATTTTCTAATAGCAGCAAAGTATTAACAACAAAGTTTCCAATACAGGGTTAATTGTACATCTGATTAGGTCCAAATAATGAACTAGTGTCTCACAGATATCATACCAAATTGGCTAAGAAATGGAACAAGCGCTAGGGCAAGCTCTCAAAACTTAAAGGAACGCAAACTCTAAGAGAGATGGTTTTTCCAGCAACCACTCAACCCTCAAAATTTCATTCCACGATACTGGATTGGGTCTTTCAGGCGCCAATTGGAAAGAAGGCCATATAAGAGAGACAGGACAGAATTTTTGCCTCTAAACACTCATGAACTCAAGGCCTCAGCAAAGTGCAAACAAAGTAACTCCATTCAAGTATGCTATTACTTACTATGCAAATATACATCCGCAGTGTGCATGTCCAAACAGACACTGCAGGTGCACACATGCACATCTACATACATACGCGTGATTATGTCTATACTATAAATGTCTGTTATGCATCACGTGATCGATACATGTGGCTGGGAAGAACGTTTCATCATATGACCACACGGGCACCGTGCCCCCGCCCACACTGTCCAGTGCACTCTGTATTTTTCTCCTTATTAATGACGCAAAATGGGACCAGCCACAAATGCTATTCAAAACAACAAGGTTATACATGGAGGCAGAGTGCGGAGCGAGGTGCCACAGGTAGAGTACCAGGCCTGTCCATAGCCTGCACTGTGGCAGCAGAGAAACCATTTAAAAGGTACACAGTAAAATGGATGAAACACAGGGGGCAGGGGGTATGCAGAAATACAAAATGTCACGCGGCTGCGTCCCCACCCCTATATCTTAAAAACAACACAATACTCTGCTACATAACACCCCCCCCCAAAAAAAAACCTTAACAAGGAGTGCAGACCCTGCCCACCCCCCACCCACCCCGGATTCCATGTTTTTACTTACACGGCAAGTAAAGCATGCACAGCGACAGCTTGAGGGACAGACAGGAGTCAGAGAAGAAAAACAAATGCTAACCAGTAACATCAGTCTGCCATCGGGTGAAAATCTCTGATTAAAGAAATGTGACCAACCCACCCACCATTAAAAAAAGGAAGTGTCAGCTGGATAAGAATTATTTCCTCTTAAATAGTGGTTCACACGTAATAGAGGACACCTGTAACAGGAAGGGATAGAGAAAGGGCCCAGTCAGAATTAAGAGTGAAACGTAAGAGTCCACTTGTCTGTATTATCATGTTTGTCGTCTTAATTCCGCTGTTAATTTTCATGATGAGCCAGAGAGCGTCCCCTTTGCCGGGGCGGCCTGTGCGGAGTCCCGGACAGAGGGGTGAAAGGTCACTGAAAAGCCCGGGCTCAGGGGGCTACTCCCATCCATTGTCCTTGATCATGTGTGCCAACTCGATGATGAATTTGCCTTCTTTGTACTTCTGGCTGCTCTCAAAGGCGTGCTCCTGCGAGGTGAAGACAGAGTGCGGCCGGTCACATGACAACCCCTTTTCAAACTCACACATCAGAAACAAAGAATGCCGTCTATGCTTCAGGAAGTTTGCCCAACTATTTTGGCTGTCATGCACATCAACTTTCTTTTGATGATTTAGCCATGCTGTAGTGTTTCGGATTAAAACAAGAGCACCCATAAACAGGAAGTCAGGCAGGAGGTATCAAACAGGGGTTACTTACGTATTTCCAGCCTAAAGTGGTCTTGCAGTTTTCACAGTAGATATCTGCTACGGCATGCAGGCCGGTGAGGAGAACTCGCTCTTCAGCCGGACCACAGCCCACATTCACACTATGGGGAGAAGGGGGAGTCGAGGGGGCCAGGGAGGTGCAGAAGTGTGGGTGGAGAAGATCCTCCATTAGACCAAAGAGCTACCCTACATACACACCCCATACACCCTCATAATATATTAGCCCTTATAATATACTAACCATTTAAGGATATATGCTTTAATCTGCTTGTATAAAGCAAAATGGACCTAAAAATTTACACATTTACAACATTTCTATATTTCCAATGCCAAGGTGTGATTGACAGCCAACCAGTGCATAAGGCTGGGCTGAGGGGTATACTTACACAGAGTTAAAGAGGTAGGCCCGGCCTTGACTGCCTTGGAATGACTGCGAAGAAGAGCAAATGTGCAAGTTAAATGACTGAGCAAGAAGAGGAAGACGTGAGAAACAGCTACATTAAAACACTTAAAGCTGGATAATGAGAGATGGGGGCCCTGGGGCCTCCCTGACAGCAGCCCATGCAGAGCCCTCTTTCCCTACTGTGACAGCCCTGTGCTGAAACTGGAAAAACAAGAAGTGAAACTCTTTGGGACTGAAGGCACTAGGACCTGGCAGACACTCCTAGTTGCACCCACTCTATTTTGACTGGCTGAACTTGGCAATGAGCCAGCATGCACATTATATAAATGTGTGTGTTTAAGTATGAAATGTTCTTTGTGTGTCAGTCTGCATGCTGGATGCACAAAGTGGACTGGGGAGCAAGCAGCCAAGAGCTTCCTCTCCCCACATAAACGTGAAGAAAAGGGCGCACAAAGGAAAACCAAAAGGCAGTTTCATTCTCCACCCTATGAAGAAAACTGTCGAGGGACATTCAAAAACCAGAACCAGCATACTTAGAAAAGTTTCTTATTAACATGGATGATTATTTATATAGAGGAAAACACAAATTTCTCAGAAACAAGAAAATAGTGTATAAAGACATGGGGCAGTGTGTCACTCTGGAGGTTACAGATACATGCCCGTCTTGTAGGCTGTGAATACTGTACAAAGGTACTGTAAAGACCAGGGGCAGTGTGTCACTCTGGAGGTTACAGATACATGCCTGTCTTGTAGGCTGTGAATACTGTACAAAGGTACTGTAAAGACCAGGGGCAGTGTGTCACTCTGGAGGTTACAGATACATGCC
>JAODKL010000040.1:32448008-32463633 GCA_026780765.1 Petrocephalus schoutedeni
GGGAGAGTGAGAAGAGAGTGAGGGGGAGAGTGAGGAGAGAGTGAGGGGAGAGTGAGGGGGAGAGTGAGGAGAGAGTGAGGGGGAGAGTGAGGAGAGTGAGGAGAGAGTGAGGAGAGAGTGAGGGGGAGAGTGAGGAGAGAGTGAGGGGGAAAATGAGGGGGAGAGCAAGGGGAGATATGTTATGGGTGTGGCTTCTCACGTTAGCACAAAAGATTCATCAGGAAGACCAATGAGAAGGGAACTGCAATAGTGAATATGGGATTATGGCTTGTTATGGATGAGGCCTCTCACAGCAGAGCTCTGAATAAACTGAAGCCTTAGCAAAGATTCATCAGGAAGGCCTTGGTACTGGAGCAGAATCCACGTCTGCCTTCCCTTCTAATGACAAATAAAATTTGAGCCCCCATAAGTACTGGTTACCTCACCTGCTGTAGAGCAGTGTTCATTGCAAATGCATACTAGCCTACAGCCGGGCATAATAAAAGAGCCTATGCCAAGTCTGAGAGCTCAGACAATGAATATGCCTTTCAAATGGCTTCACTTTACAGCCTACTTTGCCCATTGTGGCACCTCTGATGGATCTTAGGAAAGGAAAATGGAGGCACAATCGCTTGTAGCATAAACCAGAGATGGATAATTCATATAATGCATTCTATGGTGAGTAATCCCAAAGCGTTCTACAAGCCACGGATGGCATTATAAAGATGTATTAATGTCGTTTAACTGTAATGCGACAATGCAAATGAATGCTGACCACCGACAGCAGCCTTTATAATGACAGGCAGCTGGCTGTAGTCAAGGACAGCAAGCTTCCACAGCAACCGATCCTAAACAGCAGGCAAATTAGCTTAACCTCAATTTTCCTTTCTTCTCCCCTTCCTCCTTTGCATTGACTATTCATGCGAGCTGCAGCCCAGGGAGGAGAGCCTGGTCGTTTCCGTGCCGACCACGGGAAATGAAAGGCTAAAGCAGCCACAACACAACCGACATTCCACACTGCCAAAATGATGTTTGGAAGCTTGTAAAATTAGCAAAGTTTTATATTAAAACATACTGTAGCAGAACTCACTACAGAGCAGGGGCTGGATGCAATTTATATGGCAACGTTCTACTGGCAGACATTGACCTTACATTTTCGGTATACAGAAAACAAATGCAGCACATAAGAAAGCATTTAATCAAAAGTAAATATTATCAAAAGAAGAGGATGGTACAGAAAGCATGTCTCTGCACCCAAGTCTTCTTTCAAATAATAAAGGCCATAGGTTATTTTACCAAATGCTAAAATCATTGTATTGTTTTATGTGTTTGTGGTGTGATTAGGGAACATCCATTAGGGGACATTGTGTTGGTGAAATAAGAGCATTATATAAATAAGGTTTAATTATTTAATGTGGCTCTATTTGATTTGTATTATTTACAAGATGCAAAACTTATCCAAGCAATAGGCCTGAGATGAGAGCCAGGCTACGGAGCGGGGTAAGGGATGCATGTCTGGAACTCACCTGCATTATATAATAAATGTTTGACTGTTGAATATATTTGGAAGATGAGTAAGGACAACATAAATGTAATTTCCAACGGCCAAAATGGGCATTAAACAAACAGGCCACAGAGCTGCTGCATAAAAAGCCTATGGCTGCAGCTCCAGGCTGGGATCAGGAAAAAAAATCGACAAAGGGCAGCCGGGCTGTAATTAGACCGGCGTTGCAAAAAGCCACGGCCAGCAGCCATTTTTAACTCGCTGCAAAATTCTCAGCTGTCAAAACCACTTTACAGGCTGGTCAGCGGTCTTACCCACTGTAGACCCAGGAAGACAGACCGCAGGCGCAGGCCACAGGGCTCATACCCAGCTGGCGGCCGCTGGAGGAAACGCTGCAGCATCTTTTAGTGTATTAATATCAGGGCTGGGTATTGCCAACTAGCCCATGGTATAATAATTCAGTGTCATGTTTCAGTGCATGACAATATTACCACTGCATCCTGATAATTCACACTAATATTGAAATAATGGAACTATTAATATCGACAAAAAGGCAAATTTAACAAGCTTCAACAACCTTTATTCTTTTTTCCAGATATTTAGTCAGGACCTGGAATAAAGTTGTTGCCACTTCAACTCCTAACTGCATAAACTATGCATTTCTTTGTTCAAACAAAGGGCAAGTTGGGGGGGGGGGGGAGACAATGAAACATCTGATTTGTACTGTGGCATTTCAGAGGTGGACCCTTCACTGCATTTTTCCATTGCAGTGCACTTGTTCATGTTGGGAAAAAAAACGAAAACCTTTAACTCTACTGTACTGTTAGTAACGCAATAAATTTCCTACCAGTGAAAGATAGTGGCAAGCAAGCACAATTTAATAATTGTACTATTGATGCAGCCCTAAATATGTGACATTGATAAACTTGTATCCATCCAGCTTCAAAGCCACGCCACAGAAATATCCCATTTTCTTCTGTTGCCTTGAGTTACTCAAAATGCTTGCGGAGTAACTTTTTCAGGAGTAAGATATGCAGCTTGGTAGAGAGGTCTTGTGCAGAAACCGGCGCAGGCTGGTGGTAGGGCAGCCGTCGTGAGGCGATTCTGAGGGCACTCCAGTCCGTCTTTTGTTTCGCAGATCCAGCATAATGAAAAATTTAATCCAGTTTAAGACCTTGAACAGTAACAAGGTATCATCATACTACAGCTGCATTTCTGCACTGAGTACACCCCCACATGCAAAAAATGAACATCTTCAAGGTGGCAAGTTAAACTCCATTCAAAATTTCACTGGATGGGGTCACAGAGAGTACGTACCTTTAAATGTCAGAGGAGTGGCAAACACTCAGAACAGGATATTTGTGAATAAGATTTTTATGTTTAACCATGTAAGGGATTCAGGGTTCTAGCAGTATAAGTCTGCACAAGCCATTAACTCAGATTGCTCTCTGCTCTGCTGGCTTTTCAAAGGAACGATGCCGCTGCTCATTGACTGGTGCAGGCAGTATCTGTGGCATGTTCTCATTCGTCAATGGAGCCCAATTATGGGAAACGCTTCCGCAACTTGGTCACTAGTGAGCGTACTGCAGATGGGGCTTGATTAGACCCTCTGCATAAAAACAGGTCAACTGTGAAAGTGCAGAAGTCTCGCCCCTGCAGCCCCCTGAAATGCTTTGCAGCCCATGTCAGAGGTTGGGCCTAGTTATGATCTCCAAACAAACACTGGCGAACCTTGTTTTCCTTTTGCCATCTATGAATGACCATATGAAAACTGCTTAGTTTGACGTATTTAATTAAATCCACTTCCATTTCAGAAGTTGCACATCTCTTATATTGTTTTTTATACCAAAGTTTAAAACACGTTTGTTTGTTGATCACGTTGTGTTGAGCTTAACTTCATTACATTTATTATAAATTATATTCATTGGGTGTCTAAATTCCATGTTACATACCTGCAATACTATTTAGTGTATTTAGCTTCTAAATTAAATCTTAAAGATTAATTTGATCAATGGATCAACTGTGTGTGTGATTTGCTGTGGTATGATAATGAGGCAAAGTGTCTGTTTTCCTTAAAGCAAACCCAGTAGCTGTGACAGGATTTCCATTCTTCTGAACTGTCATCAATAAGGGTGGTAAAATACAACACACACTTAGAAAAAAAATCAACAGACAGGAATTTTACAGAGGAGTAGTTTAATACAAGGAAACAATTATTTAACAAGATTAATATTCACTAGAAACAAAACATTCATTTTACAATAAAAAAGGTTTTACACAAAGCATCCAAAAATATAAGACAGGGGAGCAGGGGGGAAAATAATATAATTAAAAAATGCTCCATCTCTTACCTTTTCAATATAGAATAACAATCACAAAGCTGTGGCAATATAACTTTTCTTTAATTACATTATGGTGAGAATAAAGATTCCTCTTTTTAAAGAATAAAACTGCAATCACAACTGATCCCCAACTAAACAAAGCACGCAATAAATCTTGTTATACAAGACTAATAAAGGCACAAAACCAGACAGGTTGCACATGGATTCAGCAGAAGCTATCTTACAAGAGAATTTGCAGTGTGTTTCTAGAGAACTAGCCTCCCACTGGCACCCAATCAGCTCCATTTGACCCAAAGATAGACTCTGACTGGATGGACAGACTGTTTAAATGGCACAGTACTGAACGCAAGAAGCGCAGTCAGTACTCTAGGGCAATAGTACAAAGAAAGAAAGCTTTTGCTTTCTGGCAAATGCAGAATACAGAGCATAAAAAGTCAAACCGCTTCACAAACCCATAAACCGTCATTTCAACAGTTATGGCTGTTCCTCTAGTATGTGACTGAATGAACCTCTCCTTTACCTTTGCAAAGCAGAGCCTTTGGCTGCTCAAGAATGAAAATCTTAACAAAACCATCCAGTCCAAGAGAACAAGCCACTGGAGATTTCAGAATTGCAGCCTGACAAAACCTTGAAGCGAGCACTAATCCGCCCAGAACCCTCGAGTTTCCAGTTCAGCCATGTCTTAGCCGATGATGCCCATTATGAAGGCCAATAAGACCAGCAGCCCTCCAAATTTCAGTCATGACTTATAAGGTAAGAACCTGCTGAATTACAGCTCCGATTACGTAAACTGAGGGTTTTTTAAGACATGTAGCAAGCTGGATTCTCTTTTCTCAAAACATTTTAAGGTTCATCCTCAACTAAGGGCCATGCCCAACATTGTCCGGCAGCAAGCTTGTCTAAAATTTCACCTTCCAAAACAAAGTCAAAAGAACACATAATGGGGGGATGTTTGCTTTTCTATTGGGGGGGGCGGGTGTGTGCGAGAGCACACAAAAGGTATAGGAGGGGGAGCCCGAGATTCCCACGTGGAAGGGCCAGCAACGTGGCACTTACACAGTCTTTGTATAGAAAGCTTTAACAGTCATGCAAGGGCAGTCAACTGTCACAAGGCGGGAGAGGCCGACACTACAGGGGGAGAGACAGAGAGAGAGAGACAGAGAGAAACACACAGAAGGAGAGCAGAGGCTGAAACTCTATACTGCAGAACTACATGCACATGTTCAAAACCTCCATGGCTAACGACCCTAAGGCAGCAACACAAAGCTGGGCTGGGCTGGGGGGCTATACTAATGATAAAGTAAAAGATGTGCAAAAATTGTTTGATTATGCCTGCCTTGGTATTTAAGCAAGCTAGTCAGGCATTATTAACCAAACCCAGAGATGGCGTGGAGAATGAACAGGTGCTGATATGGACTTAATGAAACGAAATGTAGATGATATTAAGAGGCAAGTTGGCATGACGGCTGTAAAACAGGACTCTGCTGAATTAACTTATTGTAGATTCCCTTATTACATGAAATGCTGGAGCTTGATGAAGAACCTCCCTTCTAGACTGGCTAGGAGAACACCTGAGGGGTTAGCTTGCCACTGAAGGTTCAAAATGAGAGGCGAAGGAGGTAGGCAGCCTACTGACACGATGGAGGGAGTTCCAGCCCCTGGCCGTTTTTTTTGCGGGGTGGTCTAAGGGAGCCCTTTAGTAGAAGGTGCTGTCACTTTGGGGGGTGAGCCTCCTTAGCACCAAGCAGTGTTAAGTGCAGGCATGGGCTCCTGCAACGCCGAGGAACCCATGATGAGCCATTTATATAGGAACCGAGTTTTAAGTGCTTGCATCTATAATCGAATTGGAGGCGTAATATTCTGTCTGAGACACCTGCTTCCGGCTCATTGGCTGTAGATAATGCAGTTCTGCATGCTCACCACATCAGAGGCGCCCCAGCCCCACTCAAAAGGGAGTTTACGGAAAATGTTAGAAGGCTGTTTCATAAGTGCTTATTTAAGAACCCAAAATATCCTTTTCTCTCGGGTAGGTAATAATTGATGATGATGATGATGATAATTCTCAAAACCATTCTGGTGACCCCCCCAAAAAATTAAGTGGTTCCACCTGCGAAAGCCAAAGACGAGAGCATGTGTGTGTGTGTGTGTGTGTGTGTGTGTGTGTGAGTGAGAGAGAGAGAGACAGAGAGAGAGAGAGAGAGAGAGAGAGAGAGAGAGAGAGAGTACAAGGGGAAGGAGTAATTCCCAATGCGCTTCCCGATCGATCGAGTGGGAAGTAGTTATGTCGAGCGAGACGTGAACCAAAGCACATTCTGGAAGAGAAGCTGGCGAGGAGGACAGCAGCACTGGCGTCGTATCCATCCTGGGGAGATCTGTAAGGGCAGCAAGGGTGGGTGGGGGGTGAGCTGGCTCAGTACACAGTGTTTCTTATCCTGATTGGTGGAGGACCAAGCACATGGTAAGGAAATGAGCCGAGCTGCATCTTGTGAAAGCCTACATTTGAAGCCATTTGTTGGCCGCCATCCAGTTTGGTGGATTCAAATAAACACTTTAGCAGACCAGAGAGCGAGCAAGTGAGAGAGAAAGAACAAAAACAAAATGTTTGGTGGACTTGAATTAAACACTAAATGATAATGACAGATGGATGACTGACCTCCGAAGATTGTAATTTTAGCATGGCGGAGGGTTGAGTACCATGGTGATCCACAGAGCCACATTGTTTGCAGAGTGAGCTTTTGGTAGGAGCTCCCCTGGCAGAGGGGTCTGTGGGGCAAGGCTAGGCAAACTATGACCCAACAAAAAACACAAAAAGTTACCAAGGAGGACCAGCACTGGAAGATGGCTAGGAGGTTGGACAGGTGAGTATTTATACTTTCCTAGGCTGAGGGCAGAACAGCTGCAGATCTTCCCAGGAGACAAGAGCCTATGTGGCTGTGAGTTGTGGTAGAAAGCCCACTTTGATGGACTCCTTAACCAGGCAGATATGCCTTCTAACCAGGAAGAGTGTTGAAAACTTCTGACGGATCAGTTTGCAGTTGAAGTCGCTTTGGTGGTCAGGGGGTTCTACAGTGGAAAGGCTACAGGGGTAGATGAAGTCTGTCCAGAGATGATGTCAAGAACACTGAATGTTGTTGGGCTGACATGGCCGACGCGACTCGATGTTGTGAAGGTGGGTATAGTATCCTCTAGACTGGCCAACAAGAAAAATGAATGTATTGATGGCACAAAAGCAAACATTCCGAGTTAGTGTTAGCTTCTGGCAAGGAGGCATCATCTTCGCTCCGGTTCGTGACGGTCAGGATACCGAGGCAGAGCCACAGCCCTGCTATTTACAGACTTCATGCTTTTAGTCTCATCAATCCAGGACTCGCACTCCCATGCCAGGTGCGAAGTGTTGGGGACAAGCACCAGTACCTCCAAATCCAAGGCCATGGTATATTTGGAAAAGTAGACCGTTTTCTTTCCCTTAGTGTCAGAATTGATGTGCCTCAGGATGTTGTTCGGGATTGATGGTGAGAGGGAACATGGGATTGACAGGAGTAAAGTCAGGTGAGGCTTGTTTTACTAGCCACCCTCCCTCTCCTCAGCTATGGTCATCAGCTCTGAGTAATGACTGGGAAAACAAGGTTTCTCCACAGGCCATTGCCATTCATGACAGGGTGATGAGTTCAAAAATCCAGATGGACCTCAACAGATAAGATCCCAAGAAGGCTGTTCTGGGGACATCCCACTAGGAGGTGGTCCTAGAGAAAACCTAAGACACACTGGAGGAATCATCTCTCTCAGCTGGCTTTGAGATGCCTAGGGTTCCTACAGAATAATCTAGTGTCTGTGGTTATGGAAAAAGATGTCTGGTCTGGCCTGGTCAGCATGCAGCAAGTGTGGAAGATGGGACAGGATGGGATGAATGACATAAAAGATGCCAGAGGATAGCAATTGGTACTCATACACATGAATGCCTTATTAGCAGAGTAACAGGAGACGTTTCCTGAATGGAGGAACACCTACAACCCTTAACTGTGTTCAACTGTGTATAGCAGCAGAAATGATGAAGAGCCTGAATCTCAACCCAGAGTGACATGGAGACGCCCCTAAGATGTCACCTGCCAATTAGGTCCTGAAGCTGGGCTGGAACCGCGCAGTCTCTTTGAAGATGAGTTCCTTCAGGGTCTCCTTGGGCAGATCATCCAGTTCCATTTCAAACTTGAAGGGAGCCTCAGCTACCGGCTAGGAAGGGGTACACAAACAAGAATGATTAAGAACATAGCTTCCAGGGGGACAAATTAGACCCTTTGAAGGAAACACCAGGGACACCCACTGGTGACCACAAATGATCTTAATGCCCGCCTTGATCTGTAAACACATAAAATCTATTTTGAATGAGCTCCTCTATGGGGGACAGTACGCCAAGTGGCACAAGAGGAAGGCATCACCGTGGCTAAAGGGCTTCACACTGCCTCCAAGGCTGAGAAAGCAAACGGGAGTAAAGCCGGAAGACAAGACCGAAGCCCATCCAGTGTCAGATATGTGGGGGAGTGGGGTGACCCAGAATAATCCCGGGGCTTTAAAATAAGTCTGCCCTTTCCCCATTGTTCAAGAACCATACTAAAATTGACATTTTAAGCAACATGTGCGCTGAGGAAGGTGCTGGATGCACAGAGCAGCCTGCTATCTGCTTGGCGGCCCTGCCAGTCTGCATACTGATACTGGAGGACCATACCACTGGACACCGCTCCGAAGACTTGAACAATAAATTGCTCCAAAAATATTTCAGCAATTAACACTGTAAACCTACCTAGACTAATAAACAATTACACCTGGTACTCCCTTCGGATAAGCGGCAGAGTCGTGTCAGTGCAGACTTGTGCCACTTGTTCTCTGGCATCCGTACCATTCACCCACGCCAGTGCAGCCAGACACAGCTCTAACGCCATCATCAGGTTAGGGCCAATTACACCACCATCACTGGCCTGATCTCCAATGGCTATGGACTGACCAGTCAAGAACTTCTTCCCAAATATCACCAAGATTAGAGCGACTGCAGGTAGCAGGAGAATGGCACACTGGTGGGGATGCTGTAGAGTGCGTCTGCAGATTTAAGTTCCTGAGAGGCTCCAACACCGACACCATCCATGGGTCACATGGCAGCCCAGCAGTGGGACGGCAGACTTCTGAGGGATGTCTGAATGCCACCGGCAGTGCCAACTGATTTTTACAGATACATAATTGAGCATAGAAGTACAAGGCCCTGCAGGGGCTGGTGAAGGCCACTAGGATGCATCTCAGCAGGTCAGGGCATACTACACTTAAAATACATGTTTAATTCTGAATGCTTGACAAACACATACTGATAAAGTTCATTACGAGCATTACAGCACCTACAGTTTTTAGGATACATCGCACTACCTATTCTTGTCAGAGCATCACAGGTTTATGGTAAAAGTAAGAAGTGCAACATGGGACCGGCAAAGGGACTGCGACCCTCTGTTACTGTGGTGAGAAACAGCGGCGCCAAAGGGAGTCCAGATTAGCTGACAAAGCAAGGCTGCTCCGGGGCCTGAAATCCTGGCAATGCTCTTTGCTGAGCACAGCATTAAAATCACTTGGTATCGAAGCTAGACAAAAAAAAATCCAGTAATTCCCTTAAAGCACTGCTAATGTCCATGTCACACAGACATACAAAAAGTAAAAAATTGCTAAACATGAAGTATAATATTGTTCAAGTGCTAGTATTACTGCTCACAGCCTTCCCTGAAAGTCATTTAGGGATGAGCTCCACACAGACCTTACAGGCACCGTGCTGTGGTGGGTTATGGGAAGCTTATTTCTATAGGAATGCAGTCTTCGGGGGGGCGATTAGGCGAGGGTCAACCGGTGCCCAAGCCTTACACTCCCACACAGTCTGTTAACAATATTCCACAATAGCCAGCGCAGTAAAGGGTTAATACAGCCCTTCACGACCCCTCAAAGCAAAGTGCAGTCCTCACCTCATCTGTGGGGTCGTAATACTGCTCCAGGTAAGGGTGGGCCAAGGCCTCCTCTACTTCAATCCGCTTGTGGGGGTTAAAGGTCAACATTTTGTCCAGTAAATCCAAAGCTAGCACGGAGAGAAAGAAGAAAAGTACATGCTTAAGGGCAGTAAGGGGCAGAGTAGCCAGGGGCTGGAGCGTGAGGCCAGCTCATGTTACAGAAAACTGCTGCCCAGTTAGGGATGGATGTTACGGGAGAATAAGCAGCTTTATGCCGTGCAGCCTGCTTTTCAACTGAAACCAAGACCAAATTTAAAACATTTTGTGCCCTTTGAGACCACCATACATTGGCCTTTTGAGTACAGCCTAAAAGGGAAGGGGGCAGACTGACCTTTCGGATCGGCATTGGGGAAGAGTCTGTTCCAGGGCACTTTGCACCGCAGAGGGAGAGAGAGCAGGTAATTGCGAGCCTTGAGGTTAAATATGCAGTTGAGGTCTTCCTGAGAGGGTGAGCCCAGGATGCCTGCAGGGAATAAAAGGGGCCAGTTAACAGTCACATCATTATATTAATCATAATCACTATCATCATCATCATCATTTCATTTTGATATGCACATATACACACACACACACACACATCAAAGTAAATATACACACACACAGACATTTTATATCCATTCACGCACACAGAAAAGTGTATCCAGTATATATACAGCAAGGTTTTCATGCTTCAGAAGATGAGGAACAAGTTAATTTCATCTCGTTTGGCAGGAGAACGACATGCCAGCCACACAAATGTCAAGGCTGATGTCAGCAGATAAAGTGCAGGTTGTTATTGCTGGGGGTTGGTCCTTTATGAAGACAATTCAAGGCAGGGTGAGGACCCAGGGCAGTGGGCCACACACCCTGCACGCTGGGCGCAGACAAGAACTCCACATAGGTAATGAAATCAAGAATGATCCGAATATAGGAATGATGCCCGCCATCGTTAAGGAAGCATCTACTCAGAAGAGCCAAAACTAGCAGCCTGCGGAGGAGCGCAGAGATGGCAGGTCACCAACACCAGGGGGCGCTATGAAGAGATGAAGGCCAGCACCTTGTTCTCAGATATTTGTATTTGTCAATATGCAATGGAACACAACCAACAAAACTTTATGGCACCAAAATGACAAGTTTACTAGACCGAGACGTCTGACTACTACAGGCTAAAGTGCCGACATCAAGCACCAAAGTAGACATCAACTCATTGTTCAGCTCAACGCGACTTCCCGGTTCATCCCCAGGACACAGTCGACGTTCCCGAGTGACAACACCCCAGCTCAAATTCCAGTCCCAGAAGCCCAGGCACTTGCCCCAGGGCCCGATCGCCATGCCACATGCGGATAAACAGGCCCTCGATTGAGAAGACATGCACAGTCATCAACGTGAGCTGAAGGAAGCAGTACTCATTGCAAATTCTGATCGACAAGATAGGGATGGAAGCACTGCACACAACCACTGCCGACGCGTCTTGTGACTTCCACTGTTGACGTCTATTGCTTATTCTTTCACTTGATCGCTTTGCACATCAGACAAAGTGGCTAAAAGGGGCCCATTTATACGCTAGAATGCATGACCATTCCTGCAAAGCTACTTTAATGCCAAAGCTATCAAACAGCAGCGCAAGTCTCACTCATCTTTAGGAGCTGAACTGCTAGTAAAGATCTGCACAAATTTTCAGCACAACATTTGCTTGGCTTCAGCCATAAATTCCTGATAGCATGTTGTAATTGTAATTACCTTACCCATAAGAAGAAGAAACATGAAAGTTTACCCAGAATATGATTCAGCTGGTCCAGGTAGTGCTTTCCTGGGAAGATTGGCCGGTTGGACAGCATTTCAGCCAGGATACAGCCCACTGACCATATGTCGATGGATTTAGTGTAGCCCTGGAACCACAAAATTAGCACAAATCAGGTTGCCATGAGACCAGATCTCCACAAACTAGTAGCCATGAACTTTCCAATGAACATATGAACACAAGCACACAGTATAGGAAACCGGGTAAATAAGAGATACTCCAGGCCCATGAGAATGTGTAACAATGGCCTCATCATAAAACTTATTTCTGAAAACCCATTGCAGCAGAGAGACGATAGACTAATTGCTAAGCAGTAAAGCCGCCATGATTATGCGATTAAACTCGACTATTCGATATTAAGTAGCGATTATAGTGTGAGCATAGCAGCATAGCAGTTTTGAGGGATTCACCTTAAAGGTGAATGAAAACACAGCCATCTGTCAATACGGCAAAGCGGAATGACAATAGCACTACTGCAATGCAATACGATCTTAAAAGGGTACATCCACAGACACGCCCAGCAAAATGGGGTTAGCCATGGATGACTATAAGCTAGGGGCCCTTTAGCCGCTTAGATTAGCCTAGCCTATCCTCATCATCATTGTAAATTATTCAGCTTCATTTACTTTGATGTTTGTATCTCAGGATAACCTGCCCCAAAACTAAGGCTAGTCCTGTAACTTGGCTGCATCAGCTTATAACTTATTTACTATATGATGTGAATAAGGGTTAATGCCCCACAAACTGAACTATACATTTTTAAACACATGGCAGTGGAACAAAGAACATGGCAACACAAAGTGGAGACTATAAGATTATAATCACACATTCAATTTATTACTGTGATTCACCTGGCCAGCACTACAAGTGATGGTACAGAAAATTAATCCACACCCTTCAGATTTGAGAATGGCAGTACCACGATACAATATCAATTAATAACCACTGTGTGTGAGAGTGCATTATATAAAAATCTGAGGGGTGTATATTACTGTTTTGTGAATGTATGTGTGCATGCCTTGAGTAGGGCTCAATGATACTGGAAGGTGATTCATGATTAGAAATTTTTGTGATTAAAAACAAAAATCAGTAGGAAAAAAAAATTTAAAAAAATAATTACACCCAAAACAAAACTACAGCCAAATAGATCTTATATACCAATAGTATGCCATAGGCAACTAATAGCAGGCATAGCACAGCAGTAACATGGTCTTTGTCATGAAATTTTTATCAAGAACTCTAAACAGCAAGCTGGGTAGCTCATAGATTGAAGGACTTCTGCCTTCAATCTTTTGACTTCTGTGTCCATTAGACATTTACCTATCTAACCAAAAGCCTCTTGTCAATGTCAGTATCACAGACTTCATAATGCAGTTTACTACTCTCCTGCTAACCTGGGGTACGTTTCACAAAATCATAGTTACTAACAATGTTAGCAACGAACACCGTTGGAACCATACACCTGAACCTTACAACTTCGTAAGTTGCCAACGGGAGTTTCTGGGGTAGAGAACTTACCTTCCTAGCCTACTAGCAATACATATACTAACTGTCCTTAATATAAGGTTATGTTTTTTTTTTTTCCCGTGCCAGGTGCATTTGTGGAATGCATGCCCCTTGAGAGAGAGAATATATGTTGCAGGTTGGGCAAGTCCACTGGGCCTGAAAGTGGGCTGGCGCAGGTTAAGCTTGTGGGTGGAGTTAAGACTGTTAAGCAACAGCTTAGGTGGTAAAAAGGGCTGTTATAAAAAATCCTTTTACACATGCAGGATTTAAATTTGAAAGACTGAAAAGCAGTGTCTGAGATTTGAGGCATCTCTGTGTGTATATGTTCCAAGTACCGATCTCTCCTTATTCAGCTATGCTAAGGTAAAGTCAGATTTTCATTCTATGGCACCTTTAAAATTGCAGAGATTGCCAAGTTTTGTTTCCTATGACAGGGTAAAAATGTTTGTGCCCAAGTTATTGTCTTAATGTAGCCGACAATGACAGTCATTGCACTGTGATAACTGAATGTGCAGTTCATGTGATGTAGATATTAACATCACACACGTTGCAGGTTTAAGGTGGCCACACACTTCACATGATGTCCGCACAAAATCGAACACATATACATACAGCTAGACATATTTTATGAAGGATTATTTGATTACTGATTAATGTAACGATTAGCCTGCTGAAATACTAATATAATGGACAGTAACATCCCTACTAGGCAGCATCCCATCATTTAAGCTGAGGGAAATCATCCAGTCTTGGACTTAGAAAAATAAAAAATAAAAAAAAATAAACAGCATTTGTGCACAACTATAATTACTTTAGAAAATCAGGGGGTCTGGCATTGATTAACATGTCAATTCAGCTACCATCGGCAATCAATCCTCCCATCTGGCACATTCCACCCTGAGCCATGAGGTAAAATATCTAGACCGCACCTCAAATGAAACGCTGTCAGACACCATCCAAAAATCGCCAGCTATAGTAATCCATCTGGCATGGGAAATTTGACAAGGAACAGTGTAGAGATTATAGGCATCAGATATCTAGTGGGAAGAGCCCCACAGACACAAGCTTTTTTCCCCAAACTTCCTCTAACACACGGACGCTCCCATAATCTCCCCAAAAATTATTCTGACATTATTTCTTGCAGTTGCCTAAAAACTTAGTTTTTTCTTTTAATCCATCTTATCATATACATCACCTTACATTTGAGGGGAAATTAGGAAACTTTCACACCTTTAACCACAATGAACGGCACAGATGAGCAAAGCATAATCTCACATGAAGGACGCGGCCAACACGGCTGGCTGAAATCCTCACGCACCACCAAGGCCACAGCCACTCACCTTGGAGTTGAGCATGATCTCGGGCGCCCGGTACCAGCGCGTGGCCACATACTCCGTGAGGAAGCCCGTGTGGTCATGATCAGGGTCCGCCACGCGGGCCAGCCCAAAATCACAGATCTGCGGGGGGTTGAACACCAGAGAAGCAGCAGCTGAGTGAGCAAGGCAGCAGACACCACAGCAAACATAAGCCTACATCACACCCTCAATGTATGCGTCTGATATTTACCCTGTTCCATGTGTCCACAATGAAGACAAAAGTAAATCACTTTGACCTTTTCCTCATTTGTAAAGGCTAAACAAGGATGGGAAGCGATGTAGCGATAAACATGAAAATGCAGTACAACTGATGCTAAAGGCCAATTCATATTTTTCCATGCGCCGTCGTCTGCGGACAAGGGGACGTGACGTGAATTTCATCATCAGAGGTAGTCTACAGAGAACTGTAGGCAGTGCATGTGAAGCCCATATTTTCCATCTAAAAAGAAACTGTGCATCCGTGCACATCAACCTCACATGTGCAAGAAAATCGATTAGGTATTTCCAGTAGGTGGCAGCATGGACTTTTTCCACAGATTAGTGGTCAATGATAAAAGAGCAGAGGAAGAATAGTTGTTGTTATGGTAGCAGCTGCATGAGGAGGGTCAGATATCCAATTTTTCATGCTGTCTAGACATCACACCGGCATTTTAAAAAGCAGCACTATTCCAGTATTTTGATCTGGAAATCTCTGCAATAAAATTTGCCGAGGGGGTTGGGGGCACAATTTTTTATTTTTTTTAGACCCGTCTAATTTTGTCGTAAGGATTTCGAAATACTGTGGTATGCCTTATTGCTGTAATACCGCCCGAGCCTTGACTAATAACTTCAAAACTGTTCATAAAAGTTTACCCGTTTCACGACCCTGCTTGTATTTGTGCTTGTTGCATTACATCTGCCCTCTCCTGGTCTGGGGGAATATCACTGCTGTAGGCATACACAGACCGCAACCGTCTGCATCCACGGGCAAATGCAGTAGGAACACAAGCTGGCACGTGGACGACCGTCCGCAACCCAAATGCACAAGGCAGAAAAGCTAAGTATGTAGTAGGCTTAAGGAGAAGTACACCAAGTTGGGTGGGTCGGGGTGGGGATGGGCTGTAGAGAAG
>JAODKL010000040.1:32487524-32498822 GCA_026780765.1 Petrocephalus schoutedeni
GCTCACACATCTCCAGCTAGCGGCTGGTCTGTGCCGCGGCTAGCTCACACATCTCCAGCTAGCGGCTGGTCTGTGCCGCGGCTAGCTCACACATCTCCAGCTAGCGGCTGGTCTGTGCCATGGCTAGCTCACACATCTCCAGCTAGCGGCTGGTCTGTGCCGTGGCTAGCTCACACATCTCCAGCTAAACAAACTACAACAAAAACGAGCTAGTGGGCCTGCTCTGTCTGAGGCTTTGTTACTGTCATTTACTGCAATGCTACCTTCAGATCCCAAAACTAAGTGATGCACTTTTAAATGTACAACAGTCAGATTAAATTGGCTTGCACTAAAAAATATGCATAAAAATGAAAGCCGGGTAAATTGGCCAAGCACCATCATTCCCACACAGCTCCATGGCTCATCTGGCAAGTTAGGGGTGAGGGTAGCATCACCTTCCTGTGCAGCCTCAATGTGTCAGCGGGCGGGGGGGCGGGGGGTCCACTCACAGGCTGGGTCCTGCTCAGGGTCCGTGGTGCAGTGACAGGAGGTCAGGTCACTCTTCAGGAGCTCTGTCACAGCTGTGTGGCAAAGCAGGGCGCTCGACAGAGGGGGGGCTTTCCTGTAGATGGGTGGGGGGGCATGTGAGAAGGTCTCCTTACAGGTCACTCGCAGCTTTTTACCCCCCCCCCCCCTCTTGCACTGTGGTTATCATATCGGTAGCAGCCAACTAAGATCATAACAGCAAGTCATCAGTCCAAATTTCCAGCCAACCACCATGGACTGAAGATGCTCACAACCCAGAAAGACAGGGATTTCCCCTCACAGGAAGTGACAGTTACACAGCAGAGGAGGAGATCATCCCGTCATCTTGAAAACCTTAGGGTTTCACCCTCAAGCCCTGTGCACTTGCAGAACCTTTTCACAGTGCTGCAGAGAGACTGAGATGGCCCCAAACTTCCGGGGGCCTGCAGCACCTCATCCAGAAACAGTGACACGGCTGGGCGTCAGACAATGAGGTCATGCATGAGCTGACAAACACTGCTGCTGAGATACGAATTCCTGTTTCTAGGAGGAATCAGGAAGCTCTCAAACAAACAGGATAGAAACAAAGGATGTCATTATGCCCCCTAGCTTATGCTAATCCTATTAGCGACCAGCTGAACATTACAGCCAACCATGCGCAAGTCCGATCTGTTTGCTTAAACTCTGGGCCGTTCAGGCTTACAGTAAATGCACATCCACAGGGGAACCATGCAAGCAGGGGATTCTGTACTCAAGTATGTTTTGTCACCAATAGACACCTGCACATTTTAATCTTTCTTCATATCAACTTGCATTATCATTCTGCCAAATTCTGCAGCACAGAGTCCTGAAAGGGGTATAAAAAAAAGAAAAGAAAGTGGTCTCCAGGGAGACACCTATCGGCAGTCTGGAATGAGAAACAGATTCCCCAGTAAGATTCAGAGAGGCGGTGGTTACTGCCGCAGTTGCAAAATAATCCATGAGACAGAACTATAACCACACAGTAAAGGCTGGTCCTCCTCCTGCCTGCCAAGAAGGAACGCCAACGTTAAAGGTATCGCAACACACTAAACTCCAGGCAGCCGATTTGCGTTTTGCCTGCTCACCGCCCTGCGATCGTCACTCCATTTCGTAACTGTGCTGCAAAGTAGATTGAAACAGGAAATGTGTTTTGAAAACCAGGAAAAGGACTAAACAATGCAGGGTCTGCACACAGGAAGTCGGAGCTGATCCCCAAAACATTCTGAGAGAAAAACAAATTAGGAAAAAAAAAAAAAAAAACAGGCATGGCCTCAGAACACTCGAGAGTCGCCTCCTGCTCATTGCTGCTCTCAGCGCATCAGTGTTCGCTGCATGAGACCTGCTGCGTTTAATGCTGAAAACACACTGGCCAGACCACAGGGGATCAGGCGGGGCTGCAGACCTTAAGCCTGTCGCTTTTCATTTTGCAGGAGTAGAATGTGAGGAATGCGCTGGCCATCCCAAAAGCAGGGCCCCTCTCCTCCACAGAGACGCACAGGTGTAAACTGGACTGGACTTGTCTCAGTGCAGTCTATTGTTTAAGGCAGAATTAGGCCATCTTTTCCCATCGTGCTTAAAGACAAATGGACTGTTTTTTACTAGACAATGATGTAAAATAAACTAAAAAACATTGAAAAAACCTGCATACGGTTGTCCAGCCTCTGGCACACTTCCCACTGAAGGAAATCACGTGATGTATTTTGTTCTATCCATACGACTACATTCCCCACCTGGAACTTGAACTGGCGCATCAAGCGTTAGTAAGAAGATGTAAGAATGTAATAAATGTATGTAAGAAACTGTGGCACACAGATGCAGGCCTGCACACCAATCTACTGACCTGGCAGCAAGCAGTCGCTGTGCCCAGTCCAGGCTCTCGCCCTGCACCTCGCCGGCTCCAACCCGGCCACTCAGGGGTGCCAGGGGCAGGGGGTCTTCTGGGCTGAGTGGTTCGGGAAACTCTTCCACAAACTCGCGCAGGAAGCGCTCTCTACTGGCCGCCTCTGTGCCCATGGCGCCCGTTTGCATTGTGGCCTCTTCCCTCCTGGTCCTCCTTTCACACAGAGGGATATCCTCGACAGACAGGCACAGTGAGAACACCGCCACTGGGAAAGTCACTGAAAAGAGCACAAGGATCAGCTCAAAGCCCACATTCTTCTCTCAATGAAAGATGCACATTTTTCTGCAGTTACTCATACAGAACATTTATGCAAGGGGACTTCATTAAAGAGAAAAATGTTGTGTTTGGTTGGTTGCATTTTAACAGTTCTATTAAAGAATTTTAAAAAGACCCTTCGACTGCAGAATATTTACAAAGCAGATATGCGAAATAACAGGAGACAGGCGTCTTTGACGATGTTAATGAGCATTTAGGACCGATGCTACGTGACAGCTGGCACAATACGGCGAATGAGTAACCCTCCTGCTCACACGTGCTGTGCTAAGTGACAGCTGCAGAAATGCATTTCTCCACAGCTGGCCGTTAAACAGAAGTAACGACAACAAGAAAACTTTATATTCGCCGACACTAAAAGTCTGCAGGCATGTATACAGCTCAGTGATACAAAGTAACGTCCTGTCCCTGTAGAGGTTTACCGTTTAATCACATTGTTATAATTCACACCAGCGAGTCCAAAAACAAAACCACAAATATAGTTTATTACGCAAATTAAAGCCAACCATTACGTATCAATACAAAGAAAACATTTCGCACAAGTCACACAAGTATCTAACGCTACTGCACACCAGCATGTGTGGAAAATGGAAGGCATGGTGAGATTTAGTACCTTAGGTGGCCTTTCCGTTGCTGCTTCTAAACCATCCACGCAGAGGTCAGTGAAGTATGATATATGTGAGTTTCTCAGCTTTTACCGCGAAACACGGCGCCCTACTTACGCTCATTGTCTACATTCACGCTACGGAAGTGCAGCGCGCGGCTGCGTGAGGAAACTGTCACGCCCCATCCCCTTTGAAAGAGCGCATGCGCGTTTTGTCAAATATGGCCGCCATGCTCGGACCTGCCGGACACTGCGCCACCTGCCGGTAATAGCATGCAATGCTGTGACACTTTGGCAAAAGTAATTTCCCTTAGTGAATGTCTATTAAACAACAGATTAGCATCAGCTTGTATAGACGTTCAATCATTTCCTTTTTTCGCATATTCACAGGTGATGTGTTTCATGATGTGTTTGGTCTAGTCATCTATCATAAAAATCGTTTGGGTTAAATGCTGCTTTTTTATTTTTAACCTATTTTATATGCCTCAAAAATTGCACAGATATTTGTAAAAAAGAATCATTAAAGCAAAATTTCCTTTATAATTCTAAAAGTCGAATCGGTTTTGTCCACAGTCAGTTTTAAGTAAGAAAAAGTCTAGAACCAAATTGTAATGAGTCAACTCATAACGAATAAAAATACATGCTTTACCTTCTAACATGCTGCTTGCAATTATAACTACTTCTGAATCAGTGCAAATGGTGTGTTAAATGGACACTAAACCCGTTTTTTGTCAAACAAGAATCCGGTGAAACTGGTGCTATCTGTCATGGAAAGAAATTACAAGAAGCAAGTGATTTTGTGTATAAATTTATTCTAAGTTAAATGAACACAGACAGGGGTGATGTCATCAGGAACACAAGCAGTGCCATTCGCTACACAAAGTAGGCTGCCAGGGCGGCCATCTTGTCCTTCGGTTTCTTCGGGTTGGCCCTGCCCCCTGGGCGTCGGCCCCGCCCCCGGCCCCGCCCTCCCTGCCGGCGGGCCTGGCCCCCGCGGTGCATGGGGTGCCTCATGGTGGCGTGCTTCAGTTCCACCAGGTCCTGGAAGACGGGGTCGCAGAAGACGCAGCCACTGTGCTGGGTGGCGCTGCCGGGCAGCGGCGAGTGGGCCTTGCTGAAGTCCACGGAGACCAGGGCGGCCTCGCAGGCCTCGCAGCTCTCCGCCGTCACCTGCACGCGGTGCGCGTGCTCGAAGAACTGCACAACCACGTTGCAACGGTTGCACGCCATCTTCCACTTGGGCCCCGAGGCGGGGTCGAGGGCCAGGATGCCGGCATCGCACTCCACGCACTGGCCGATGCCCAGCGCGCTCAGGGAGTGTTGGCACGACGGGTGGGTGCACTCATTGCAACCCATGCCTGCTCGCAACGGGGGGCAGGGACACAACAGGGTCAGTCAATTACATGCCAGCGCAAGCCTGCTGCTCACAACAGGGAAGGGATTAATGCAATCTATACCACATCTAGCTAGCAGACCATCTACTTAATTAGCTTTGCTAAAAAAATACTTCACAAGACTCCTGACCAAGAAAATATACAAATCCACAGGCTAAAACTTTAAAAAGATTAAGAATGTATGACTACTGTTTGCTTACTGGCAGAGGTGGGTAATCCAGGTCCCAGTAAAAATCCGGACCAGGATTTTGTTTCAACCAACTAGTTGCACACGCCTTAACACTCAACTGGTTGGTCGAAACTAAATCCTGTTCTGGATTTTTACTCTTTAGAACTGAATTACCCACCTCTGTTTACTGGTCTGTCCACTGTATGGCCGTAAGTGCCATTAGGTTAATGAGCACTATTTACAATACGGCATTTGTTTGTGATATTTCACATACAGGCATCCTCCAGCTGCCAGGCTCAGTGGAGCTGGGAGCTCAGACCCCTTCAGCCAGGTCACTTGCTGGTTATATACTGTACCTTTCTTCATGTCCCTGAAGGGGGGGTTGCTGTAGCAGTAGGGGCACAGCGGGTAACTCTTCCCCCGCGCCCCGGAGCTCCACAGCACCAGCTCGAAGTTGTCCAGTGGGCAGCGCAGCTCGCGGTACAGCTTGATGGCGCCATTCTGCGGCAGGCTGTAGGTCTCGTCGCAGTGTGAGCAGTGCAGGCGGCTGGGCTTGGCCTGGGGGAGGCGACACACGCAGATCACAGTGTGTCCAAAGGCTCCATGCTGAGCAGCCATTCACTGACGTATAGCAGAACCCCACATTTTGGGGGGTCCCCTGTTGGCCACAAGCTGTCACTACACTAAATATTATACAAACGTGTTCCTTATTGAGGAGATGCTGAAGCTAGCTGGCCACAATCTTCCAACTCTACGTTACCATGTTACCTATTTATTATTGTCTGAGGTGGGCGGGAAGCCCAGAAACAACAAAGCCAACCCTGAATATATCCGCGTTCTGCAGTTATGGTTGGTTATGTCAACCCCTGTAGTACACCTTGAGCAGAATGGGCATCACATGGACCGATTGGCTTGAACACACACCAAGCCTGAGCCAACCCTTCCTTTTTTGGGATAAATCTAACAAAAAACAGCTAATTCATGGATAAATCAAACCAATCAGCGTAATACGGCGCTGTCCAGAAAACATAAATTGGTACTCTTCATAAGAACTTGACCCAACCTTATGAAGGTGGACATTTTTGGGGGCAGATGAGAAGCAGTGGATTTGTGAATCATTCAGAGCTGGTGGGACATTTATGATTTATTCATGAGCAGAGTGTAGGGGGTAAGAGACCATTAATTTCAATTAGATTACTTCTGAGAAAAAGGCCAGCCCCATCAGCTAGCATTTAGCGGCACTCAGCGGCACTTAGGCGGCCCGAGCTTCCAAGGACATGCCTTAATATAACAGGCAGCGATACGACATGAATAAAGCCTGGGAGCCAAATGTGCATCAAGGAGTTCATTCATTAGAAGAGGGGGATTGTGTCTATGTAAATAAGCTGTGGAGGGGCGGGCTGTGTGCTCCAGGGAGACCCAGCAAGCAGTAACATTATTACTCAGATGAGGAACAGGCCGAGACAGACCTTGAGGTCCTCAGTTGGTAGAACAGGACAAAATGTTGGAGCGGCTAAGGAGGCCTGAAGACGGGTTCCGGATCGAGTGGAACCAGCAGCCATTAGACATGCTGGATCGCTCTCCCAAGGGGGGGAAGGGAATTGGGAATTCTGGATAACCACCAGCAACTGAGCCAGGAAAGGCATGTAAGTAAAACCTACCGGAGCCGACTGGGCAGTGTGCAGCCCAGTGGCTCAGGGCTGTGTGTCCGCGATCAGCACAGCGATGCCACTGTTGGACCCTTAACCTACACTGCACCCAGGATGCTGGTCAAGCCTGCGCTCTCACCCACAAACTTGTTCTTACCTGTACATGTGTCTGTGTTTCTCTTGAAGAGCATAATTGCACACTAATTGATATGGAAAACAGCTCATTTTTAATCTGAACTGATGCTTTGATACAAAATAAAGTTTACACCTGTACCCTTTATACAATTTCATACGCAACTACATATGTTACTAATTCACACCTCGCTCCAAGGTCAAACAGCCGGCTCTAAGCCGGCAGCCTCCAGCTCATCAGGCAGGGCCTACACACTGCACAGTCACCTGGATGTACTTCATGAAGCGATGGCACTTGCCACAACGTGACAGCGGCTTCCCCGTGTCTGCGATGGGCGAGAAGGAGACCTCCATCAGCTCATCCATGCCTGCAGGGGGCAGAAGGTAGGATAAGTGGTCAGGGGGTATAGATTTCAGGAGCACAAAAAGTCCACGTCTCTGTCATGCTGTCAGGTAGGGGTGTAAATCACAGGCAGACATGTACTGGCAATTTTCTGCCAGGACATTATCCGTTTTTTTACGGATTTATTTATTTATTTTTTTTACAGTGTGTCACCTGCAGACGTTATGCTACATACCGCCACCTACAGCGTAAAAGTGAAACAATACTGGAACAGGTAAAAAAATAAAAACACATGGATCGATATTTATGCGGTCAAGTCAATGCATCAGATCATTTGCCATTTAATCTATACAGATTGATGTATCGTTACGTCCCTAGTGTCACGTATAGCACTCATGATGGCATGGTGTCTTTGTGCTTGTGTGTGAGTGCTGTGCGTGCAGGTGCCTGTGTGTGTGTGTGTGTGTGTGTGTGAGAGTGTGTGTGCGAGAGTGTGTGCATTCTGTGTGTGTGTTTTTGTGTGTATGCATGCATACAGGTGTGTGTGTATGTGTGTGTGTGTGTGCTATGCATACAGGTGTGTGTGTGTGGCTTTGTAATTATTACAGTGTGGGGACCCATTGTCCCCACAATGTGATAAAAACTTGCTACTTTTTACCTTGTGGGGACATTGCATACAGGTGTGTGTGTGTGTGTGTGTGTGTGTGTGTACGGGCATAAATTCAAAACCAGTCAATGCAGCCAAGGCCCCTGGAGCCTCCTAAATGAGTTGAGGAAATGCAGATAGAGCCTGAAGCCTAGCTAGGCATAGCCTAATACCAAGGCAGCATTTCATTGCATGATGGTTTAAGTTTTAACCTGAATGCATGAACAGTAACAAATTTAACAATTCAAGCAATATTCTTCAGTACATCCAAACTGCTATTTGCAAAAGAATATATAGCTGAAAATAGGTAAAATGCGGGTAATTGTGTGCCTGGTAAGAGCCAGAGGCTGTCATTGCCGGGGGGAAGCGGCTAGCAAAGGAACATGCGGAGCTATTCACCGTTTGCAAGCTGCCCAACCTACATACAAACACATCACTTCCTCTCTGGATGACACCTGAAACATGGAGCATCCTATAATGCATCTAAAATAATATTCCTGAAGTATTTGCTACAGTGCAGAACTGAAAAAGATATGTCTCTGAATAAAGCATAATGCAAAAATTCCAAGCAAAAAAGTACCTTACTAGTCAAATTCTTATAAATTTAAATAAAGGGTAATGAATGAGGCCAGCCTTACTTGTGATGGAGTCTACAAAGTAGTGGAACTTCCTCTTGAAGATGTCCAGCGTGTGCTGCAGGACCTGCTGGAAGTCGGCCTTGCCCTGAGCGATCAGGCCGAGCTGCTTCTCCACCGCGCTGCGGATGGTGGGCAGCACCAGCTCAGCATCTGCCTCACACCACAAGTACAGACACGCCATGTAAGGGCATATCTGCATGGGGTCATATAAGACAGCTGATTGGCTGCCTCTAGCTCATCAACCAATGACAGTAGAAGAATGGTATGGAACACGTCCCCCTTTGCAAACAGCTGATTGGTTGATGAGCTAGAGGCAGCCAATGACAGTAGAAGAATGGTATGGAACACGTCCCCCTTTTCAAACAGCTGATTGGCTGCGTCTAACTCATCAACCAATGACAGTAGAAGAATGGTATGGAACACGTCCTCCTTTTCAAACAGCTGATTGGCTGCCTCTAACTCATCAACCAATGACAGTAGAAGAATGGTATGGAACACGTCCCCCTTTTCAAACAGTTGATTGGGTGCTTCTTGTTCATTGACCAATGAAAGTATTGGACTGGCATAAAACCAGTAACCAGTAGGCCCGTCGAGTGGAAGCCGAGCAGCACCCACCTATCCGGTAGTAACCGTGCACCAACACGACGCCCAGGTTGGTGGGCTTCAGTCGGCGGCCGCCTTCCACCGTGACATAGTTCCTCTGGCAGACGTTGTTGATGTGCACGGGGATGCTGGCATCCGTTCCTGAAAGACATGGACACGAGCACATAATACTGAGAGACAGACTCACCCCGTACTTCTAAAGAAACCATGTTGACCCAGTTTCCTTAAGGGTGAACTCACACTAGCCATCTGTGCTGTGCCCAACACATTTGGCCCCCAAAGTCCAGTTCGTTTAACAATGGCCCCGTACCGTACCTGGGCCCGCGTGAATATGTGGGCCCAGGCATTCTTCAGTTGGAGCGTGAAACACTGACATGATGACGCCAATAATAATGACTGACAGATGCATGTGTACATGCACACTGCACATGAACCAGACCTGAAAGGAAGGGATCCAGTAGGCTGTAGAGATTGAGTCATGTTTTTTTGCAGAACTGCATTGTGGGAAAAAATTGACACATACAAAATCGGGCAACGACAAACATTTAACAAAACATGACAGGAAAAGATCACTGGGGTCTACAGCAGAGGTGCAGTGTTTGCTGGAAATCCGGGCTACCAAAAGTATCCAGGAACAACTGGATGTAACACACAACAGCCATGAGATATTTAGTAAAATATGGAACTTATACATGCAGAATAAATAAATAAATGTCCAAAATGACTCCAAATAGGTCATACAATTAGGATATTAATAATGAATTCCATTTTCTGTGCTACAGTGCTTTCCTTCCTATGTTTTCTTCAACATAAAAAAGTCGCGCAGTGATGACAGAAGCAGACCAGCGGGGAAGTGGGCCGTGGCGGCACACCCTGACAGTGCTGTCAGGTACTGGAGGGCTGTGTGGCTCAGCCTAGGAGATAACTAACACCCAGTGCCCCAGATTCCTCAAGCTGTGAGCATGTGTTAAGATAGTAGGTAATACTTGCTACTTCTATACTTGCTTCATTTGACTGATTCATTTAAATCATGTAATTATTTCCCTGCTTTATGCCGTTTCTCACACATGAAGTGGTCATTTTATAACCGCAAGTCCAGGCTTCTAGGCCTAGACATCGCCCCCCCCTTCTCAGCATGATACCCCTGTCCCCACAACCCCGCCCCCAGATGCATCAACACCACTGACCAATCCCGTGCTTCTCCATCAGTGTGATGAGCTCTGCCTCCGTGAGGTAGTCAGGTGGGCTGGTCTGCTTCTCCACTAGCTTGATCTCGTCCACAGTGAAGGTGTCTCCCGTCTCGCATGACGGCAGGCTCTCCTCCTCCAGCACCCCTTGCCAGGGCATGACCTCTGTGAAGCCTGAGGGGAACCATCCTTCGTCAACACAGACTAGTATGTGACCAATGGGTACTGGCACTGACATGCGCAAACATCC
Source organism: Petrocephalus schoutedeni (assembly GCA_026780765.1). NCBI lineage: Eukaryota > Metazoa > Chordata > Actinopteri > Osteoglossiformes > Mormyridae > Petrocephalus > Petrocephalus schoutedeni. The sequence goes on from JAODKL010000040.1 coordinate 32,497,838, forward strand.
CATGCCATGTGGTCCACACTATTCCATCACACGCAACACACACACATGTACTGTGGAGTGAGACGGATTTAGCAATGGTCAATTTTAGGAGCTAGCCAGTCTCATTGTCCCCGAATTGCATCACAACTAGGGCTGAAACACAAACATTTCACCTAGGGCTCAGAATACATAATGACATAATGTTGTGTCTTCCTGCTAGCTGCTTGGAAATGAAACACACATGCTGTCAAATGTTTGTAATTCACACAGTTTTATATTAATGTTAATATGAATTAAATTTTAAACTGAAAATGTATCGCTTACATTTTGCACTGCTACACTGTAGGTTCCAACACAATATTATTGATTAGCTAGTATAAAGGTACAAATACATTTAAGCACCTTTCTGAATATGTATGAACATTTAAGGGCAGCACTCTAAGAGCATGATTCCAAATGGCATCTAATGTGTACCAGACATTACCAGCCGATAGCAGAGTTTTCCCTGTGCAGGAGAAGCCCTCCGTGCTGATGCTGAAGGCGATGGTGGTCTGGAGGTATTTGCAGTCGTGGCTGACAGTGGCGATGAAGTGCCGTGTGATGTACTCATACAGCCGCCAGCCATCACTTCCTGCAAGGAAGGTAAATCAAACCCAGATAGAACAGCATCCATACTCATCCTTACAAAATTACCACTTCAAGAAATTACTTCTCTGTAAAAGGACGTGTATTTTAACAACGGAAATTATCTAGTATTTCTGTATATCGGGTATGTGTCAGATATATGCTGAAAATACATCCATCCATCCATTTTCCAACCCGCTTATCCTGTTCAGGGTCGCGGGGGGTCCGGAGCCTATCCCGGAAACAACGGGCACGAGGCAGGGAGGGGGACCAGCCCATCGCAGGGCACACTCACACACCACTCTCTCACACATACACACCTACGGGCAATTTAGGAATGCCAATTAACCTCAGCATGTCTTTGGACTGTGGGGGGAAACCG
>JAODKL010000040.1:32519028-32544042 GCA_026780765.1 Petrocephalus schoutedeni
CGTGGCAGCGTGCTACAGGAAACTAGTTCGGCGACCAGAGGAACTGGTTTTTAAACCTTCTTTATACCGAGTAACCCAAAGCGTTCTCATTAAAACGACTTCAAAGGTAAACATTTTGCCTCGATTATCGCTCCATAAGTACCTAAATACTATGATACAACGGAACTAATTAGAAATGCATGCGTTTGAAAACTATTATTTTGGCACGTTGCGGGAAAAATAATACGTTTAAATAAAGATGACATTAGGCAAACTGGAAGTAACTTCCTAAAGTCATTAAGGAGGAAGAGGTTGACATGCAGGGAAGGTGGAGGCGGACACGCCTCTCGCCGCTTTAGCCACGCCTCTTTCCCGCTGTCCCCCTCCGCCTTTTAGGCTCTACAACACGTCGACAAGACCTATCTTGGCCATTTAAACCAGAATTACAAAATATAATTTCTGTACATTTTTTGACTACTCCAAGCCAATACAAGACTTTGGTACGAAATCTCTTTTAATTCGGCATTTTCTAAAACCTTTCTTTGCATGCATGCGTCGAACATGGAAAATTAAAATATTACAAAATATTTGAAATGTGTAACATGGAAAAGGGTCCAAAACTTATCTAACCTCGCCTTGGCCCCAGTTTCAGTATATTTTCAGAGACTGATTAGAAACTAGCTACTCTCTAACCTTTGTTAGTTAATGTATAAGTGTAAATAAACTTTGAAGATAGGAAAAGGTTTTATTTCTAGGCAACCAAAGGCAATCTTAGTTATAGTCACGTTTATATTTAAAATGCATCCTTTCTGTCTGGAGAATCACTGAATTAACTACTAAAATCTCTATATTTTTGCTAATGCAATCGATCAATTAAAAGTCATGTTAATTTATTTTGAAACATGACCATCATTGTGTTATTAAATTGGAATGTTTCAACCCATCATCTTTCTTGAGGAGAATGTGGCGATCCCTCCCAAACAATTATTAACTGTGGTTGTTTTCTTGTCCAGGTTTCAATGCAGGTCTGTGGATTTGTTGCATGTGCACAGAGACATGCGGCTGTCCCAGGCAGGTCCGCCTAGCTGTGAGCCGGGCTTCTGGCTCTAGGGTCAGAAGGTGAGCGGGCGGCGGCCTGATCTGGATGTCAGGTATGCACAGCAGGCAGGCCCTGGTGCTCACACGTCAGCCCCTGGCTCTGCCTGCGCCTGGCGCCACACTGCCCAGGGTAACCTGAGAGCTTCTGCGCGGCTCCTGAACCGTGACATCTGGGGAATTCTGGGGATGCTGACCCCCGGGGTCAGAGGTCATGCAGGGGTCCAACTGTTTCCTCTTTTAGTACCTATAGAGACCTTTGGGACGGAGAAATATGTTGCCGTTTAAGGGAAATGGTCCACAGACCAGGCAGTTATAATAAATTCTGCTATTTACCTTTGCATTTCCACTCCCTTAGAATGAAAGAGGAGAGGAGTTTTAAAATAACAGGGCACCACTCCAAGTGGGAGGGGTATGTCACCTCCCACTTTAGGTAGCTGATGTGTTTGTGTGGATCTACATGAGGCTCTTCGTGTATGGCTTTCCGTGTTAATGACGGTGGGGATCTGCATCAGCGACTTAGAAGATGGAGCTTCCCAATTGCAGCGGAACTGCAAAGCATATGTGTGCAGTTGTAGTGGCAGAAAGTGTGTGGCATGTGTGATGAACGTCATGTTAGAGTGCCGCGGGGTCAGAGTCAGGCTCACAACTGCTAAATGTGAGCAGTATCCACAGGATCAGCACAAAAATGTCGCACCTTAAATCAGCACTTCATATTTATGTATGCCACTCAGACTCACCCAAATAAAAACTAAGATTTACTTACTAAATAACAACTGTGATTGACAGAGTCCTTCTTGGTTAAATGTTTACGGACAGGGAAACCCGCAGATGTCAAAATCAGCTTCTGTGCAAAAATATTAGTTTACTTGTTTATGTGCTGATCATAAGAGACAAAACAAAAACTGTAATCATCATTGTGGTAACATCTGCCTTTAGCAAACAAAGGAGCACCTTTACATGGAGCCCTCATGCTGGGGGTGGCATCTGTGCCGGAACACCTGCTTGATCTCTGGGGGGAAACAGTTTTGCAGTTTATTCCATTGGCTAGATAAACAGGAGCATCACATATGTATTAAATCCCCTACCCTCTCCTGTCTTTCATTCCTATTTGTTTCTAAACAAATTAGCTCCCACTTTTATTAAATTATTTAAAGAAGCACTGAATTTTTGCATGGAAATCGCTGCTAGTGTTATACTTAGAGATGTTATACATTTTATAATACTCATTGGTTGCAATAAGGGCTCAAATGTGGACAGTAGTATAATGTGTTTATAACTCAAAAGGTGCTGTTGAATCACCAGTGTGCAACAGGATCAACATATCAGCTTATACGTTCACTAAGAACAAAATCCAATATTCTTCATGTTATATATTGGTAGCAACTGTAACTTATATAGTTTGCAGTACGTATCGCACAAATTGTACATTTACTTATAGTGTAGGGTGGAAAGAAATTTTTAAAAACCCATTAAAAAATCATAAAACTAATTTTGTGTAAAAATTCTGGTATATTGCCTATCTAATACTTAAAAGGTTATGCAAATAAAAATTCCCTCCTGGCCAATAAGTCATACTTCCTTTGCTGCTTAGATGCTGCTAGCCGATTTGTAGCTATAGGGGTATCGTACTCTGTTGAGAATCATATTGTAGGTCGAGAGAAATTGGCTGAGAACAGTAGTTTCGATATCACAAGACTAGCGAGTCTTATCTTAATTTATAAATAGCTGTTATCTTACTTGATGCAGTATCTCACGTCAGGGCCATTAAACATTAAATATACAAACTGAGTTCCTCTCTGGTCAGTAGGAAGTGCCACTTTTAGATGCATTTAATTAAACCAGTCAAATCAAGGGGGAAAGGGTATATGCAGTGACTGTTTGGTTTGTGGTCTATTTGGTTACAAAGCACATTAGGTACTCACTGTCATTTTATTCATAAGTATATCCTGTAGAAGAGGATAGGGCTACTTTCAAATTGGGAGATTCTCAGTCTCCAGCTTTACCCCTGCTGCTGCATTAGGTTAATCATTCTTAAAACACGTCTCTCCATCCTTGAGGATTTGGGAAAAGCCTGCCCATGTACCGGCAGGGTTTGGTCTGTTTCCCATTCAGGGCTTCACAGGTGATAGATCACGTTGATGCCGATGTTTTCAAATGATTATCAAAGAAGCTGATATCTGTTGACATGTAAACATCTCCAGGGTTGTCTAAACATTTAGCTAAAATCTCAGAGCGCTAAACCGAAGTGTTACTTGCGTTACCTTTCTCTGTGATTCGTTCACCTCGGTAACACAGACAATAACAGCCGAAACATTATCCCACAAACTAAAAAGAATGAGACCAGTCATGGTTGGAGTTACTGAAAGCCATCCTATTGTCACCGGGATGGATGGCAAATCTTCCTCATGTTTTTAAATTAGGTAAATTGGAGAAATCTTATCTGAATTTTGTAAACTGCCTCCAGGGAAAACTGCTTTCATCAACATCCTCCAAATGTATGTGTTCCGTGGTCCTTTTCTATTAAAATAACGTCACAAACTGCCCCTTTCAGTAAAGATGCTGACAGCTTAAATTGTAATACATTTCTAAAACAAAACCCTTGGACTTTGGGTTGAATAATACAGTTTTTATAGGAATTATTTCCACTTTAATAGTACATTACTTTTGGAGGGATTGTGCTTTTTATGTCAATGCCACTCTTTGGCACTGTGCAGTTATCTTGGAATTGATAACAGGAGTTATTTAAAATGACCGGAATGTGAACCAAATTACAAGGAGACAGTTATATTGTAAATCATCATTATATGGTCTTTGGGCATCACCCACTTCCAGGGCAACCCCATGCAGAGTCATGTGAGAGTCCATGTTACATGCAGACCCAGCCCTGTATGTGTATGTACACATGAACGTGCATGTCCACATGGTTTCCCGTGGAAAACACTCAGTGTGGGGGGTGGGGGGGTAGTGGTCGGGGGTGGTGGGGTAGTGGTAGGGGGTGGGGGGTGTTGGGGCCTATATGCCACCCACCCGGCTGGAATGCCATGCATGCAATTAGTGGTGCTTGTAGCAAGGGCTAGGCTTTGAGTCCTGGGGGGCTGGGGGCCAGAAGGTGCTGGACATGGTCTGCAGCGAGCATGGGGGGGATGGGTGTGCAGGGGCAGCTGGGGGAGGCTGCAGGGTGGGGGATCATCATAACAAAAAGGAGAAACAGACCAGTAGTCATACATCTCCCCCTAAGAGCTAATCCAGGGAGCCTCCCCCTTCAGAGTCATCAATACCCATCAATGGCCACTGGCCTCCAGTCAATGGCCCCCCTTTTGATGAAATAATAAAGGGGGGGGGGGGGAAAGAGCACGGAACGAGGGAGCAGAGGAAAGCTACAGCTCCATTTTGGGTGGAGAGCAAATGGGACGGAACAGGGCTCTTTAATTGTCCCACCGTCCAATAAAACTTGACATGTTTGCTTCTGTGGGAGTCCACCTTCTGATGTACATGTATGAACGTTGGGTGCACACTAAGCTGGGCGGCCTCTCCTGAGCTGTAAGATGACAGCAATTGCCTTAAGCTTCATAGAGTGCCGCCCTTCTGTAGGAAGTCAGCCTGTCAGTTACCAATGGGCTACAGCTCTGTGTTTGAAACCAGAAATATGACACATAAGCCTTAATATCATACCATAACATAATGTTAAACAAACTTACACCCTGTAATTCAGTAGCAGGAATAAACATCCATAAAAAGCATTAAAGATCTTTTTAGTTTTTTAAAAACTAAATATGGAAGTGTGAGAACTGAAGTTTATTTTTTAATGACAGTGATGTACATTCTTTGAATCTGATAACAAAGGTCACGAATAAACAAATGTTTTACATTTTTGAGGTTAGCAGAGGAATTGAATAGCTTTAAGTACACCTTTGCGAACAGAAAAATAAGTGGAAATATTTCAAGTTGCATATGATACACAAATCATATTTTTCTGCAGTAGAACTTAACGTGACAGAATGCACTTATGTTTGTTATAAACAAATAAAATAAACCAATTTATTGTTTTCTTTTTGTAAGCTTTTAATCCAGACTAATTTAATGCTAAATTTAATATACCTAAAATAGTCACAGTACAAAATAGTACACTACAATAAATACCAAATAACTGGGCAAAAAGTCAAATACTTTTAATATGTTTAAGTTTTTTTCAAATATATGAATTGAAGTGACATACATGTAACTGAGTTGAAACTTATTAGCAGTACATGTTTCATAATTCTTTCTGTTTTTAAATATCGTTAATAGTTTTTACTGTGTAATGTTTAGCATAGCCTACTACCCCTTACATAAATACCTTTAATGGACTAATTCCACATGTAACGAACCTGTTTATTCAGCGAGTGCTTCACTTCAGCGCATCGTCCCACCCAAAAGTATCAAATAAACAACATGTAAAGAATAAACCACAAGATTTACACATACAAGATTTACACATACAAGATTTGCAAGATTTAGCATACAATAAATTATGCACACAACACGTTCAATAAGTGAATTAGCATATCATTATTTTTAAAGTATGTCATGTTGGGATAATAACCATTTTACAAATGTAATAACTTCAGTCTCTAACTTTATAGACATTAAAATATGCTTGGCTCATGCTGCTTTTTAAATGAGTTACTTTGTGGCTCGGATAATACCATTTTTTTTGACAATTTCTCAAGGTGTTTGTCAGTACTCCGAAATAATTTAGCTGCGATAATGGGTGGAAAATACACACGAATAAATATTTAATTTAATCTTTGAATCATAACTGCTTATTGATGTAATTAATAATATTCACAATTCAAGTTTTTTATTTTATTTTACACATATATCATACGGATCCTCATACGTATATCATACTTTTGGAATAATAATAATTATTTGTTCATTTTTGTTTGTATTATTTATGGCTTAGTGCTTATTATCTATTGGTTATTTCAACTATTATGTATAAATTGTAATGTAGTTACATACATTTATTTGAGAAAATTCATTTTACCCTATATATTTGGGTTTAAATTAGGACATCAAAATGAGAATTAATACTATAATATTAGCAAAAGTAATTATTAATGTAGATGCTGATACAAAAAGAAGAAAATCCATATATAGCATTATATACATATAAGTATACACAGCTTATATAGTGTTAGGAAACTATACATGATATAAGCCTACATAATATTTCTAATGGGTTTGAGGTACTTTCATTCGACCAATAAAAACGTAGGATCTTGGGGTAAAATTCACGCGTACCAGCGGTGGGCGGAGACACAAACCAACGAGTGCGCTTTATTCTGGGCGATTTTTTTATTCAACGAGCATTCTGCATATCGATTTCGATTGGTCCAGATGGAGAGCTAGACGTGTCTCAGCCAATTGTGCTGATGTTGTTGAGACGTTTCCCCATTATACTCGACCGAATGAAGGCTACTGCTTAGAGCAGAAACCCGAAGTCAATAGTGTATGCTGAAAGTTTGAACTGGATGAGACTGAAGACATTGAAATAGTGAAAAGGTTTCATTTGTTTCTTTCGGTTCTCTTCTTTTTCGAGAGAGCACTAAAACTACCAATTTTAATGACCACGTGTCTAAGGCCTAGTTTTAAAATTCACGTGCGTGTTTAGGATGCATATGTTGGCGTTTTACAGGCTAAACAAGTAATTGTAAAGGAGTTAAATTAACCTGGTTAGTTCAAATCAGCAAATTAGCAGAGAATCAGTCATATCACATGAATAAAAATTAACTGTAGAAACTTTAGGAGACTATCAGTGATCTAATGTATATATTCTTCAAAGTGTAAGCTATTGAAAGGGCGAAAACATTACTAACACGAGTAGCTCAAGTCTGTAATTATATTCATTCAATGATTTGATACATTTCAAATTTAGGTTTATCTTTATTTTTGTTGTGAGAAATTGAGTTTATTGGGCTGGAAATATTGATTATAATGTGTTTTATACAACAGTCATGCATTTCTCTATTGACAGTAACACTGACTCTAGTAGGCTAATATAAGCTCGTATGAATTTATATCAGTGCAAAGAATACCACATTTTTGTTAGGTTTGCTGTCATTTTGAAATTCAAATATAAATACAAAACAGAGAGGGGAGAACCGCTTAAAAAGCATTTAGTAATCCTTGTTGTCTTTGGTTTTAATCTGTTGCGTGACTGAAACTGGACACACAGGTTAAAAATGAAATTGTTACTTTTTAATAGAGTATTAAAGTACTATCCCATACAATTCCCTCTACACACCCACACAACTGTGTTTCTGTATTTACGCATGTCCTGGGAATTCTGTGATTACAAATATTTGGAACAGAAGTCAGGCATGTGTCTTCTGGCTAATCGTTCTGATAACTCGAGGTCCGCGGTGCTGAACCGGTACCTTTACATTTTATCAATGAGAAATGCATGAAATACGGATTTTACTGCAGAGTACTCCTAAGGCGCTATGCTTAAAATATTTGTAATACTTAATTAAAATGAGTTATTTACATTAAACACTATTATCGTTTAATATGTATTGGCCAGATATAATAAAGCATTATTAAGTCGTATTCTTTTTATGTAATGACTACGGTTACAATCTGTTAAATAAATATAAACACAACGGAAACATTTGTCATGAAATGACTTCACGTACGGTGTGCCATCCTGCAAAATACTTTTTAGAGGAGTTCTATTTTTGTGATTGAATTCTAAACGGAAAAAAAATCTTTTGTCCCCATGGGCCTAAGCATTAGCCAGTTATGGGATTCCGCCGTGTGCGACAGATTTTAAGAAGGCCTATAGATGACACTTGCATATGTTTGTCTTATAGCTTAAAATTGATAGTTTTCTATCAGTTATTGTGCTGGCTCACGTACTATTTCTCGACGTCGTCCTTTATTCAGCCGCATCTCCGCCTTCTCCCGTCACTAACCGCCCCCCGGCGCCCCTCACCCCGCCACACAAGGACGCATATGCGCGATCGCGTGCGTGGCCGGCCGCCCGCCCACAAACAACAGCTCCCTGTATATAAAAAATGTTCAGAATTTATGACGGTTTCCATTACAAGTGCTATAAATCAGGAGAGTCCAAGTATATATTTTTACGAATGATTTTTGTGAATGACCGACTGAGAAGATGAGTAAGTGAGTCAAGAATGAATGAATGAGTGAGTGGGCTGCGTATTCCTCTCGAATCTTAGGATGCATTTAAATTCACGCCCTGCCTTACATCAAACGCGTTTTGCCGATTAACTGCACAATCAAGTCCCCGCAGAACAGGGGGAGAGAAGGGTAGCGAAAGGCGGGTTCTTTTCCGCAGGACAATACCATTATTTAAGCTCCATTGGCCAGGAATGCCAGATTTCACAGCCCAGTGCTTTCCTCTAGGCATCGACCGAAGTGCTTCCAGAGAGTGGCTGACTCCGAACTCTGCGTCTCCCAGCCCCACCCTTACTGTGGATCCAACCTATAGCTCACCTCGCCATTATTTTGTACGAAACGCTGTCATATCCCGAAGTGTGACATCAGTTGTGTGGCACTCATAAACCACTAATATTAAATATCTTATACATAGGCTCACGTAATAGTTTATGTACAATTTCTCGAAGACGCATCTGGACAGGCATTAAGAAAATAAGAACAAAAATGATCAAAATAATATACTCGTTCATGAGCAAAAGTGCAATTTCAGTATGAACGGTATTTGATTTGATTTTCGGGCTACTAACAATCGCTATAATAACTGAATGACTAGTTATTAACAACAAAATTTTCCTTGGACATTGCAACGATAATTTGCTAATTATATGGCATTGATGTTCAGCTGATTTCCTTATTGAGTCATATTGTGTCTGATAATAAATAACACTTCACAATAATGCTAAATAAATCACTTTAAGAGCGCTGGCTACTTATGCAAGTACGAGCGCTCAGACTTACGACCCAACACGTTTGGACTTCTTGATTTACCTCCTACGTGTGTGTGGGCTGACGGAACTATAGCAGTAAAAAGTCAGCCTTGCACCGAAAAGGCGGGTAATAAGAAATTTGTGAATGGGAGATTGTGTTTGTGTATTCATTGTTAAAATAAAAGTATACTATGACGCTCTTTGGTATGTGACCAATCCTGCTACTGATAAAATTGTTAAATATCCCATAGTTTAACCAATGGAAAATCAAGCAGCAAAGACTAGCGCAAGAAATAACCAATCGGTAAAAGGTATGCAAATTAGGAATTTGCTTCAGCAAGAGCTGAATGTCAACTAGTCAAAGATGGAGTCTGGAAGCGAGAGGCCGTGAGGTTGGCAATGGAGGATTTGCAATTTTTATTTCTTGATAAATGTAATTTTAACCGCCAAAATGCATTCAAACAAGACGGAAGAAAAAACAAACAAAGAGATCTCAAAAGAAGCTTGAGTCTTTAAAAAGGCCTGTTTTCCATGTCGTACACCCAACTTTTTTCTTTTGCTCTTTCTGTTTTTGGCTTACGGATTGTGTCTCCTTTGGCCAGGTACCATTCATGAAATTTGGGGTCCTCTTTCTTTTTGTGAGTAGCATCCGGGTGATTGGGTGCAGATGGCGGGAGCAGTGCGCGATTTGGGGTGGAGAGTAAAGTGTGCAGGGGTCATTTGAAAGAATTGCCAATAGGGATGTAATTGGCTAGGAAGGGGATTGCATTTTTTCCCAACAGACTGATTTTCTGTGGACTGCAAATGGCACGTAAAGGAGTCCAGAAAAATGGGCACCCATGCTGTGGTAGCATGGTCAATTGTTCGCTGAAAACATTTACGGCGTGCTTGGTACTTGTTAAACTTGGGCAGCTATCGGTAAGACTGGAGTATCAATTATTAAATTACAACAGTTCTTCCAGGTACCTATACCTAAGCTGTCTGTAAAACGTGTACTGAAAATCCTGTGTATATAATGCATAATTTCACAGGCGTGCGATGAATTATTGAAGAGTTGAGCATCTGTGAGTATGGGGTGGCTTAGGTGTCAGAATGAAAGTGACAATGTGTGTTAGTGTGTGCACGCGCGTGTGTGAATTATACAGACAAGTATCTCCCATATTTTGCAGTCATACACGTGCTTTGTCTTGGAAGTGTCGTGCAGAAGACTTTAAATACTAAGTATGCCGTTTCCATAAAAAGTTTTACACGTAAGATTTTGCTATTATCTCATGTTATTATTCTTAAAGTTCATGCAAGCACCAGTAAAAATAGTCCTTTGTGGGTGGCCGTTTTTTGCAAGGCTAATGTGCTTAAGAATATATCTTAACCATGTAACTCTTAATAATTTAAATCCGAAAATGTTGAAAGCAGACATTTTAGAGCACCTCGTTTCTTTGCGACTGAAGCATGGGGGGAGAAAATTTATGTTGTTGGCTGAATCACGACGTTGCTGAGATACACCAAGACTGTCGTGTGGTAGCGAATGCATTAATGTAATACAGCGCATCTTAAATGTTGATGTTTAAATGCTGTTTCTGATCACTGCCAACTAGTGACTCTAACAGCTGCCAAACTGTGCGACAGAATAACAACCGTCATTTAGCCCCCGCCCCTGCCCTGTCCCGCGGACTGGGAACAGGCTTTAGATCGCTACTTTGGCAAAAAAAAGAAAGTTCAAGGAAACGAATAGTACCCATTCAAATAAAGAATTCTGATATTGCATTACTTAATATTTCCATATCCACTTAAGGTTCCGTTCTTAATTTTTAACCAACGTGTTCCTGCATTTGAATCGTTTTAATTGTTTCTTGCTATACATTTCATTTGTTTTCAAGAAATACCACCTTCTGCATTTTAGAAATGGATTCATTTTTAACCAGAATGTATATGTCATTCCGAATTCTGAGTTAAGATCAGTATTCATTGTTTTGATTTCCACAATCCTGTTTTGGGGGTATTTTCCGGTGTTTTGAGAGTATCGGTGCATTAGAAGTTCCTAGTTTAAATGTTAATTAATATTAACTTTTAAACTAGGGACTTTTACTGGCGTTTTCAATAGCACATGTCTTACTTGTAAAAGGAGCATTAATTTAATGTACTACTACAATTCGCTTTGTTTCGCCTGTTTCCATTATTTTGAAGTGTTACATTAATTGTTAATTTTTCTTTCATTTGAATTTTTAAAGACATACAATTCATTTTGGTCCTTTATATAGATGCCAGGTACAATGCAGTGCATGGAAATGTGCTATTTTTAAAATCTGCTTTTAGTTTGAAAATAAGTTTACTCCAATAATTAAAATTGATGTTGACAGTCAGTTCTAATTTTGTTGTCCAAAGCCCTTTTTCTGTTGTACTACTGGAAAATGAGAAGAGCAGTGCAATATTAAAAGGGCATTGGCTGACAGAACGACCCCCCACCTCCACACACACACACACACACACACTGTCCCATCAACTTCCTTTACGTAACGTCTCCTTTATGGTCATACAAACGATCCTTTACCGAATTTAAACTTTAACGTATTTATTATTACTATTATTATTATTAGTGATTTGTTATTGCAAAACAAAAGTCTAAGAATTCATTAGTACTGTTATTGTACAGGTAGCTTTGTAGTAAGAGTGAATGCGCGTGCTTTGCTTAATTTTGTCTTAATTCAAACTTGCAGAACGCGATTAAACCTATGCGTCTGCACTCAATGAATGCGTCTCTCTGCTCTCCTCAGCTTATTTGGATTAAAAGATATGACAGGCATTCTAATTTTCCCATGGAATTTGAATGTATAGTAATACGTTTTTTTAATTATTCTAAAGTTTATAAAAAATCTCTGGGGATTAAATGTAAACATAATATAAATTACATCGAAATTAAATATTAAATCAATTACCAATATTCAAAATATCAAATATATATGATCCAAATATTAGCTCTAGCCCTATAGGTACCACATGTGAACAAATTTATCAAAGGTGTACACTGTTGGCTGATTTGGAAGTCCAGCGCCAGATTGACTTTGTGTTTAAGTGACTTGCATAAAAATGTTACTGGTGGATTTATGCATAAATTTTACGAGGTACCATTATTTTCCAATTTTCTTGACATTTATTCGTATCTGCGCAACTACAAAAACACTCCCCTGTTCTCCTCTCACCAATAACTGAGCTGAGGTCACTTGCTCTGACGATGTTGCACTACTGTTCCATCCATTCAAGCAGTGCAATAGTATTGTCATAGCAATAGGCCTTCGTCGGGACCGCTGCTCATGTAAGAGCCTGGAGTTATACTGATACATTTCAGGCTCCGTTACTTTTCCTACAGTTCCTACCAAAACCATACATTTAAGAGGGTTACACTGATTGCAGGTGTTCTCGGTAGGTTAGGCGTGTTGTTAAAAGTATAGCGCAGAATTTGAAAGAGAGGCATATCTCCGAATAATCACAATAGTGACCTGCTGCTTACAAAGGGAAGCCTTTTCGTATATGGCGTTTCTATACGAAGGAACTTGAAGTTTCTCACAGCACGCCGAAAAGGGCCTCCAAGCCACGCCTCCGAAAAGGGAACATTTTGTTCACCAAGAACTTTAGAAGTCCTCTTCACTTGCTTAGAAAACCACGTGTGGGATTGAGTAACACTTGAACAATACTTTTAACTCACATATACTGTCTAAAAATATGATTTGCTGACTTGGTTTGCCAATGGAAACAGTCGTGTTGTGTTTTCCGCGTGATAAATAAACCCTTGTTTACAGATATTGTAGATAAACGTAACGATGTCAGCAACTTTAAAACTCCATATAGTTATGTTTGTTCAGATTAAAGGGCGTTTCGCCAGCTGATAATACAGCACATTGTTACTTTTAAAACGACTCAGAAGACCGATGTTTTATGTAAAATCTATTGCCTATTTGACATCTACAGTGAGGTTACTACTTATTTTTATGGAAAAATAAAGGCTCCATCTTACATCTGCGCTTCGAAATGTGTCCTAGCCGTTTAGTTGCGCAATATGTTAATGCTGAAGCCCAAACGTGCAATAATTATGTATAGTAATGTCCCAAACAACTGCCATACAATTCGACACTCTTCCTTTTTATATGACGCATTGCGTACGTTCAGTCACCTTGCAAAATGTATAATGTGCTCATAATACTTAAAACAGCATTTTGCAAAGAGACTCTCCGTGAGAAGGGCTGTTTCAGGTAGATTGGCTTTTCTCGCATTCCCCGTCTGATCAGCGTAATTGTCCTTTAACATTTAGTTATTAGTTACGTTGATCTTCAAGTTTTCGTAATTTCTGATTTTTTAGGATTGTGAACTCTTAGTGCGGAATAACTGTTTCGAACAGAAAACAATATGTCTGTACGCAATACAGTGAACAGACCCCATCGCTCACAGCAGAAGTTTAAGTTATGGGGGGAAATCTGCAAATATGTCACATATTGAAACATAATACGTAATACAGCGGCAGAAAGTGAGTGTTAAAAGAAATTACGTTGTGTGGGAGGAAAGATTAACTTCCTATTTGTGGCAGGTGGGGGGGTGGTCTGGGGGGTGGGAGTATTTTTGAGGAATGCGGGTAGGCAGGTCTTATGCTCTGTGTGGGGGAGGGGAACCGCTTTGGGGTAAATTTCATCCTTGGTCACCGAAAGTCGACCAAAGAGGCTTCCCTGCAGTCCTTGTAGGCTTTGTAACCCAATACCGTACGTACATACATACGGTTGGTTTTAACATTAGAGACAGATTTATTGCTATATATTCATTTCGTCCAAACTTCTGTTTTATCATACCATAATTCATAGGAAGCGATTATGATTCGCTATTGCTATTTTGACTGCTGATTAGAAGTGGGTTGGAATTGATCTTTGGCGGGTTTTTTCCTTCCTCTTTTATTTAACATACAATGAATTACGTATATATTTGCACATCTGGAAAATGTACATCGCATATTTGTTGATGAAAACCATACAATGTTAAAACGTTAGTCCCCACCCAACGCGTTTTTTTCTTAGCCTTATTCGGTTTAGCCTTAGCTTGACCTGAGTAGGGTGAAAAATAGATGTACACATGCCTCTCGAACAAGAGGCCTAAATATGCTTTGCCCGATTCCGCGTACTGTTGTCTAATTGTTACTGATTCCTATTTGGTAGGCTATACGATTACAAACCGGTCGTCTCTAATTCAAAGCCTTGTAAACAAGGTTGTACGATACGTGCTGCACGGAGTCCGGGGGCCTTAAATCTATGCTACAGTTGATTTTACTGTTCTGATATATCACGGAGTGCTGTTAGTCTGTAGGCAGGTCAAATCTTGCTTGACAGTGTGGAATCCCCGAGTAAAGATGTGAACTTGTAGTAGCTTGCCACACGTTGGTAGGCCAATGCAGGAATGCGAGGCCCTGCTGCAGAGAGGGACACGTAGAAGTGCCCCAGCTATTTCACAAGCATTAATCGGTCGTCCTAATTATGTCTTCGGTTTGCAAACTTTATACGTATGATTTCAATTAGGAGTACATTTTAATTACGACCGTAAAGTGTGTGGCGATCTGTACCTGGCTTTTCAGTTACTTTTAAGAGGTGTGCGCATTTATAGTTGCAAAAACTTGATCGACATTGCGGTGAAATTTTAACAGAAAACGTGTTTTATTCGTAATTCTTAAAAGTCATATTCCGTGGCAACTATTTATTGACGAAGAAAGAGTAGCAGGAACACAGAACACAGGGATCTGTCACATCTGATTTTTTGTTGTTTGTGGGGTTTTTAACGAGGGTCAAAGTGCGAAACTTCTGTCACTGAAATATACTGCAAGAAGTTGTTTGTATAGAATGCCGAGTTTGTATGTTATTTTATTACAAAAACATGGAGATACAGTAAACGTACAAGTTTCTTTCACTAGGTTAAATGTGTGTCTTTGTAATACGTATATTTGGATAATTTTACCTTAACGTATGCATTTAATGTGTAATCGCCGAATGTGATGGTTTTCACAAGTGTAATAGGATTTTTTTTGCAAAAATAACATGGTTATTGAAATCGAATTGCACTGGAATTTAACATACTGTCCAGTTACTTTCCCATTTACGAATGTTGATTTTTAGTTAGGGTTTCAAGTGTCTCCGCGTATCTAAACATTTACAAACATAGTCTAGTTGCCGTTTCACATCATGAATAATTTAAAACTGGCCGAAGAATCTGCTATAAAATATAGCGTTTATCTTTTATCTTCTAGATATAGGCCTATGTAATTAATTTACTGCTTTGGATGTTGCGTCCGTAACATTTTTTGAAAAGCAGTAAATGGATTTAGCATATAGGGCATATATGTATAAAATTGGATTCTATGTAATAGGTTACTTGCTAGTAACGGTGGAAATACTAAATATGCAAATGGACTCCGTGTTAATGACACACTTTGCCCGAGTTAATACAGAGTTAGTAAACATATTAGTATTGACAAAGGTCTTGTCCTGCTCTCTCCCGCCTTTTGGTGGCTGGCTTTGCTTACGTATATCAGGGGACGGCAGGAAATCTGTCTGCCATTGTCGTTTGCAGCGCAAGCAATCTCTGTGGTAAATAACTGATCGATGAGGAATTCTTAAATTAGTCAGGAATCCGTGAATTAGGGGATTGTCTTGTCACTTCCATTTCCTTTTAATCCTTAGGAGAGAGGAAGTCTCTCTCTCTCCCTCTCCCTCTCTCTCCCCCTGCATGTGGAGAGAGAGAAGAGTGCAATGATGTTTGAGAGGACGGAGTACGCGTACGAGAAACTGAAACGTAGGAAGCAAGTATTTTCGCAATTTCTTTGTACAACGCGTTGGATTCGAAATATCAGGTATTTTACGTATACGGTTGCGAATGTTATGCCTCTGTCACGTATATATATTCGAAATAGATTTTTTTTTCCGTTTTGTTCATGCTTCTTTAACATGTTCCAATGTTATTGTGATTGTCATTTATTGCAACGCGCTTACAACTGTAGTCGATTCCAACGTATGTTCATTTAGGCACAGGCGATCAGAATATTTGCCTGTGCGTCGCGTAACCATACAGATTATCAAGATTGGCTTTTAAGGTAATGTCATACAGACGCACATGTTGCTGTATATGAAAACTGGTAAATGCGTCGCGTGGTGGAATTGAGTTAAGGCTGAAATGCGGAGGCGAGGAATTCCAACTAATGGCTAATTTTCCAAGCACGCGCAATTCTCGTGCCCGCCAGCAGGGCGACGCGGAGTAAGGAATTCGCACGACGTCAGCACGAGGGCCACGTGACGCCCGTGCTAAGACGTGTGCAATTCCATTTGAAACCTACATAATTCCAAGCTTACAGGTAGGTGTTTTTGTCTCACGGCTCGTGTTCTTGCCATGATCAGCGTGTGACATCAATTGGGTTTTTCTGTTCCGATAAGAACCTCAGCGTTGCCTTACAGACGAGACCCTATCAATATTGTCTCTGCTTTTTTGCTTATGGATGGAGTAGTGCAATATTGCTTATAGGGTCTTGGCTCTGAGGAATTTCCAGCAGTTTCTTTGCCGTGTGGAATTAATGTATTGCATGGTTTTCGTAGACGATAAAAATGTGTGTTTTTTTTCGAATTGCAGGCATTTTCGCGCTACATCTCACCTCCTGGTTAGTTGATTTGGTCGTGCCCCTTTCATAAGTCACGCGTGAATGATTTGGGCCCTTGTGTGGTAGGATGAAGTGTCTCCTTTTTGGAAAACTACTTCGACAGACACGGAGCATTTAAATCAACTCTGATTTACACTGTGGAACAAGCCATTCGGGATGTGTGTGTATATATAACTAAAATTCATTTTTCAGGTGACTCCGAAGACGACTAATTCATTCCTCACAACGGTTTATTAAAGGGAAGACTGAAATGCAGAGTTTCAGTCTCCGAAATGGTGGCCCCTGCGCCCTGGAACTAGGTGGTCCCAAAACTATTTGAATGGCGGCCAGTATGTTTTCTCTGTACTTAGCGCCATTTCGAGAATTCGAGGCAAGGAAAATTGCCATGTCTGAGTCGTAGGCTCTGGCTCTGTTTAATGCACGTCCAGAAAAACTGTGATGTAGGCCATTAATCAATATACATAACGCAATATAACACGTCTGACTTACAGTTTATTGTAGTGCGATATTTAGTATAGCACGATATGCTTCCATGTTAGTCTGGAGATATTATGGTACTGGATTTGTTCGACGTTTAGAGTGTCTCTTCTTGAATATGATACAGAACGACATGTGGATGGATGGTTTATTTTTCTGTAAGCTCCATATGTACGTGTAGTCAAACCTTAGTTTGGGTGTTTAGAACAGTTGAAAGATGTACGTATTTTTTAAATTAAATTTATGTTACGTAAATGTTTTATAGGCTATATGGTTTTATTGACACTTAGTCCATATAGATATGTTATATTGATGGAGGGGTTTTTCGATTTAATTACACCATGTGACTAATATTAAAGGAATGGGTCTATTTAATTTGAAATGCATGTTAAGATTGTTGCGTGATAGGTAAACAAGTAAAAATCTTTGACGAATTTTCGGCGTCTCGTATGTTGTTACTTTATCACAAGCCCTGCATATATTACAGTGGTTTAAAGGGCGATATTTTAAACGATTGATCCTCTGGGGTCCGCCTGAGTGCGGTCAGCAGCGAAGCGTGTGCTGATCACGTGTGGCTCTGCGCTTCGTCCAGACAGCGGCAGGAAGCCTGTTGCCTGAAACTCTTTCCCTGTTGCACTACTGTGGGAGCTTTAGCAAGCAGTGCAATAACGAAAGGGCATCAGTCTGTCGGGATGGCACTACGGCCGAGAGACTCACAAGTTAAGACGTTGTACTTCTTAAAAAAACTTTTAATAAATAAGCAATGTTCAGTTAACTGCGTGTTTTCATTGACTTAACATTAAAACGATATGTAAGCGATGTCTCCGGTTTGACTGCAGATGTGTAAGTTTATTCAACTAATGTTTGTTTTTGGAAAAAGTGAAGTTTTTGTTCTGGGTCCGAATACTGTGGCAATTCTCAATTTAATGTATATGAGTAGGCTGCTTGCAAATGTTATATCTACACCATCAAATTGCTGCACCTTTCGGATAAAGTATATTGCGAGGTTTTTGAAACGGCCAATAATTCGACCTTTCCGTGTCAAATTAATTGTAATCGTATAAAACCTCGTTTTCTGAAGTTGTTTTTACAGCTACAGCCCCGGACCGCGCTCCTCTACATATGAGGCCTTTTTAGCATTTGCATTCATTGCTATGGGAAACGTATTTGTTGGTTTGCAGGCAATGTCATTTTCATAGACAAAAGTCGCAACAAAGGAAATGGGAAGATGAAAAAGTCGACTTGTTAAGTATATCAGTAGCCTATATTTGCAGCAGTGTAGCTGACGTATGTACTTGCAATAAAATAACTCGATAATAGACATATGTCAGAATTTTTTTCTTTGACACGGTTTATATTGTTTTGTTCGGTATTTGCACTTTACAGAACATCCTCACTACCATATACTCAATTTCCTAGCACAATATTGTTTTTAAGCTACATATAGGCAGGCTATAGGCAGCCCCCAGCTCTTTTCTGAAGCCCTGTAGCAGCAAGGAGGCTTATATCGATGATGCCAAGAGGCTTCTGTTAGAATAATGCGAAGTTGCATGCTAGAGAAATCTTTTTTGTCTTGACCTCCTGAGACCCTTGCCAGTGCGAGAAGTGACAACTGCAGCGGAGGCGGTAGCGCCTTTGAAGACTGAAGGGGTTACGACCTTCTGCCTAGATTCATCGACCCCACCGCCTCACTCCCTGGGACTCGCAAGCCCTGCTCTCTGGCTAGTCAAAGCTGGAAACGGAATGATGAATTATACCTTTGTCCTTTGTTAACTCCGAAAAAGGAGTGAAATTCCGAACGCTGGTTAATGGAGGGAACAATGTGCTGAGGATTTTAACGAAAGGACGGTTTCAGGTACACGTTTAACACAATTACAGAAGAACGGAGAATTCCCAAGCTTTCAGCTAACAGCAGGTTTTCTAAACAATTTTCTTAAAATACATCGTGTGCATAGCTTCTTTTCACTATACGGCCTGCTTTATTTTGAAGTCGAGTTACACATGAAATGAACGGTAGCCTAATACATTGAAGATATTCTCTTGCCATCTCTAAAGTTTAAGCGTCTGATCATTACAATGTGTATAATTGATTATCTCTTTAAAAACATAGGTCTATTAGAGTTGCTATTGAGTGTTAGAATTTCGTTGATATCAGCCAGCGGTTTGTTATTTAACTTCTTAGCTGAAGGTTTTTTAAAGGATACGTCCTAGAGAGATACAGCAGTCTCCTCCGGTTACTCGCACAGGTAACCTTTGGAGTATCGCTCTGTTTAGAAACCCCACTGCTTCCGTTGTCTCATCCGCTGCCTTTGTTTACAAATTTCTGCATTATAGACTAAATTTAGGCAATCTGCCATATCAGAAGGATTGTGTTAATTTACGCAAACAATGTTCTGTCATCTAAATGCCTTTGACACGTTTAAGACTACTTGCATTGCGAGCATATATCCTATACAGGTTGAACCCGAACGTCTGTCCCACTAAAACTCTTAGCCGTGTTTAAAATGAGCAAATACTTAATATGTGCAGTGGAGATACTCAAAAATCTAAAACAGAAAGGTAGATGAAAACGAATGTACATATATAGATGCATAGATACGCAATAAGTTCAGCTGTTAATCGTTCCAAGTAACGGTAGAGGAGGACGGATTGCATTTAGAGAGTACACTGATTTCAGCCACTGATACACAGTTTTTAAAAATATCGTCCGCTAGTAGCCTATGAAAAACCACCGATGTGTAGGTTTCATAATCGTTTCAGTCTTAATTGGTTGGTCATAACTACATCAGTTTGCTTATTATAAAACTGGGGCGTTATTTAATAATTACAGATTATGGGGAATATAAACATTTTCTCGAAGGTTTTTTTCTCCCTGGGTTATATTTGAATGAATTAACAACACCATTGTTCCCTACTAATATTCAGTTGCATCACTATAATGGACAAACGTGTTGAAACATTTCAGATAGAAACTGATAAAAAATATATATAAATGCGTGGCAGGCAAAATGTAGAAATGCATAGATTTAATTGAATGATTAATAATGCAGAACCGTCGGATACTTTAATATAAACACTTTAGAAAATACTAAGCATTCTTAAATTATTCGATCGTATTTCTGTCTTCAAAACGATTGTTCTTTTACAATCACATGCAATGCGAAAGAATATATATTTAACAGCTTGGCCGTGCAACTCTATGAAATACTGTAATTTGGCACCACCTGGTGGACAAAATGAGGATGTTTGTTCTCAACCTGTTGAACTTCAAAAAGATGTGAATAAACCTGTAAAGCAAACTGTTTCATTTTTTAAAGGATTGTGTTACATTCAATTTCAGTTACATTTAAGCAACACCGAGTAGTTAACAACGTCCATTTTACTCGAAACATTTTATTATTTATTCTGTGGGAAAAAACGTTATGGATGAGTCTAATCATTTGCCGTTATAGTCCTTAGAATCCACGTGCAATCTATATATTTTCCTTCACGCTATATTGCTGATTGATACATATATGGGCTTAGATGCTGCTTTTATTGACGGTCCCGAGAACCCGAGCATAATTGTAGGTACATAGGTATGAATAAAATACGGAATGACTCAGGCTACTAATTTTGTTTGGTTCGTTTGTGCACCTTTATCTTTTGCAGAAAAAATATTACTTAAGCGTCATATATCTTCAGGAGCCACGAACTGTTAACAATGTTAAAATAAATGTGAAAATTAAGTAACGAAAGCAACAAAACGTACAATACAGACACTGTATTATGGTTAAAGTGACAAAAATACCAAGCATTTCTGTTTGTTATTATAATTATATATGAAGTATATGCAGAAGCGATTAACAATAATACTCCATGGAATACATTGACGGAGAGATCAAAATATGGCTTTTTTAAACCAGAGAAGAATATCCTGTCGTAGCGACATCAACAGACTGTATACGAATTTTAACTGATATGCCTACATACAGTTTATAATTACTATTCATTAGGCACAACGGCTAATCCAAGTCTGTAATTAATACGTCATCCAAGGCAGGTGTGTAGTTATTAAGGTTAAATCGCAGCAATAGTGTGATACCTCTTGCAAATTTTTTTACAGAAAGTCGCTGATAAGCACTATACAGCTACAATTTCTAAATAATTACATGGCCTGCTATAAGGAAAATAAATTCAGCGATGGGATCATACATAACAAGTGAATGAACATAGGTGACTGCCATGTATCTCACCTGTAGAGCGTTTCGAATTCACGTAAACGCTGGCAAAGCCGATTCAGTTTATCTCGTTTGGTATCCAATGCTAGTTCCATCATGACCCATTTTCACCAAAACTAGCACTTCAGCAGCAGCAATAATAATAATAACAAATTAGTCTTATCTATATAGTTATCATTTATTGAACAATATCTTCAATGTTTTGGGAGGTCAGTACTACTTCAATTTAATAACGTGTATAATCAGCATAATATTAATTAAGAACAATTTTATATTTTTAATGAGATAAAATTTTGTCTCCTAACAAAATATAGAATTTCAGAGGACATATAAATACTGCTACTACAGATTGAATTAAGTGGACATTGTTACTATGTCCGTAATGTAGCTACGTGAGACATCTCCGTGCCCTTCGCACGGTTCTGTTTTAAAGCGCACAATAACAATGTAATAAAAATTTTAAAAGGCGAAAAACAACCAATTCTGGTCCGGGAGGGCCAGAGTGCTTTATAGAATACATTTTCATTAGCACCTGACTGACGCTGAAGCATCAAGGCGAGGATCCTTACTGTTCAAATCATTATTTCAATTGAGAGAAGAGTAGAGATGAGGGGTGAGAAACAGCCGCGCCGCGCCCCGCTAGCCGAAGCTGTTTGTGATTCATGGTTTAAAAATAAATGCAATTAATGGAAAGGAGGCGATTTAATATCAACTCTTTATTCTCACAATTTTGTAAGGAAATGTAAGCATTTGGGAAATACTGTGTGAGATACCACGATAACACGTTTAAGCTTTACAAATTGAAAAAGAAATCTTGATGTAAAAAAAGAGTAAGGCCTATTGCCAGTTTTTGGTTTCACAAGCAGTGTGATGGATGTATGGCAGAGATTAGGTAATGTCCAAATCAGAAAACACCACCGCAAGAGGGTAACCTCCAAGCAAAACAGATTCCTTGCTTGGCAGTTTCTTTCCAGAGCTGCTCTTCACAAATATTTATTTTAACAACTGCTGTAAAACAATATCTTTCTATTATTTATTTTTAAATGACTCTAATATTGCTAAAATCCTCCAGTCGTTCTTTGGGTTCATGCCATTGTCAGGGAAAGCTCACCCAAGAAAACACTCAAGACCATTCATCATTTAAGTTTTTAAAACGACATTCATCTATTGTCCTCCAAAATGCACACACAAAAAAACATTATTTGTAGTTTTCTTAACCAGTTAGGTCTGACTTTAGAAGTCCAGTGGACTCAAACATTGAGGGGCATTTTCCTGCAGGTTATATTTCACCTAATATAATATCGGTTATATTGGAGAGCTAGCCGTTTATCAGTTGTAGATGTATACAATTCACACTCGTGAAATTTATATTTAAGTAATTTAAATGTTTCTTTTCTGGCATGGCGGGTACTCTAATGCTGTGCAGGATGTGTGGTATGGGATGGGTGGGTGGCAAAGGGGCTAGAGAAAAAACAATAATAACCACAATGATTGTATAACTAAGAGGAAGAGATGAAACAAAGAACTATATATGGCTCCTGAGGACTAAATATGAGATCAGTTTTCTGCCAGACATCCAGCAGTTGACAGGCAGGATTGTTGTGAGTTTGGCTGGCTGCTACCTTGCACTGTCCCCTTTTCACCACAAGAGGGACTGGAAACTGGGTGTGAGCAGCCTGTGTTTACCATAGGGTACAGTCTAAGTCAGTGTTGTCCAACCCAGTCCTCTGGGACCCCCAGACAGTCCATGTTTTTGCTCCCACACAGTTCCCTGCCAGACAGGGACCAAAAATGTAGACCAAATGGGAAACATCGGTCTAAGTAACTCTTCCATCTATTACTGGTTTGAACCATTCCAATCGGGAATTGCAAGACAGCCCCTGAAATGTATTTCTGGCTACAGGCCTATAACACAGGGCTACCTTTCCATCTGCACCAGAGAATGTGCTACTGTATTGATCATTTTTACATTAAATGTAATGCATTTGCGAGGTATTAAACATGCAGATACGATTGGTCATGTAGCGTAAGGAGGCTCCCAAATGAGACAAACTTCCTACATCTGTATTTTTGGAGTCTCCGTGTTCTCCTTGTGCTGGGTGAGTTTCCTGCTAGTACTCCACTGTCCGCCTGTATTCCAAAGACATGCATTTAGGCTATGTAGAGTCTCCAAATTGCCCTTGGTTTGTCAGTATGGGCACGCATGTGCCCTATGCTGCATGGGACAGGCTCCTGACCATGAGAAGCATTAGCATTAACATAAATAGATGGATAGGAACAGCAGTTGATACCTTTAAATTATTGTTTAATGGGCGTCAAACAGTGAATTTTAAGTCTTTATTGATATTCACAATATATAAATGTATGTAAACCAAAATGATATCCTTCTGGCCAACCAGCAGGATCCACCCATCTCCTATTCCTTCTTGCCCTATTCAGGGCAGCGAGGGTCCGAAGTTTATGGCAGCAGACTGAGGGTGACTCAGGATGGGATACCAGCCCAGTGCATGGCTACACTCAGCTTTCTAAACTGTTTAAAACATAACATTCACATTTATTTTAAATCAAGAAACATCTGCCCCTCAGATGGTATTTATACACACCTTCAGCCCACCTCGTGAACTTAGGATATTCACAGCAAACATGTGCATATTAAGATATCAAGGACAATGCATCAGTTACAGCCTATCCCCAGTCCCCTTCAGAGGAAAAAAACGAGTAGGTTAGAACCACACAGGCTATCTGTCACAGGACAGCTGTACCTTCCAAAATCTGCAATCTATAACATCTATTAACACGGGTTGTTTTGGTTAATTAAGTTCCAAGTGGTTTACAAACAGGTACTGGGCATTTGTGTGGTGAGATTGGTTACAGAGGTAGTATTTTTACAACTGCTTGTTTAAACATCTACACGGGTGAATCGGAGGACTGTGACTGAGTTCTTAATCTAACAAGAGCTTTACAAATTCGGTTATACAGCGCTGGTCCCGGAGAACTGGCCCTCCTGCTTTGATAAATTAGATTCTCATCACTTAAATGAATCCTGAAACTCCGGGTGAGATTTCTTATACTTGCTAACACTAATACTTTTTCACTCAGCAAATTGTTATGGTCATCCTTCCTAATTTTCACAACCTAATGTCGGCAGGTATGGATTACATAATATCATAAGAGCAAGGTAAGGCATGATCTGTAGTAAATTAACACGGCTAGTACACCATCCACAGATTTTTTCTTACTTTCTTTTAATAGACGCCCATGGAATGGATCCCGGGTGTTTATTTACGTAATAAAAGATTATCAAAGGTCACTCACAGTTGATAAAATGCTTAGTTGTTGATTCATTTGCAGACAAAAATTTGACAAGCTGGCGTTACGTCTGGATGTCACAACAGACCTGCAAACAAGAAAGCAGGTCTGTCGTCGGAAATAGGGGACAACCCTTCCTCCTCATAAATACATACATAATCAGCCGCGCATTACTATGGGGCGGTACATATACCGAACGAAGATGGTAGTCATGTATCAGACAAAATCATTTTATCATACGGATCAGTTAGTCCTTTAGTGATGTTTAATTTTGAAATTGCCGAGCACAAACCGATTTTAAATGATGAAATCGTGTCTTTATTTA
>JAODKL010000040.1:32568831-32588460 GCA_026780765.1 Petrocephalus schoutedeni
GTGGTCCAGCACGTTTTGGTGATTTCCCTGCTCAGAAACACCTGGTTCACCTCACCAGTTAATTGTCAGGGTTCACACAAAACGTGTGTGGAACATCTTGCCTCTTTGGCAGGACCATCTTCCCCTGCTGTTGGTGGAGCTTCATAAACTCTCTTTGTAGAGATCTCTGTAGATGGGGGCACCTATTATTGGTCTGATGCCATACTGGTACCAGTGCCCTGCACGGAATCGTTGGAGTTGGTACTGCAATACTGGTGCTGCAGCAAAGGAGATTGATCACATCCTTGTTGGCAGAAGCTGGAGGCTCCTACAGAACTCTTACGTACAACCATCAGCAGTGTGTCTGTCTGCGGAGAGAATGTTGACCCCATTGAGAGGTCTTTATCACCTATAAGAGGTTCTTGACAGTGACCTTGGCAGCAACATTCATGCTTCTTCCTATGAAGTCAGTAGACTAACTAGGAGAACATAGGGGGTCATGAGGTTGCTGGAAAGGGGTGTGTGGCGTTACCGACATCTTTGTATGAGGACGAAGGTCCAAGTCTTTAAAGTCCTGGTGCTCCCTGTATTGCTGTATTGCTGCGGGACATGGGCGGTATCCAGTGATCTGAGATGAAGACTGGATTACGTCAGTATTGCATCTCTTTGGAGAATTCTTGGGTGCTGCTGCTTTGACTTTGTGTTGAATGAGCAGTTACTCAGGGAGTCCTGAATGAGGCACATTGTGAGCATTGTGCCTACCTGCATTGTGAGGGAGCATCACTTACAGCACTACGACCATGTGGCGTGACTCCCTGAGGGTGATCCAGTTCACAGGATCCATACTGTTGAGGACCCCAGTGGCTGGACCAGGCCAAGGGGACGCCCATGTAACACTTGGCTGTGACAGATAGATGGCCATTTTTGGAGGGTGGGACTGGACCATGTGTTAGCCTGGGGGAGTTACCAACCGGGATCCTGAGGTGTTTCGTTGTTTGGTGGGTCTGGCAAAGTGCTGTACCATTGCATTCTTCCCAACCTGACCTGACTTAATATTTGTGTTGCTTTGATGCTTCTCTTTGTATTCTACCCTTGGTGTCCTCTTTTTTCACAGGAAAATATGGTCACTTAGTGATATAATTGTCACATCAGACATATCTGTCCAACCCTGTCCTTTTTGTCATGTCCCCATTTGGCCAGCAGGTGTCGCTGGTCATCCTGCTTTCCCCTTTGTCTTGTAGCCCTTTAGCCCTACTGTGTTTCCTTGTCCCCCAGGCCACCGTGTAGGTCAATGGGTTCAGGGTGAGGCTAAATGGCTGAAACCCCCCAGTTGTGGTTTTGAGGCTGACCAAAGGGACACTTCATCCGTTTTGTTTATTGATTTTCTGTTTTTCAGGTGTTTGTTAGTAGTTATTTTGATTGCATGTTTTTGTTCGCCCTGTTTGTATCATGTTTGATGTTGGTTTTGCTGGTATTTGTTCCCACCTTTTCCCAGTGTAGTCAGCCCTCTGTGTTTATGTTCCCTAGTTCCTATTGCTGTGTATTTCTAATATATTTCACCTGTGGCTTGTTGTCTTGCACCTTGGTTGACTGGTTATCTTGTGATGATCCACACCTGCCCATTGTTAGTCCTTGTTGTCTGTGTATTTAATTGCCAGCCTTTGTTCATTTCCTCAGTCAGTCATTGTCAATTATATGGTATGTTTGTTGCCCTGCTTATTACCTAGTCCTGTTCCTTGTGTTCTTAGGGAACCTATTTGTGTTTAATTTCATGGTCTTTTTTTCCTGTTTATTTCGTGGTCTTTTTGTTTTGGTGTTTTCCACCGGTGTGTTCTGTTACTTCAATAAAGCCTTGTTGTCCGGGAGCCGCCGATTGGATCATCACTCCTTTTCCACCTGTGCTAGTTAGGAAGGAATTCGTGAAACAGTCGCCAATTAACGATTGATATTAAAACAGTACTTAGCGTTAAGAAACTTTTGCACCCCAGTCCTCTCCAGTTTTGTTTTATCCTTTTTCTCCTTACAACAACATAACATGCCCATTACGTTATGAATATTTGTCATTTTAACTGAATCATTTATATTCTCGTTTAACCAGATGGATTATTAGTAGGGGTTAGCTTATAACGCAAACCTTTCTCGTTTAATTACTTAATTTTGTATCTCCTTGCAATTAACGCATGTTGTTGTAACGCGATAATTTCACGTTTTTGAAACCGGGCAGATTTGTTTTTGTCATTGTGGCAGCTATACGCTGATGTAATATTTTTCCTGTCAGCCCTGTCACATCAAACTGAGGAAATAACTTAGCATATAATCTAAATATTTTAATAGATTAATTTAACCTTTTGTAAATCAAAATAATAAGTAAAGAAGCATATTGTCGTTTTTAACTACTGAATGCAGTAACACCACATTTGTTTTAAGTCCTGAAAGCTGGAACCCCAGGTAACCTCAGTTATGATTTGCTTTGGGAAAAAAGGACAGGATAGGATGCAAAGAGAGGCGTCAAAGTTCGCTAGATGGCGCTCACAGCCCTGTTCATTCCAAGTGCAGACTGTAAATGAGGAACAATTTTCTTTTATTGGGTTAGCTTCATATTACAGTAGCTTATATATAGTGTTTGCATTTGTAATAATTTACGTGATATTGAATTATTACTGGATGTGCAGGCAGCATTGTATTTCTATAAAGAAAAAAACATAATTATGCCTTTATAATGCTTGTCAATGCTTACCTCATGCACTAAGACTGTAAAATTCTCTATCAGTTCATAGGTTTAACTTTTTCCACCCCTGGCACCATGAAATAAAGCGGACTCGTTTATTTCTGTTGCTCCAACGTTTTTTTTTTATTCTTATGAATATACAGATGCTGGTCATATAATTAGAATATCTTCAAAATGTTTATTTCACTAATTCCATTCAAGAAGTGAAACTTGTATAATGTATACATTCATTCCACACAGACTGATATATTTCAAGTGTTTATTTCTTTTAATTTTGATGATCATAACTGACAACTAATAAAAACTCCAATTCAGTACCTCAGAAAATTAGAATTTTGTGAAAAGGTTCAGTATTGAAGACACCCGGTGCCACACTCTAATCAGCTAATTTACTCAAAACACCTGCAAAGGCCTTTAAATGGTCTCTCAGTTTAGTTTTGTAGGCTACAAAATCATGAGAAAGACTGCTGATTTGACAATTTACAATTATACAAGTTTCACTTCTTGGATGGAATTAGTGAAATAAATCAACTTTTTGAAGATATTCTAATTATATGACCAGCACATGTTGAGCAATCAGGAATCGTTTTGTGGCCCTATCATTACATGTCTAATGTGAAGAGTGTAATGCAATGTTATGAGGCTTGTCTAAATTGTGGCAAATGGAAGATTATGTGACATTTAGCATTCCTCGATATGCAGACGTGCGCCGTAAAACAGCGGGTCATTTTACTTAGAGTTACAGTAAGTCCCAGGAAGTTTCCACAACACTTAATGCACAAATTGCCACCCTTATGTTATAACCACACACAGTGCAGACCATGGCAATTTGTATACCTTGGGGAATTCACAAAACCTACAAACGTGTTTGACCTATCTCAAAGGAGTACAGGCAGCAAACCTAGCCGAACGCCCTAGGCACAGAAAAACAGGAATCGAACCTGAAACAGTGGTGTCGTCAGACCACACTGCTAGACGCCCGCTTTGTTCATCCCTAGACATTAATTGTATTTAATGACTGCTGAGCATTAAACTCCTCCCCGTCCGGCATCTCCAGAGACTCCTGTCCTGAAGAATTTCTTTAAAATGTGGCTGTAATCTTCAGATCGGCCACATCTCTGCATAGCAAACTTTTGATCAATGTCGATTTTGTATGGCATGAACGGTTCTTCCACTCTGCTATCGCAAAAGGAAATTTCAACGGTGCTACCGCTAGACAGCTTCGGAAATGTGCTGCTGTTCCTTTTCAGCATACTTCTAGCGTCAGCGATAATATTTCTTAATTTTTCGGTACTGATTTCAATTATGCTGAATAAATCCCTCCGCAGCGAAAATCGCTTCATGTATATGTTGAGTACTTGTACCAGCGATATCTGTTCTGGGGTTTCCTATTATTATGTCGGGGTCCTGAACGTCAGGGATAGCTACGACTCACCAACGCGAACCTATTATATTGTTCCAACATTTTTAGGCCTTTCTTATATGGCCATCTTAGCCGCACAGGCTGACCGGTACCACGCCGTTGCCTCACCTTTTAAGTATTCCCAAAGAATGACCCGCAATCGTACACTTTTGGTCATTTTGGCGTATTGGGTTTACGCCTTTATAATGGCTGCGGTGAACGACCTGGTGACGGCGGGAGTCGCCAGAAGAGTTACTGGAATCGGGACGTTTGTGGGTAACATCTTCACTGTAATAATCATGATAGGTCTAAACATACGATTATTCTTCACTGCAAAGTATCAGCTGGAGAGGGAGCCCCCATCAATAGAAAGAGAACAAAAGCGGTCATCCGTCTATCTTATAATCATAGTAGCCTTCTTTTTCCTGTGTGCATGGCTACCCATTTTCCTTCATATTAGCATATGTAACTTTGCTGGATCCATTTGTTACGCGTTTCAAAACGAGGGGACAGACCCCCTACGCATTCTGCCCAGAGTAAACGCGGTCCTCACCCCGCTGCTGTACATTACAGGTTGTCAGTCTTTGAGGAGAATGCTGTTTGCCAAAGTTTGGAGACCAATATGCAATGATCGAGGGTAAGTAGGAGTGTTTAGAAAGAAGCATTATCGTCTATCACCCTTTTTATGGTCACTTCAGTAAAGACATTATGTTGTGATGTTGCTATTATTCACCATTCAATATCAATTCTCCATCCATATGAGTACGTTTCCTGTTATCACAGAATACACAAAATGCATGAGATATGTTATACCCTAATCCTTGTAGGTTATCATCTTTGTGTCACATTTTTTGTGAAATCAATAAGATAAATGCCACCAATTTATTTTATTTTATTTATCGCGGACAGGTGGTTTGCCAAATTCCCTCTGAACGGCTGCAGGTATCTGCAGTAGTAGCCTCTAAATGCATATAATGTATGTCTCATGTCTCCCGTTTTAGGGTGAGTGCGGAATAAACCCCGTGGATCCACTGGACATTCGACCAACTTGCTGCACAGAGTATAAGAAGCATAATCATTTCATTCACTGAAATATGTCTGTTCCAACACTAAAATATATCAGCGAGCACATCGGTTCTACAGTTCCTCTTTAAAACCTGGTTAAGTTTTAGTCCAAAAAAACCCCCAAATGCTTCAAATGCTGTTGACCGACAAAATAATTAATCTTTTTAATAACTGTATAACAAGTCCGATATTAATATCAATAACATTTCCTTCTGCTTTAAAACTGTTGCGTACCTTATGCGTACCTTACGAAAATATTATTTTTCTTACATACCCACTCCTTGTTCAAAAGTGATGAAGTTAACAAATAGTTGTCATTGAATCGTATTGGAGAAGAGACGTTGTTGTTATGTGTTATTTTCATTTTGCTGTTAATATTATAATTATTTTGCTATTATTGACGTACAAAAAAACTATATGGAACAAAGCTATTTACATAATATTTATTGAGGGTAGCACTGTTGCCTAATACCCCCAGGGCAGGGTGTGTGAATACCGCTTCTCCCCTTTGTGTGTGTGCGTGTGTGTGGGTTGGGGGGTGGAAAATGTATATAAAAAACCTATTTTGGCATTGTGGGAATCATTTTTTTCGGTCTCAACAAGGGGATCTCAATTTTACAAAAATCTGTGAATGCAATGAAAAAACTAAAAAAAAAGCTATTTAAATTATTGTATTTTGTTTTGATACTTATTGTTAAGGTTATGGCTGGGTAGGGGTTAAGCTTGTCATAGCTGGGATGATAGTTTTCCTATAGATATGAATAGACGATCCCCACAAAGATAGGAATGCAAACGCGCAGGTGTGTGTCTGTGTGTGTATGGAGTTTGCATGCTACCAAAGTGTGGCGTGAGCGGGTATTCCGGTTTACTCCCGGAGTCCGGAGACATGCAGCTCGGTTAATTGTTGTCTCGTAATTGTCCATATTGTGTAACGGACTCGATAGATCGGTGTCCTCTGCGGGGGGACTCCAGCCTTGCGTCCAGTTTAGGCTGGGACCCGCTCCCACCATACAACCCTGATCGCGATTAGCAGTTAGGAAATCGGAAACCTTTTTAACAGAAATGAACAAAAATTATGCTTCAGGATAACAGCAAACTGGTTGGCGAAAAGCTTCCTTTACGAAAAGGTGGCTTTAAAAGTAACTGACAACCAGCTACAGCATTCATTAAAAATGTCTAATGTTTTCTTATTTAAATAACTTTTCTAATGACTTAAGTGTAACAATACAAAGAGCCATGGTTTTAATGGTCACGCCACTAAATGGCAGGAATATGTCTTGCAGCAGTTAGGCTACATGTAGCATACATATAGACGTGAGAAAAAATACATTTTTTGTCCTCATTCCACAAAATAAGGGTGAAAATGTTTTCCGGATATACGTAGGTTGAATTATTATAGAACTACGTATATGTGACTAACCTGCATATGTACCACATTGTGCTATAAAAGGCTCTGTTAAACATGTAAACGTGAATTGGCTAAACGTCTAAATGTTGTGGTATGCCTTGTCATATTAAAATATTACAATCTTAATTTAAGATGTTCTCTATTCTCTTTTATTCCAGAGCTACCGACTGAAAGATATATAGTGCTATATATATGCTTATATATATGTGCTTACCAAATATCCCCGTTCATTATTTGGGGCATAGAGGCAGGCAGTCGCTAAGGCAGTATTTTTGCACTTTGTACTTGTATCCCGTTTTATGTGCTTTTCGTTGACAAGACAGAGCCAATTGTTCACAGTGGCGAGACTGAAAATGGAGATTTGCTGCATTATTGGGCCTATAACTGTCATAAGCAAGTTTAGTCAAGAGTCAGGTCGAGAAAGTTTATTGTCACGTATACAAGTACAGAGTACAATAAACTTCTTCCGCGAATGTCCTCTTAGCAGTCTAGGCAATTACAGCACTGCAAAATTACAATAAATACAAAACTCTAAATATAAGGTCTATCTATTCTAACATACATTCTTAACAGCGTGACCAGAAAGTATAAAGTGCAAATTTAGTGGTAGAATGGTGACGATAAACAAACAGACAAAAAAAGGTGTTCCATTTTGAGCGGTAATTTTTGCCGATAATCCTATTATATGTTGCGATTTATAAACGTCTATTTCATGGTTCACATGGTAACCTACAGAAAAAAGACAGGCTGCTTAATAACGTATCAGATAAACTACAGAGAGCATTACCAAATCGATTCATTATAACAAGTATCGTGTCAGTAAACCTCAGTGATGGGGTTCAAGTTTATGCAAAGAGAAAAAACTTGACTATACGAGATAACGACTTGAACTTGTGAAATATAGGCCTGCAGTTCGGAAAACGGGCAGCCCTTTGACTGATTGAGACACATACGCGATGTTAATTACAAATATTCCGTAAAAACAGTCCTGTGTACGTAGGCTACGTGAGAACATGAAAAAAGGCCTAACGAAACGCTCCGTTTTATACCACGTTTATTAATTAAAAAAAAATATATATATATAGAAAAAATTTTGGGGGCAGGCTGGTGGTGTAGTGGTTAGGGACGCAACCGCGTAATTGAAAGACTTCCGGTTCGAGTCCCCGACCCGCAAGTACCGCTTGGGTACCATGAGCAAGGTACCGTCCCCAGGCACGGCTCCCCGGGCGCACATGTAGCTCCCCCCTGCTGTCACAATGTCACATGGGTTAAACGCAGAAGACACATTTCGTTGTTGCGTGCTGTGGTGCTTCATTTCACATTTAAAAGGCTCATATTTTTTATTTAAAATAGCAGTAACAAAATGCAAATGCCAGTTGCTTGCTTCAACTTGATTTACTTCGATTTAAGCACGTATAACTGTTGTTTTTACGCATTGATGTATGGTATGGAATGAATGCATTGCAAGCTAGGGCATGTCACCTGGGCGGAAATTTAAAATCGCTTGAATTGCGCCACCCTTCTCTGCATAGGGACTATTTGGACAGCATAGGCGCTATATGGACTTTTGCGCCATACCGTATTTACCGCAGACCCGTTTCAGGGTGTAGTTCACATGGCAACCGCCGGGTGTCAGGGGAGCCCTTCACTAGTCCCCGCGAGTAATGCCGCAATGTTCGTCGGTGGCGTGTTTTTTCTGGGAATAAAAACTAAAATCTGCATGTGGTTTCCCTGCGATGCAAACAGAAATAAAATCACTGACATTTAAACAAATAGTTATAATTATAGTGTATACTGTATTTATGCAATGGATACATCATTCAAACATTTTTTATTGGTTCGGTATTAGTTTTGACACGTAGGCTTAATGAAAGGGAGAACTGGGATGATCTTAATGTTCTCTCTCTCTCTCTCTCTATATATATATATATGTGTGTGTGTGTGTGTATCGCTCTCGACGAGTACATTGTTCATCCCTACTATTATGGAGAAAGCCTATCATTTAAACGAATTACTGTATATTATGTATTCATGTTATTGTGTATGCCCCATACATTTTGATTATTTGCATTACATGAAGGAGTGTGAGCATGAGAGTCTTTGTATATTGCAAATACGCATGTTGATATTAGGCACAATTGAGAATTACTACACTAGTAACATTACACCGCAAGATTGTTGTAAAGATCACTGAGTGAGATTGGCATTTTTATAGGGGTGTAAACGATTAAGTTTGTCCGAGTACGTTGTTGGGGGAAGGGAGCTGGTGGGATCCTCCGTTGACTTCCGCTAACATCTGGTGCAGGGGTCGTGTGCCTAGCGTCACCATGCCCTTATTACTTACAGCCTGTGCTACTGCGCTAAGGACGTGTATTTGCAGCTAAATGCAATCAGTGTAAGTATATAGTGCAATTAAGTTGATAGTCTATACAAACGCATGGCTAAAACACGCCAAATACGAAAATGTCAAGCGGAGGAACGTAACACATGTACTGACCTAACATTTCCCAATGCATTGACTGGCTCATTCTGATATACGCCAGTATTGTGGTCAAATACATACGCGTAATGTACACTGCGGCATTCTATTTTCGTTGGGCCTACTGCGTTTGTGGCAATACGTATCTGCCCTTTGCAACTTACGAATGTCGAGAGAAATATGCGGATGTATGTATAAATGGTTGAATCATAAAGGGCCACAGACGACCACGAATATACTTTCACTGTGGATTAAGCACATGGCGCGGCAATGCCCCCGATTACACCGCCGCTTCGAAAGGGCGGCGTGAATTAAACGGCTCCGAGGGTGATGGCGACGGCGTTGGGAATGGCTCGTCGCAGAAGAGGAGTGGGGAGGAAGAGCACGCCGGTGCCGGGCTGCTGTTTTCGGCCCTTTCTTCCTTTTCGGTTGGCTTCTATTCAAATTTGGGTCAGGGGTGAGAGCTCAACGTCACAAGCTAGCAAGATGGCGCTCGGAGGGCTGTGAGATGAGAAAGGCTGGCGAATCGAGGACGCTCCTACCGATGTAAAAGGTATCGAAATGCAATTCGCGCCGTTCGGCCCGGCGGAGGAAGGCGGCCGGGATCCGTCGCCGGCGCCTCCCGATCGGTGCGGCTTTCCTCCGGACCTGGGATCTGCTGCGAAAACGCGCTTCCATTGCGTGCCAACAAAAACGGGCTCTCGCCTGCATAGTGCCTACCCTTCGAGCCAGTAATACCAGCTTGGCAGGATCGCCTTTTTGTCCGACTATTGGGGGAACGGCAACAGTATGGGGAGTAGGCGAACGCGGCGTGGTCCGGGCAATGGTAAATTGTAGCTAATATGCGGCGCGTTTTATTCCTTCCTTTTATATCTGCATGTATTTTGACAGTATCGAGACATAGCCAGGTTAGTTTATTCCTGGGGGCGGGGGTGGGGGGGCGACGATAATGGGCAAGCGCTTAGGCGAACTGGCAAAATCGCTAGCTGGGGAAATTAAACTAAGGCTTCCTTTTATTTACGGAATACCGGGGGGTCTGAAGGTAATGGTATCATTTTGAGTAAATGCTGATGTACAGTGCGGTTCGATCCCGCTGATTGTGGAGGAATAACGAGCGTGCAAATTGGTTATTTTTTTTTGCAATTGTCTTGCGATTGATTCAGAAAAATGGATTCAGTTAATTAAAATGGGATACATTGATTAGCCTCGCTATTCGTCTTATGGAGGCTTTTTCTGCAATCGGGTAAAGTACGGGGGCATATTTTGATGCTATCTATCGCCTTATGAGTTGTTTTTGAGTGGGATGTTTCTTTTTATCGATCGCATCAATGGTCCTTGTATTTTGAATGTGTGTGACGTCTCCAGGTTTAATCGGAATACCACAGTAACTGTTTCAGTGTTATGGTATGTGCAGTCATTTGTATTGCGACTTTTCCTATAAATTTCACCAGCCCTCCGGCGTTTATCGCAGCCTGAACTAGTAGATTTTGTATTTTAAAAGGGCTTTAGGTATCAACAACAGGATACATTTCTTGTGTTTAATCTAGCAGGATAACTTGCGTTTTTGTTTTTTTTCTCCGTTCCTGTAGGGCATTTGTAAGGGCTTTTTGTCATTTTGTTGTACGGAAGGTCGCTTAATGTTTTAACTAAGATTACAGGCGTTGACTATATACTAGGTGAGAATTAAACGCGATCGGAAAGATCGGCCGGGTTCTGGGGGGGGTCACTTTGCTGGGGAATTGTAACTAACCATTTATTCTACATGAAAACCGGATTGAACAGTCGTGTATTTGGGGAAGTACTTGCTCTGAATATCTGCTCTGTAAAATGACCTGAGGAGGTGCTGATTACAAGTGACCATTGCTCAATTATGCTGACTCAAAAAAAAAAAGATTGCCAAACAATGCTGTGGAAAAGAAAAATGGGACTTGTGTGAAATGATTCTGAACTTTAAAATGTGTATAAGTTTGGACGAATCATAAAGCAGTTTGGACTTATGTTCATATTGGTAGGTAATAGTAGGTAATACAATAATGGTCTTAAAGGAATAGCCAGCATACTTTGAAGGCTTCAGCATTGCTTAGCTGCGATCTAAGGTTAGTTGCTTCTCCTGTGTATATGTCATTATTTGGCCTAACCGGTCTCTTGATTAGTTACACCCTCACACTGAATAATAATCAGGATTTAAATAAACAAATTTTAAATCTTGCCTAATTTTTTAAAGAGCTGAGCGGGAAACAATTTTCAGAAGAAATGTCATTGGCCGCCTAAATTCTGCCGTACTGATTCACCTGCTGGCCTTAAAATGTCTTTCAATTTTGATTTTTCTGGTAACTGTCAAGTAGTAAAATCCAGTTTGTAGTATTCAGGAAGCTGGCCAGGGTCTAATAATTATAAAGAAATTTAAAAAGGCAAGTGGAGCAGTTGTTGTGTGTTTTGTGGAAATGAGAACTTGCACTGGAGCTCTGAAATGGTTGAGCGGGACTCTGGGAGCATGTTACTCCCCCTGCTGTATGGTTGGGGGCAAAGCCTCTTTTTACTGCTGAACTTTAACGTTCCTCAGTGACTCCCCCAAATCTGGCTCAGAGTGCAGGTGTACAAGCTACAGCGGGTGACCTGCTGCAGCCCAGCTGCCTTCTACCCACAAAGATAACCGCCAGCTTCCATCCCGGCTGATTATTGGGCCTTTATAAGTGTGGTAGTTTTTGTAAGCGTTATATTCCATTACATTATTCGATACATTAGTTTGTAGGGAACCCAGTTAGTTGGTGTAGTGCATAGTATTTGTGTCAGCTCTTTATTAAATTGGACGAAGCGATTAATGTACGAATCATACCTGAAGGTACCATCATGCTTAGTGGAAAGAACAAGACGCAAATATATGGTATTTGTAAGCACTTTGCTACCAGGGAGATGTATTTTTTGATTTTTTTGAGGGATGGAAATGCATGTTGTTGCTGAGCTTGAGTGCATCTTGGGCCTGTGTTGTAGTGGTTGCCGATTTGGATTCAGTGTCCTGTATGATTAGTCGTGATTTATAGTTGTGCAGTAAAGTTCCTGACCAAGGTGGCTCTTTTATTTTTTTGATGTTTGTACTCTATTGCCATCTATTATATCTCCTGGTCAGCTGCCATTTCTATAAGATTCTGCGGAGGGCTGTTTCAGTTGCAGACCGCTTCCTCTTGGTCACATTTTGATATTATTTTTCGTGGTCAAGTATTAGTAGGGAAGTAGTAGTTGTTGTACCCTCAAGATCACTATTAAATGTTTCAAATATTTTAGTGGCTTAATTCGCATTTAATACACTGCCCTGGCCAGTGTAACACACTTCTGTAGCTATAGATAAAATAAAAAATCATTCCGAGTGATGTTGTGGATAACGATCTGCCCTGCCAGTGACTCCTTGACTTTAATTGATGATTAAAGCCTTTGCTTATGGTGACAAACATACAGTTACAGAAACAACATTCCTGTAACTAGCATTTAAAATATTAAAATATGAGTCACTAATGTTTCTTCCGGGTATTCGGATCAAGCTATCATGGGTTTGTCTTTTTGCAGTAATTACCCAGTAATGTTTTAGTTATACATTGATTGTTGTCCCGTCTGATTAGTTATGTTTGGATGACTGTTGTGTAAATAGCGTGTGAGAGCGTTTATAGTGTGGTTCTTCTAATGTGCCAGGAATGTCTTGTCTTTCTTTTCTGCATTGAACTTTAATGGCACTGATATTGAGTGTTTTGTGTGTGGTGTTGTGGTGCCGTGGAAGCACCTGAATATTCTAAAGACCCCATGACGACTTTATTTGCCCGATTTTGGTTTTATTTGAAAAAAATCTGGTTTTGGTCAGAAAACATCTGTTCGCCAGATTAATTTAAAATAGCCCTGGTGTCTTTCCAGAGTGGAAGTACAGTGTTTGTCTCGCTGTTCACTACTCGGAGCTCCCACGGAGGCAAATGGGATGTGGTCAGTGTTCTCCAGGGGGCAGTTTTGTAAGCAGGATTGGAATCGCGTAGGGGGGAGGGGGGACAGTGTACAGAGAAGCGTGGGCTTGCAGGAAGTAGCGGCTGATAGTTTGGGGGTGGGGGGCTCCCCTATTGGGCGGGGTGGGCTCGGCCGTGTATGTCCCTCCCTCCCGCCGCGGCTCGTGGCCGCTCCCCGGGACGTGCGGGGAGGCTGTCCGTCCCGCGTGATGCTTCGGCACCGCGGCTGGAATGCGGCGTCTGTGCAGTGCCTAAGGAGGCCTACGTGACAGAGCTGCTGGGCGTGTGGTGCAGCCGGCCGGCGCGCCCCAGCCGGGGGTTTTTTTCCTCCTCTGCCGCGCCTCATGCCACCCACTGGCTTTGTGCATCGAGCCTCTGTTTGCGTCCCAAACCCGCTCTGCAGCCCGGCAAGCAGGGATGTCCCGGCACACTGAAAATTTTCAAGCTAATTGAAGGCCCTCTCACCTTTCCCCATCGTGTAAGTGATGGATTTCCTAATCTCCCTCGAAGTCTGGGGTCATTGCACCCGCTCGCTCACCGTAATTTATTCCCTGCTTCCAGGGGGGCTCGCCAGCCATTGGGGCCCTTGGAGCTTTGGAAATGGCATACTTTTATAGGCTATTGATTGGCTGACAAGTGGTTTTATGTTTTTTTCTCGGGGGTGAATCGGCAGTTCAGGTGAGGAGTTTTTAAAAAGCTTGAGAGAGCCCAGGTGGACCGGAGCGAGCTGTCCCTCTAGGGTAGGGGAATTGGGCCGCCCCCGTCCTGTCAATGGGTAGGGACACATACTTTGCTCTCTCTACCCTCCCCCACGTGTGAGTCTCAATCGAGTAGCCATAGGGCATCAGATACTGCTTCACCAGCCTCTGCCTCGGGTTTCACATGACTGGGCCGCTGGACTTTGCCTCTTCTGTGTCCTCCTCCCTCCCCAGTATGGAGCCTCTTCTGTTAGGGGCTCTCTGCTTTTTGCATACCCAGCGCAGAAGTGTGCTGTAGATGTGTGTCCTAGCAGGACAGGGATGGCAGAAACACAGCAGCGTGGCCGCTGGCGAGCGCTTTGCCGCACTTTGCGTCGGGCCTGGGGTACCTGAGGGAGAGATCTGTGCGTGCCCATGCTGACGGTCCCTCCCTGCGCATTGTGAAAGCTGCCGCTTTGTTTTAAATTTGCCTTGTTATCCATTGCCTTCGATATCGGAGATCTCATACACACTGGTGCTGAGGTACGTGCCCGGTCAGAACAATGTGTTTCATGTCCCTAAGTCGGGCGAAGCTGACGTCTGTGCCCGTGTGAATTCATCTGCACACAGGTCAGGATTAGCCTTTTCGCTTTTGTACTGCAGACCGGTGGGGCAGTTGGAGTGGTGGTGTAAGGGGGGGGGGGGGGGGGGGGGGGGGGGGGGGGGGGGGGGGGGGGGGGGGTGACTGTTATATTGGAAGAGAACAATCAGAAATGCAGAGAACTCCAGCACTCGGGAGCTGTAACCTCAAACTTTTTTTTAATTTAATTTCACTTCATTTTTTATTTGCTCTTCTGTGATGTCTCCTCCTGTGACAAGGAACGGAGTCTGGGAGGAATCTCCTGAAAGAGGAGAAGCTTCTCATGTCTGGACTTGAACAGAATAAGGAGTTGAGCTGCGGAGTATGCGGCTCCCGCCCGGCTCTGCACCAATGTCTCTCTGAGCGCTCGGGCCTCCAGCGCAAGCTTCTCCCCGGACGGCATCCCGCCAGTCACCCCCGGAGCTCAGTCAGGGAGCCGCACATGCTCTGTGTCCAGTGCGCCGTTATTTCTGTAGCGCTCCCACCATTGCACGTTTTTTTAAAAAAGCATCGTTTCTAAGTCCACATTCTCGTTTGCTCGGCGGAAGTAAGTTGGCAAATAGCGTATGAGGGTTCAAATGAAGACGGCGAGAGCCCTGGTTGTGTGGGAGCACTTTACATTAAAACTAAATGAAAGTACAGTTGCCTGTCAGTGCCGCAGAGCAGAACTTAAATAGCACAACGGCCCGAATGTAATGCAATACCACCTTAAAAGAAGATGTCCGCGGAATCGGCAAATGATAAGGGGTTTGTCGTAGACTTGCCCTGCGGGTCTTGGTGGTTTTGCGGCATCACAGAGCCGTGCCGACAAATCACTTGCTTTTGCTCAATAATTTTATTGTATTTTTTTATTTATTTAAACATTAGATAATTTTGGCAAGGAACCGTCATTAGAATTGCAAAGCTCTCAGCTTTGTGTCCTATCGCAATAAAAATATTTGTGCATAACTTGTCTTAAAAATAAATTGAATTGAATTAACCCAGCTGACTGCCGCAGTCCTTGCAATGTGGAAATCGCATGTGCTTAACATGTGACGCTGATGTTATCATTGCGCATGGTGCAGGCGTAGTGCTGAGGGCAGCACACTGGTGCGGTGGGTGGCACTGTAAATTGGGTACCCAGCACCGGTTCCTGTGGGCAGCACCATATATTGGTTTTTTTCCTCTGCCACAGCTCAGTTGTTTTGATCTTTTTGATAGAAAATGGCCTTACCTAGTGTTTAGGGTGATGTCTTCTCAGACGATAGGCTGTGATTTTTATAACTGCACGGCCGGTTAACATCATAGTGGCAACACACTCGCTAAAGAGGTCCCTTGGAGCTCAGAGCTCTCCCTGCGTCCATGATTATTAAGAGGTTCCCACTAAAACTGGCTCCTCACTCGTGTCCCCAACTGTTTTTAACCTTTTTAGCCTTTTTAGCTGTTTTAACTTGCATGGAACAGTTCCTTTAGAATAATCACATATTTTAAAATTAGGGGGTGTGCGTCGTTGGCCCCAAGGCGATTTGATTATTTAGGCAACGACTCAATGTATTGAATCTTTAATTTCTGCTGGGATTTGATTAATCGATTGTTTTGATAACATAAATTTAAACCCATTTTGTGACTTCACTGGGGGGGGGGGAGATATGACCATAGCGATATTGATACCGATACCCAATGCAGTCATCTCCATTATAATAGTAGTGTCTTTAGCGCTGGTGCTGTTAACTTTGGATATTAATAAAAATTTTAAGATCAGCCATGATTGACACTTTGGACCAATGTCAATTTCTTCATTTAATGAATATTGGCCAATACCTATATGTTTGCTGATATTGCGTCTCTCTATGGCTAACATTACTTATTTAGATAGCTAATTGCTGCTGTCGTTGGCTAAAGGGGTTTTTTTGTGCTACAGTAGAGGGGCATTTCCCAAAAATAGTAGCGCAAAGATTCTTAGCATAACAGAGAATTCTAGGCTATTGTAGCTTTTGTACCAAGGTTATTTTCTGAAACTTATCAGGTAGTGCTGTGTTTGTGAATGTTAATGAGCCTGCCCCTGGCGTATTCTGCATTTTGGAAATGAGCTCGCTGGTGCCTTTACTTGCATATCTTCCTGCAGCATGTGAGCATGACAGCATGCATCCTGGAAGTAGGAGTAATCCTCATGGAGGATTCCATTATATCGATTAAGTATTTCTGATGTTACAGATAGATGCAGTTGAATTGCCACCTTGATAAGCTGTTCATCACAATGTACCCCTTCTTAAAATCACAGGATTTCTCAGGATTTTACAGGACTTTTTATAAGTGTATGTGTGTATTTATTTATTAGTGATTTGTAGTGACAAAGTATTTTTTTGGTTAGCATGCATTTTGCATCTCCATGGTGAAAGCACAAAGCATCCGTTAGCTGATTCAACGATGTTAGAATTTGACCACATTTTATTGCTTAGAAAAAATTTAAAGGAATGTCAGTGGTCCTCCAGATTAATACTGACAGATTTTTATTTGGAAACTAGATTTTTCCTCCATATTGGTGATTTTTTTCTGTTCTTATTGTCATGTACAATGGCAGCACTTTCACACAGGGAACTAGAAAGCTTGGAAAAAAAATGCATTGGATTTGTCTAATCTGGTTATAATTGGTAAAAGTTTAAACATCCCGTGCGGGGTCCATATTTCCCTTTTTTAAGCAGATACTCTTTGTATATAAGAGCATTGTGGTTTTCATTCTCTGAATTTGTAAGGATTTCAGCTGGCTTGTGATGCTGTATTCCTCCTAATATCATCCAGTTCATCTAAACGGATAACTCTGAATGTCCTCTAGTGTGTGAATGTGTGTTTGCGTATGATCTCCCTCTATACCGGTAATATGTAACGTGTCCCTCCGTCTCAGGCCCCACGGCAAGCACACGCCTATCTGGATAAGCTTGGCTGCAGTATAGGCAGCCACAAGCTCTCTATACATCACTGCCGTCATATCGCTTCCAGGAAGCATCTCGGCTGAAGCTTTCGCCGTACTGCTCCGTTTGCCTTTTTATGCATTAGCATGTGCGTGCCCTTGTGACCTGTTCTAGGCAGAAGTAAGATTAAACTTTTCTTTTTACATGAAGGTTTGATATGTGGGTAGTAGCTTGTGTGTTGGGATGTTTGTTCTGTACACTGAATATAATTGGATATGATAAATTTGATTAGAATGACCTTGTTATTGGTGTGGGAATTTTGCATTGAATTCTGGGAGGAATGACTTGGCTAAGTGGAGCCGGATGCTCAGCCTGCTCCCGCGTTCCTGTGTTTCAC
This sequence comes from Petrocephalus schoutedeni, assembly GCA_026780765.1. Taxonomy (NCBI): domain Eukaryota; kingdom Metazoa; phylum Chordata; class Actinopteri; order Osteoglossiformes; family Mormyridae; genus Petrocephalus; species Petrocephalus schoutedeni. The sequence goes on from JAODKL010000040.1 coordinate 32,586,478, forward strand.
CCCTGTGTTGGTTACAGCTCGGTAATGGCCTGGCCATGCTAAGGAGCAGCGACCTCTCTCCTGCAGCATTACTGCCTCCCCCTGTATTCTCGCTCCCAGTGAGCCAGCGAGGAGCTCAGGGGCACCTTTCCTAGGATGGGGCGGGGAATTCAGAAGGACGCGCGGCTTGCGGTGACCTTCAGCGGCGTGTGTCGCCAAGCCTGCTACTCAGACCTATCCATCTGGGCTGGATCCCGCAGGCCTCCTTTATAATGCATGTGCTGAATAATGGAGAACCTACATATGACTTACAATTTTACAGTCAGACTTGGGCTTTACAAGAGGTTTGGAATTCCAGAAGGTTTGGCAGTTATGAAGCATTAATTAGGCTGGGAATCGGTACAGGGCTTGTGCGGCAGTATTGCTTGAATATCTCCAGTTCGTGTGTTAGCATGCATACTCTGGCACTTTTTAAAACACAAGTCTACTTAAGTTATGTGGGGGTGCATGCAAACTAGTCTCGGGTGTCTGTCTGTACAGTCTTCCGAGCATCAGAGGACCTGGCGAGCTGTCCGCTCTCATCCTTAATGGCTGGGAATGTTAGCCATGCTCTGTTGTCTGGGAGTTATCTAACGGTGTGGATCTCCCATTCTGCAATGCCTGTGGAAGCTGTTGACTTGCTGCTGGCTCTTTCTTAAATGAGTGCAGACGCCAGCTTTTATTTATTTACATGATTTTGATTTCCGGTCTACTTGGCCTGTCTAACTCAAGCTTTATAATTTTGATACAAGCTTTTATAAAGTTGAAAATAGCCATAATTTAAAAATAAACTTTAATTCCACTTTCTGACGCACATCTGTAGTCCAAGCAGGAACAAAACGTAGTGTTGTTAATATTAGAAACAAACAAGGTGTAGCTATTTAAAAAGTCATTCATGAAGTGCCTTATGTGAGATTTGCCATACTCACCGCTGATGTTGTCATTGATAGGTTTGGAATAAGTGTTCTATTACCCCTAGCTGGGTATTTATAGATGCTCACAAGACTGCCCCCCACTTGGGTAACAGCAGTGCAGTCAAAAGAAGGTCTTGTCTGAAAATCAGAAGGCATGGATTCCAAGATAAGGGCTCGATGAGACCCTCTCCCTTCAGGACGATTGCCTTTGATAGGAGCCAGAGGTCAGGTAGGACAGTGCAGCTCCCAGAGTGGCCAGCTCCTCTGCTCTGGCATTCCCGTCCTCCGGCCGGAGTGGGGGGACCGTGGTGCGGAGCTGGCTTCTGCAAAAGGCCGTTTGTAAGGAAAGCCGTGCTCTGGGCCTTCTCTTAATTTGTTAAATCCTTCTGCTGGCTCTTAATATGTGAATTAATTTTACTATTAGCATGGTGACTGTCATTATTCAGGGTTGTGGTTAATTCTTCCATGGATTCCATGGATCCACTTTTTATATTTGCATTTTATATGTAATACTATATCATTCCTTTTATAATGGTGGACCATGGAATACTGTTTTTGTTCCCGCTATAGGATAGTTTAAACACATGCTCTTCTTGTATTGAAATTATTTATAAAGCTTATGATTGGTCAAATTGGATGAAGTTAGAAATGGAATCAGGAATTTTAAGCTGGCAAAACACTGCATGATGCCAATGTGAGCTTCTGGACAGAAGGAGTCATGCGAGTCTTAGGGTGAGATTAAAGAAACTAGTGAAATTGGAAGCTGCTTTTAAACTCTAGTTAGACTACATGTGACCTTTGTGCTCTTGGGGCTTAGCTAAGCCATACCCCACAATGCATATGGCCAGGTCTGAATGGCGGTACGGAGTGATAGTGTTTCCCTTGGAGTGTGTGTGTGTGTGTGTGTGTGTGTGTGTGTGTGTGTGTGTGTGTGTATATATATATATGTATATATGTGTGTATATATATGTGTATATGTGTGTATATATATGTGTATATGTGTGTGTATATATGTATATATGTGTATGTGTATATGTATATGTGTGTATAT
>JAODKL010000040.1:32588560-32598893 GCA_026780765.1 Petrocephalus schoutedeni
ATATGTATATGTGTGTATATATATATATATATATATATATATATATATATATATATATATGTGTGTGTGTATATATAGATATAGAAATATTTGAAATATATAGAAATATCTAAAAATTAATTTAAATAATGTTAGCAAGGACTTTCTTGATGGCCGTGCTTTAGACCCATTCACAGGAGCACATCTGAGCTGAGAGGTTGGCTCTTCTGGGGGCAGGCTCCAGGTGACGTCGCAGAAAGCCCAGGTTAATGTGGCCCCCGGGCCTCGGCCGTCTTGTGATCTGTGAGGTTATCTCAAGTTGCCCGGTGCCAAACCACCCCCCTCTGTGGGTCGCTGTGAAAACAAAGAGCTTAATGGGAGTGAAGACGCAGGTTTGATGGCTGGGTGCATTTCAGTCACTCCCTCCCTCCATTCACTCTCTTTGAGGTGGACTCATCCCCAAGCACAGTGCCAAGGACGTGTTTTGCCAAATGCAAATGGCGGAGCAAGCCGTGGCCTGCCGGGGCGGCAGTCTGGATGGGATCAGGTGGTACTTTAGTGCTGGGGGCCACACCCATGCCTGCCCCATGCGCCGCTTTCCCAGATCAGGTTGCCGCTAATCCCTCACACGGCCTTTTAGCAGTCTCCATCCCCCACAGGCGAACAATGGGGCCCGCCCGCCCAGCCCTTTGACATCAGCGGGGCCTAATGAATGGCTGCGGAGCATTCCTGGAGCACCTCGAATAACGATAGATGTGCTCTGGCGTGGGACATGGGGGGGGGGAAGCAAGTAACATTTAGCAAAGTGCCCTCCTTAGGGGACGGAGGCGTGTGTCGAGCTCAGAAAACTCGTGTGTGTGTGTGTGTGAGTGTGTGTGTGTGTGTGAGTGTGTGTGTGTGTGTGAGAGAGCACGAGCACGCAGTTCGAGGTGCTGGAAGGCCTGGTCTTTAAAAGCAGTCTTAGGTGTTGCATCTGGTTATCTGCTATACTGGTATCTTGTGGCTCTGTGAGGAATTATTGGCTCTTGATGGCCTGGCCCCCTGCCCAGGGTGTTCCAGTGCCTGGTGCCCTGTGCTTCCCAGCGTGTGACCCTGTACTGAATAAGCAGCTGGAAGGTGGGTGAGTGATATGCAGATATCTGGGTATCTTTGTTGTAATCATCACTGAATGCTCTGAACTGCCTATGGACTCGTGGCCACAGTAATCGGCTCCCTAGGGCTCCTTATCCACCACTGTGCATGTTTACGGCGACTGGTGTAAATGGAATGGGAGGAACGAGGCTTGCAAGAGAATGTGATAAGGACAGTGATCTGAACAATTTTCTAGGCAGATTATTGCTTTGCGCTATGCAGTCTTCTCTAAAAATTCTTCTGGTCAGGAGCAGTCAGTCCAATAGGGTACCTCGGGTGCCAGCTTGTGAGTGGGTGCCAATTTGCCAGGGAGTTTTACTTGCTTTGCTTGCTTGGGGCATGAGGCATGCGTGGTGATTGGTCCAGGGTGCCGCCTTGGCTAGGACTGGCCCTGCATCTGCTGCCTGTGTCGTGCTGGTTGGCAAATGTGTGATTCATATATACCTACCTGTATTTGCAATTTGGTATAAATACAAATGCATGGATTATTTTGCCACTTGCCAGATCCAGTTAGTGGTACCTCAGACTTCGAACTGAATTTGTTCCATGCGGTTTGAACTCCGAACACCATTTTCCCCTAATAAATAATTCCTCCCAGCCCCCAAAAATACACTTATAAAGCAAATTTTCCTGGATTTTCGCATATAATTTACAAGCCTACCAAACAAAAATGCATCTAAGCTCAATTAAACATACAGTAGCCTAGCCTGTCAGCCTCTGAAATGTGTTGGGACGGTCATCCCACTCAAGTGTAGTCAACCCAGGAAAAACATCGTAAGCACAGAATATGAAAATGAACATTTACCTTGTCACCTTACCTTAATTTTGGCTAAATCTTTGCCAGATGATATACACTAGCCTAGCATACCAAACTATAAAATATTGTGTTGGGAAGGTCACGGAAAAGTGTAGTTAACCCAGAAAAAACATTGTAGCCTAAGCACAGAATATGAAAATGAACATTTATGTAGCCTATGCTCACTTTACAGACATGGCATATCAATCTCATTTTCAATCTGTCTAAAACGTGTTCTTGCGCAGAGCGTCCGAACGAAATTGCTCCAAAAAAAAAAATTCAAACTGAAATGTACGAGGTCAGAGGTGATGTACGAAGTCCGAGGTACCACTGTATATTGCAAGAAATTACTTTGAAATGACTTGATTTTATCAGGATTTAGTTTCTGGCCTGATTCAGCTTTTATTTTAATTTAAAATGGCTTTTCTGTTCCTGATTGCTGTTCAGCTCTCTCAGCGTCTTCTGTCTTTCTGCTCTAGGTTGTGTGGATGTAGGAAGACGAGGTTGAAATGGAACTGCCAAATCATGCCAAACAATTGCTGCTGCAGCTAAATCAACAGCGAGCCAAAGGCTTCCTGTGCGACGTGATCATCGTTGTGGAAAATGCCCTCTTCCGGGCACACAAGAACATCCTGGCTGCCAGCAGCATTTACTTCAAGTCGCTCGTGCTTCACGACAACCTGATCAACCTGGATACAGAGATGGTCAATCCGTCTGTGTTCCGGCAGATACTGGACTTCATCTATACAGGGAAGCTTCTGTCCTCAGACCAGGCCAATGAGCAGAACTTCAATGCCCTCTTGACGGCGGCAAGCTACCTCCAGCTCCACGACCTGGCGGCCTTGTGTAGGAAGAAGCTCAAGCGCAACGGGAAAGCCCTGCCCGGCAAGCCCACTACACCCTGTGTTGGGCGGCCCCTCCGGAACCAGCGACTAGCCTCCACGCCCGTCACCCAGAACCGGTTCCCAGGCACGACGGAGTGCGAGAAGAAGCCGTCAGACGAGCTGCTGAAGGACAAGCTGTCTGACGACGAGCTGTTCATCAGTGGCCCCCTGCATCAGGCCTCCATCAACTCCCTCCATGGCTCAGTCGGCAAGAACGGTAGCAACGGTAACATCAGCAGTGGTAGCGGTGGAGACCAGGAGCTCGGCCTGGACCTCTCCAAAAAGAGTCCATCAGCAGGCACTGCCACTGAGGAGGTGAGTCCCAACAGCCACTCCCAGGAATCCCCCGAATCTGCCTCAGTATCCACAACCAATAGTGCCTCATTCGAAGACTCAGCTACCAACCCCCAGAGCCTGGACGGGGCCGAGCCCATGGACGTAGGCGCCATTGGCAGCTGTGAGGAAAGCAAGCCTGTCCCAGAGGCCGTCCTCCCCCGCAAGAGTTCCCGACAGGTCGCACGCAAGAAGGAATGGCCCAAGAGAGAGCCGGGTAGCAAGAGCAAGGAGCGGTCTTTGCCTAACGGCGTCATCACCGGGCTCGCGGCTGGAGAGCATCGCTCGGGGAGTAGCGGCAGTGGCGGTGCAGGTAGTGGCAGCAGTTTCGCTTCTGACCACTCCTTCCCATGTAAAGAGGAAGAGGAGGAGGTGGAGAACGGGCAGGAGCACAGTGAGGATAGCGGGCAGAGCGATGGCGAAGGCAGTCACCCCAGCGCCAACTACGTGTACCGGCAGGAAGGCTTTGAACCGGCCTTCGGGGACAACTTGTATGTCTGCATCCCATGCGGCAAGGGCTTTCCCAGCTCGGAGCAGCTCAACGCCCACGTAGAGACACACACAGAGGAGGAGCTCTACATCAAGGAGGAGGCTGCTTACGTCAAGGAGGAAGAGGCCGAGGAGGAGGCAGAAGACCTGTCTGCACCCACAGCGCCGGCCAGCTTTGGGGCTGAACCTCGGCCGTTTAAGTGCTCGGTGTGCAGCAAGAGCTACAAAGACCCGGCGACGCTGCGGCAGCACGAGAAGACGCACTGGCTGACCCGGCCCTTCCCCTGCAACATCTGCGGCAAGATGTTCACGCAGCGCGGCACCATGACGCGCCACATGCGCAGCCACCTGGGCCTGAAGCCGTTCGCCTGCGAGGAATGCGGCATGCGCTTCACCCGCCAGTACCGCCTGACGGAGCACATGCGCGTGCACTCGGGCGAGAAGCCCTACGAGTGCCAGCTCTGCGGCGGCAAGTTCACCCAGCAGCGTAACCTCATCAGCCACCTGCGCATGCACACCTCGCCCACGTAGACGCCAAAGACGCCAGTCGCCACTCAACGGCCGCGCTCCCGTCCCCAATCTATGTGCACGCGTTGGGATGGGGGAAGATGCACGCGGACCGTCCAGTGAAGAGCTCTTGGCAAGGGCCATTGGCATCCAAGCGAAACCAACAGGAGAGTTTCTGAAGTTACCCCTGGGTATGATTCAATGCTGCCAGAGGTTTTATTTTATTTTATTTTTGAAATACTTGCTGTGATTGTGACTGGGATCCTGCAATCGCATTGCGACCCACCCGAAGCTCCCGACCACCAGACCTCCCGCAAGCTTCTCCTTCACCTACCTTCTTCTGGGTCAGCTCCGTGAGATCTGTCGGCTGTAGGGGTCACTCGCCGTCGATGCGTAACTCTTTAAGGTTACACACGTCAGTCCTCCAGCCCAGCAAGCTGGTGAATATTGGGAAATGGATTCCACCGTACATGTAGGCAATAATTTCATTGTGATTACGCTCCCTCAAAGCATTGTTACAATTGACGCACAAGAGTCAACAGTGTGGGCCGGGCCCAGGCTATCGAATTGGGAGCACGGTGTGGTCTTCTTAACTGTGGTCAGATTATTTTAGTATTCCGAACATGCACATCCTGCTCACGGTCGTTCAATAGTGCTTTTAAAAGTAAGGGGTGGAGTTGTCTTTGATATGTTTTTGTTGTGATGCGCTCATTTTCTTTTCTTTCTTTTTTTTGTTTTTTTTTCTTAAAGCAAATAGTAGAGGTACTGGATCTTATTGGAAAAAGATGTGATGTTTTCTGTGAATGTCTCTGAACTGGAAGAATTTGGGGTTATTTGTGGGTTTTGAGGTGGGGTGGGGGCTGCATTTGTTGGTGTAGGCCGGATTTCCAGTTTTATTGGTACATTTTGTTTTTATTTTTGTGTCTGTATAGCTTTCCTCCCCCCACTGGAAAAAAGAAAAAACAAAACGAGTCTGTTTAAACTGACTTATCTTGCTACCTCTTAATTATTCTTAAGAACAATACATTGATTAGTGGAAGTTCCTTAATGTAATTAATTGTATAAAGTGTGTAGAATACAGTAACTTTTAACCTAATGCTTTAACCTGCCCATCTCTCAACAAAGGTTTTTAATGCTAGATTTTATGCGGTTTGTTTTTAATGGAGGGATTTCCTGTCAGAGCTTTTTTTCGGAGGGGGTTCCTGTGAACTCGCATCGCCCCTCTTTGACGTACTGTACGTTCCTCGCCTTGCCTTGCCTGGCGCAAACGGTCGATCGTAGGTCAGATGTGCATAGTTGTTCCAAAGAGCTAATGAATGTCAAGGAGGAATGAGTTAAACTAACTTGCTTTGCTAGAGAAGTTCATAACCAAAGTTGAAAAAGAGATGTGCTTAAATATATAGCAGACTAAATTATTTCGCTTAATTTTTTCTTTTACTTGTACAAAACAGATTGTGATTTTTATTCTAGGTTTAGAAGAAAAGAACTCTACAATTATTAAGTGGTATAGGAATTTTGACCAATGACTATTTATGACCAAGGACTTTTTTTTTTTTTTAATCTTCCTCTATGGTTTGCTAGTAAAACTTCTGCTGATTGGTGGGCTGGTAATACTGTAAACTTTCGGATCTAGAAGTTTGCAGCGTTCCCTTTTACTCTTTTTAATGTTACAAGGGCCTCATCACTTTATTTACCTGTCTTTATCAGGATTTTATAGCATTTCTGTTTTCACCTCAGACCAAAAAAAAAAAAAAGAATTGTTAAAATTATAATCATTTTTAATGTGAAGTTCCTTTGTTAGTTTTGGGGCAGGCTTGTTATGGTTGGGTTTACGGACACACTGGGCTGTTTCTCGCCCGTTCAATCAACATGCTTTTCATTGGATTAATTTGAATTCGACCCCCGTCGATTTGTACCTAATAATGGTAATCGGCAAACCAATCTTCAAGAAAGAACCTTTGTTCCTGTAAGATGGTTCTCCAGCCATCAGCAGTTACCGCAGCGTGAGTCTGGCTGGGGGCGTCCAGTGTGTCGTACGCCCTGTGCAAACGTGTGGAGGGACCCCGAGTGTGAGCCTTCCGTCTAGGCATTCCTCTTATGTTTGTCCTTGGGTAGTGCCCTCCCCTCCATCTCATCTTTCCTAGAATGTCTTCTCTTTGCGATGTAGCTGTGGTCAGACTTGTGCTCTATTTGAAGGCACCGGCATAACTGGATTTTATTTTTTCCTGTTACTCCTACACAATCCTCCCTCATAACTACCTCTACTCAAAAACTGTCCTTGAATTAAGTGCACGAACCAAACTCCCATCAAACCATTTTGAGGGCGTATGTGCTGGCCATTGGGATACTAATATTGTTTGCCCGCCCTCCCACCCAATTTATGTAGCATAGTCTTTTGGGCCCCAGAAATTCCAGGCAATTCCAAAAAATACGTTTCCTCATTTTCCAATGAATTCCCGTGCAGCTTCATTGGAGGGACGAGACATGGTGCTGTTTCGGCTGCCTTGGCCGGCTTCTCCCACCCCAAATATGCTGATAACCAGGTTGTGTTGCCTTCAAACAGTTCTGTACCTGTCAGCACTTACGCAGTACAGGCTAAAGTCTGATGCTCAGAGTAACATCTAGCTCTCCGCAAAGATGTTGCCGCAGTGGAAGGATGGTTTTCAATTTCTTTTTTTTTATTTTTATTTTTTAAATTTTTTTTTTTAAAAGATGAACTCCAAACTGTGACAATACTACTCAAAACCTTCAGGGATGGTTCTGCACCTTTGAGTGCTGGACTTTCAGCTACATTTGTAAGACATAGTATTGTATCGATTTCTGTATTTTAATTATGGGAAAACAAAACACTAGTTTCATATGTAAGATTTTAAGATGGGGCGGGGTCTACTTTTTTCACTTAAACAGAAGTCCTTGACAAAAGGCAGGGCAGCTCAGAACAAGCCTACTTTTAGTCATTTAGTTCCTGAATGTTTTCAAATAGTCACAAATTGTATTAAAAAAAAAAATTAAGAAAAAGCTCATACCCAAATCCACAAACCTATTTTTTAAACCAAAGCACATTTGAATGATTATGGAACCTTGTGTGGCTCAAAAAAAGATATGTATGTATTTATCTCATTGTTTACATAAACTTTTACAGTTTCAGACCTCATTTGAAGTGAGACCAGTCAGGGTTGTGTATGCTTTTCCGTAGTCTGCTGCCAAAACAATAGTGAGGAGCGGTGCTGGGGCAGCCCGCCGGGGCCCCGGCCAGCTGGCTGTGCAGGCCTTTCACATGCCTCTTTTGTGACCGGCCAATCTGGCCCTCTGCTTCACTGAGGCACACGGCTGCCGGTTGGGGGAGGGTGGTGCATCTTTGTCCCCCCCCCCCCCCCCCCCCAAAGGGTTTTGTTTCTAGTAGCTGTTGTGATACTCATCTCCGATACCCCGATGATCTTTCGGTGAGACCCCACTGCTGCTTGAGTGTGTCCTAAAAACGTGTATATAAGCTTGTTTACACGAGGGTGGGGCTGTCAAGTGACAATGGTACCTCCTAAATAATCCTTTTGGTTTGTTTCTAGCCCTTATTCATCAGTGGTAATGCTTACATTGCATGTGAATCCTTTTTCGATGGGAATTGACTGTGAATTATTGGGTTTCTCTGTAGGTGTTCGGTTATTTGAATAACTTTCTTGAAATGCCTGCTGTCTCTATCGGAAAAGCAAACAATCTCAGGCTGGACTCACTTCAATCAAAGTTGGTGCAAACACTTATTGACAGTGTTCTTTTTTATCAAATGTCTATTATTGTCAGTGATGAATGTATTTATTTTCTTCCGATCCTGTTTTCACTTTAGCTGAGAATTCACTCTGTGTGAAACGAGGTGTTTCCAGGGTCTGTCTTGGTTTTTTTTTTTTTCCCCCCTTTTCTTTTTTTCCCCTCCTCTTCAGGATTTCAAGCTAAGAAGCAAGACACACAGAACATAGCCATAAACCCATATCCTGTGACGTTACTGCGGAGACCTGAGGCATTGGCTCCCTCAAGGCCAGTGGCGCGCCGTGCAGTTCTGACCTTCTCTGATGACGCCTATGAGCACTCTTTGGGTTTCTGTTATGCGCTATAGAAAAACCGAATCTTTTCATGGTATTTACACAGCGTGTTTTTTTTATTTTTATCCTTCACGTGACAATTCCTTCCCCACGTTCTGTCCCTTGCTGCCGGACCTTCCGGCCCGCGTGACGGATATTCCAAATGTAGCTTGCTCTGTGTGTGATCTGCTGGCCGGAGTGTTTATGTCCAGCAGAGGCTTGAGGCTTCGGCTTCACCACCTTTTCACCAAAAAATAGACGCATCAGACCTGCTCTCTTCATGCCAAAGCTCGTTGGGGAAATGGGGCGTTTGATTTCTAGCTCCTCTGTGTCGAACATCTTTCCTTCTCCTCTATTGTTTTTGTTTTTCCTTGTCTTCCCTCCCGGTGTGCAGATGTGGATGGAAATAGCTTTATGAAATGCACTTTGTGCTTCTGTGAAGCTCCTAAGTCGGCCCTGGATCTCACATACCAGTCCACGCTCTTCTCATTACCTCATTGTAGTGCTGTAATTTTTGTTTTTGTTTTTATCGTGTCATAATGCAGTGTTAAAAAGCTTTAACAGTAGTGATATCAGGGACTCAGGACTTAAATTATCACTTCTTTCTGAAAGCTGCTCCACATCGGCCCACTTCTCTTTGACTTTCCTGCCAGAAGCCAGTTTCGTTTCAATTTCTGCACATTTTTTCCTTCTGCCCCCCCCCCCCCCCCACTGATAGCGTCCAGTGTCAGACCCCCCCTCGCCTCTTTCGGCAGACCAAAACAAAGCAGGCTTTCTGCTTTTAAAGCTTTAGTGACTCTGGCTCCTTACATTTGCTCGCTTCGCACCCTTACTCTTTGCCACGTCAATAAATATTAGAATTTCCCTGGTTGGTTCCAACAACACCCAAAAAAAATTATTATAATATATATAATTATAATGTTCTAAAGAAGAAAAATCTTGTGATTAATAGAATGTATGTTTTAAACCAGTACAAGACAATATAGCTGCTAATGTGGTACTTGAAAAACACGTTTTTTAAGAAAAAAAAATCCTTTTGAATGTTCTCTACTGGTTTATCTGGTTGTACAGTTTAGGTGGCTAATTATATATAAGAAGGGTGAAAATGCATCGAAACTGTCAAATAGGCTGCCATTCCTTTCTCTGTCTGTCTCACTCACTCACACTCTCTCTCTCATACTCACACACACACACACACACACCTCGAGCCCCTCTCGCTTGTGGCAGCACTCGGCCAGCTGATCCCTCCCCCCAGAGCACCGATTCAGGTCTGGGCCGGCGCGCTGCGGCCCCCGTCAGTGTCATAGAGTACTCCACTGTACAGCTTCGAGCTGATCTCAGCGTTCACAGTGTCTCAGTCTTAATGTACAGCAGTGTGGGGAAAAACAAAAAACAGACAACTGTTATTTTATGATCTTTTCATTAAAAGCTTGATCGAAAGACCCTTGGCTCGGTTTGTGTTTGTGCTGCTGCGTCTGGTGTGGGGGGTGGGACCTTTTCAGAAAATGTACCCCCCCCGCCCCCGACTCCTGCCCACCCATCCCCCACGTCCCTATCATCACACAGGCAAGGTGTGGCACCGCTCTGCAGTGGGGCTTCCACTGGGCTCTCTGGGAGCAGCTTCTCTGAAAAATGTGAGCCAGTCCTCTTAGGCACCAACAGCTACTCCAGCTTTAACATGTGTGTGTCGTGTGTGTGTGTGTGTGTGTACACATGTATGTATACACATTATTTTTATACATTTTACGTTTAGTGTGTGTGATATATGTGTATATATATGTATGTATGTATGTACATATATACACGTACACACACTGTATATGGAATCTGAAACTGGTTTGGCGGTGCAGGCTGCAAGTGCTGCAGGGCAGAGCAGGAGATACTGCGTCCTGCACGGGCCTGGCATGCACACCCTGTAGTGGAGCTGGCCGAGGTCTCCCTGTTACGCTGGCATGTGAGCGACCCGTGATTGATGAGGCTTTGTAGGGGGTGGGTGGGGGGTGTTTGCGGACTCCATACCGCCCCGGCTCCCCCTCTCTGTGTATGCTGAGGGTCATATCTGCTCATACAGGCTCGCTCCACATTTTTGTTTCTACTTGTCTTTGTGGGGGGGGGGGGGGTTGGGGTTGGCATTTTTATGGTCG
>JAODKL010000040.1:32600207-32611408 GCA_026780765.1 Petrocephalus schoutedeni
GGGGTGGGGGGGGGGGGGGGGGGGGGGGGGGGGGTTGGCATTTTTATGGTCGCTGTGCGGGTTATAATGTGGGCCCCCTTCAGCAGTGCCCCAAGTGGTGTCACATGCCAAATGACCCTGAATGGGGTCACTTCAGCAAACAATGAGGCGGGTGTTGATACTCTACACTGCCCAACCCCCCCCCCAGCCAGAGCTGAAGAGGGAGGGCCGGGCTGAAGGACAGATGTGGTACATTTCAGAAGGTTATGTGCTTCTCTTTCTTCATATATGGGTGGTGGTGGGGCGGAGATTAATACATTTCTTTGTAATAATATTTTACTCCTTATTTCTCAGCATAATCTGTCAGTCAGAGATCTTCTGAGCTCATTTTATGTTTCTGCCTGATCTTGTGACTGAGTAACTGGTTACAAGAAACACCCATAATTAGACTGTAACGACCTACGCATGGAGGGAATTTCCTAACGCTGGCCAGTGGGCTTTTCAACTTTGTCTCTACACGCCTTGGGTGCCCCAGGGTGCCATGCTTACTGGGGAATGTGCAAGGGGTCAAGGACCCCTTAAAGAACAAGTGTGCCCTCTGCTTGCCTGTGCAAAATATTATAATTGCGTTTTTAATTACATATTTTGATTTATTTCTATAGGTATTTGCTAAAACTGATCACGGTGACTGTCGGATATAGGAAAAAGACCCTTTTGGTCACAAGCCGTGGTCTTGCTGAACTGCCTGTATTTAATGAATAATTGAGTATTGTAGTTAATGATTTATTAACAAAATGAGGACTGCCTGTGATCCTCTTTGAGGGAGGTAGACAATGCTTTAAAATATGGTGGGTACATCCGTGACTGCCAGCGTGCCCTTCCGAATGACACGTGAGCCGAATTCACTTTGTAAATAACCTCGGATGAAAGTGTAAGGCTGAGCTTTTGCAGATAGATGCATAAACCACACTTTGAACTTTAAGCCATTATTTATGTTTGCAATTCCATTCTGCAGATCTGCCCTGCCACAAGCTACACTTAAGCATTCACACATGTGATCAGATCAGATTTCTCAAATTGCCCCTGTCTGCTTTAGAAATCCACCTCAGCAAGGCATGTAAAGCAAAACAGAAATAAGGCCAAATTCTGCAGTCCTGAACTTGAAGAAGATTTTCTCCCTCTTGGGGGGGAACCTCCGGTAGAAACGTACCATGCTGTTGGCAGTTTCTCTCTTTAAATTGATTTTTTTGATTTTCGTTCCTGCAAGGTAATCGGTCGGCCTTGACTTCCTTTTTCTGGGTCAAGGTGCATCGATGGTCTGTAATAATTTGATAATGCATTAATAATGCATACTATTGACGAGTGGTAGTCAGTGAGTGGGAGTGAGTCCCAGTTTGACTCAAAGCCCAGCTGTAGATCACGAGCATCTCAAGGTCTAAGGTGGGAAGGGAGATGCTGGTATTAAGCCCTCTGGTACCATGGTATATGCATACAGAGGTGCTCACCTCTGCATCACACACCAGTGAGCACACAACACTGAAATCCCAAGTATAAACATATCCGCATGCCTCTTTTAATAGGAGTATTATGGCATAACATTTCAGCATGCACTTCCAGCCTCGTCGTGCTGTAATTTTCAAATCAGCCCAGAGACTTTTCTCTTCTCAAGCTAATTTAATCAAAGTACATAATCAATGCTAAAGGTTAAAATAATTTTTTAGGATTAAATTTATTTACTGTGAATGTAATGCTATTTACATCACATTCATGGTGTCCCGCGGCCTTGTGGCCTGCGCTGTCTGGGAGGCTGTGGGGCCCTCATGACCCTGACTAGAATAAGAGGTTAGAGGATGGATGGATGGATGGATAGATAGAGGTCTAATTTTTACCCACAATCCTGTAGTACATAAGCAATTCGGGGATTTGATGGATGGATGGATGGATGGATGGATAGATAGAGGTCTAATTTTTACTCACAATCCTGTAGTACATAAGCAATTCGGGGATTTGATGGATGGATGGATGGATGGATAGAGGTCTAATTTTTACCCACAATCCTGTAGTACATAAGCAATTCGTGGATTTGATGGATGGATGGATGGATGGATGGATGGATAGATAGAGGTCTAATTTTTACTCACAATCCTGTAGTACATAAGCAATTCAGGGATTTGATGGATGGATGGATGGATGGATAGAGGTCTAATTTTTACCCACAATCCTGTAGTACATAAGCAATTTGGGGATTTGATGGATGGATGGATGGATGGATGGATAGATAGAGGTCTAATTTTTACTCACAATCCTGTAGTACATAAGCAATTCGGGGATTTGATGGATGGATGGATGGATGGATAGAGGTCTAATTTTTACCCACAATCCTGTAGTACATAAGCAATTCGTGGATTTGATGGATGGATGGATGGATGGATGGATGGATAGATAGAGGTCTAATTTTTACTCACAATCCTGTAGTACATAAGCAATTCAGGGATTTGATGGATGGATGGATGGATGGATAGAGGTCTAATTTTTACCCACAATCCTGTAGTACATAAGCAATTTGGGGATTTGATGGATGGATGGATGTTTACTTGCTTGTGATACAGATTCTCTGTGCTGCAATCACCGATGTGTGCAGAGTGAACAAAAAGACACCTTGAGAAATTTGCATTGACTAAAGAAACGAAGTAGTCTGTACGTTGTCCAAATGACAGGAAATGGAGTTAAAAGGTATTCTTTGCGAAACACACACATCTCATCTCATGCCAGTTTCACAGCCCATTGTCAACCCTGAGAAGGATTTCTTTTTTTCTTTGGTTTTCTTCGCTGGTTTCCTGTATCCCCAGACACTTTCCATAATACCCGCAACCTGTGACGGGCCTGTTGCAGCCGTAGCAAATCCTCACCGTGAAGTGAAAGAGTGGGAGTGCAGAAAGGCGCGAGGAGGAAGGTGTCAGCGGGCCGGGCCGCGGGGAGCGGACAATGCGGAGCCAGGTGCCCATTGTGCGCTCGGCGCCAGCTGTCCCTTTTAGAGCCGATCAATGCGGATGCAGAATACCTGCCTCCCCAGAAACCAGTCGCCGCTTCTTTATTTTTTCTTCTAGAACTTTCCTTTTCTCTGTACCGCTGACTGAATGGAGCCGACTGGCAGTTGTGGCGCTGACGGCGAGAGGCAGAGAAAAGCCCCCGCAGGTGGTGGGCATGGGGGTGGGGGGGCCACTTTAGCATAGGGGCCTTTTCAGTGGGTACATCAGCAGCGCGCCTGTTCCCTCTCCCAGTGTCCGCGCCCCTATTTACACAGTGCCATGGCCCACTGCAAATGCCCTTTCAGGCCATAATAGGATCTTTGGCTTTTTTTCCGGGGGGTGAGGGAGAAAACCCATTTGTGTCCACCTGCTTTTCCTGCTCCTGTCAGCCTCCTCCGAGAGCCTGCAGCCGTTGGGGCTGAGCTGAGGAGTTAGCTGAGCACAGGGCTGCCAGAGAAGCACGTTGGCGGGTGGCCAGGTGCACCCTTATTCTGCTCGGTCATTCAGCTGGTGTTCATCGTCTGCATAAAGTTGTGCAGCTGGGCTTCCAGTGCGCAGAAGTTAGACCTGGACGATTGTGGCTGTGCTGCAGGAAGCCCCCGGGGAGCTGAAGCAGAAACCTCCAGGTCACGTGTCCCGACTCTGCTTTTGATCACTTCGCAGGAATATTCGCTTTGTTCATTATGCATCTGCTAAATGTCAACAGCATTTTTTTATAGTTCTTATAAGCCATGGAGGCAATGACCTCAATCCCCCTTATTTCATTATGAGATTCAAACTCATTTTTAAAGCACTTATTCCAAGATGACACAGGTGCCTGACACCTTCAGGGTTGTTGGTTTGAACCTGACCTCCACTCTCGCTGTCAAGAATGCAGTTAGGCTCCTTGGCATCTGAGGCCAGGGGCGTGTAACGTGAGGGGAAGTTAGGACCATTCCAAGGGTGCCTGAGTGACTGGGGTCCTAAAAGGTTTAGAACATAATTGGATTGATCTGGTTTGTGGGCCCAATACAATATGCTTTCACGGGGCCCAAAATATTTAGGAGCACCCCTGTCTGAGGCTCAATATTATTACTTGAAAACTATATATAGACACAGGTGCTTCTCGACTTACCATTGTAAGTGGAAAGTCAAATTATAGATATAAGTACATAATGTCACTGAATAAGTAAAAAATTACTGCATCTAAATATCAGTAATTGAAAAGTAAATGCACAGGAAAAAGTGGTACAGGATACCTTGTTAACACTGTATGAGGTGATTGATTGCAAAGGCTCCCAGCGAATGCCATCATTAGAAATGGTCATGTGACACATGGCTTGCCTGGGAGTGGGTCTCTGTTCAGTTCCCTACTGAATGTGCATCGCTGTCGCGCCATCGTAAAGTCGAAATATTGTAAAGCGAGGAGCATGTGTGTATTTAATCAGTAAGTGGGGGTGGGGCACTGCAGCCTCGCACTCCCGGCTCGCCGGGATGATTTAACATGCCCACCCTAAGATGTGCAACTTAGCATCTGCAAATTTGAGACACCCGTTTGACTACGTGCTTGTGTGTTATACTCAAACGTACAGCTGCTGGGGCCTGGCTGCAGGTTCACCGAGACCCTGCTCCAGATAAAGTCATTATGGAAGAGGGATGGATTATTTCCAAAGTAATTGGGCGATTTGAAAAGCATGAATGAGCTGGAGATTATTGGTCCAGGAGGGTATCTGATTTTATTCTACTGCAGCACTTAATTGTTTGATTGAAAGCAAGTCGCCTCTCACAGTGTCTCCACAGTAGCTAATTCAGGATCTCTAGAACAGCGCTGGGCAAACTCTGGGACTCACCAGCTGCGGGTTATGTGCAGTTATTGTTCTTGCTGAGCTCTTAATTAATTAGCCTTGATTAACAGGTTGTTAATTTCATTTAGATGATTTAAGTTAGATCAAACACATTAGTGGAGGCCGCCTACCTTTTTACGCCATTTTTGCGCTCATTGAGAAATGTGTGAGTGCGTAGCACAGGAGGGAACGGCCGCGTTGCCGGGAGCATCTTCCTGTTGGCTCTCTTCCTGCAGGCCGCTGCTGCGGCCTGGGAAATGGTGCCTGCAGCCTCTGTGCCAGTGGCTGGGCATCTTGCATGTTCTCCCAGCTTTTGTGCAGCCTCCCAGTGGCTGCTCTGGTTTCCATCAGCAGTCCAAAAGAACGCGACGTGAGGCAAAGCAGCATCTCTAAATTGCCCAGAGTGATGAGACTGGTATCCCTCCCGGTGTTCTGCTGCCAAGTGCCCTGTGCTGTCTGTGATAGGCTGTGGCTCATCGCAATCCTGGATTGGATAAGCAGTGATTGGATGGATGGTTCTTAGTCAAATCTGTTGATAGTCACATAAATGTGCGACTTGTTAACTTATGTTGTTTATGACTAAAATTATCATTTTTAATAACCATATTTTATTTTTAGGCCTTTTTGGGGATATCTAATAATCTGTAACAATGTTTGGTTTCACATTTAAAAAAATAGCTTGCTAAATAACTAAAAAATCTAAGTCAAAATCTTAAATCTAAATAATTCAGCGAAATCAAAGGTAATTAAAAGTCCAGCAGGTACAGAAAGCAGTATTCTGTTTGGCTGGTGAGGCCTGCAATTACCCCCTGCTGTAGTTCCCTTTTGTAGTTCTATTTTGTCCGAGCAATTTATCGTTCCATTTCTGAACAATAAAACATTCCTCGTGGATCATTTGTCCTGCATATTGCATGCTTTTTAAAACCTCGGTGCTCTTACTCGGAAATAAACAATGCAAGGCATTCTGGGAAACCATATTTAATTCTAAATTCATTACCAGCTTTCATTACATTATGAAAACTGCTACTGTTACTAGCTCCGGGGACTACAGCGACACAAAGTTTCCACTGGAATTCATAGATAGAGAATGATACCCTACCCAGGGTGCACCCTGACTCATGGGCTCGTTGCAACCTGGCTTTGAATAAATACTTATTCAGATGTTATTCAGTAGGAAATTAGGAATGGGAGAAGAAAGAATCCTGGTCTAGTTATTCTACTTTTCTGCTTCTGCATTCACAGTGCATGTAAAGTTAAACACCTCCTGCTCACCTTAAAAATACCACTTGAATATAAAGGTACAGGAATATCTTTATTCTAGAAAAATAAATAAATTGTCAATCTGTATGGTTTTATTAGTTTAATGTGGTGTTAATCCGGGTGTATGAATAAGGTGTATCACTGCTGTGGTTGGTTACATTGACAGGTGTTAGCTGGCTTGGCGATGGGAAGCCCAATCGCCAGCTGGTATTGTGGAGAAAGGCGTGGCCTTTAAGGAAGTGCTGTAGCCTGCAGGCTGCGCGATGCTAAATGAGCCCTGCTGTCCTTTTGATGTGTTTTACTGAATTGCGTAACTCATTTCTGCATTTCTTAGCCTTTCAAACTCAGAATTCACCTGGGGAGTCGCGGCCCGAGCGGCTGCACGCACCGTGTGGGACGCGGCCGGCGCCGCCTTCTGCAGACACCCTGCAATGAAACCTTCATGGGGGAACCTGCTAGCAGCATTTTCTAACTGTGTGCCCTTGTCAGCATTTTCCCCAAATCCACCCCCCTTCTCTTGGGGGCCCACAGATACAGGCGAGAGGATGCTGCACGGTATGAATAATTGAAGGCTGAGAGGTGCTGTGTAAACTGACCCCAAACAAGGGGGGACCTTGCCCTGCCCCCAGTGCTTGACACCATTGGTCCCTGTGTGGCACCATGTGACTCATTCCAGCCATTGATGGAGGGTGATTGGCTGCTGCAGTGGATCTTGAGACTCAGGGTAATCGGCAGCACGGAGTGTCACTTTCCAAAGTGATTCATCCACATAGTAGCTCAGGTAATGTTTGGTTTGGCACATAGTGGTTGATTTAAAAAAAAAAAAAAACCTCTCAAATCATCTTTGATGCCTAGAAGGCATTCAACTTTTAATTTATTTTACTAAACATGGGGCTCAGTAACTGGGCTATGAAACTGTTTGTAAGGAGATTACTTGGGGAGAGGATGTGTCAGCTTAAAATTCTTGCTTCTCAGTTAATTTGCGATATCAGTATTGGAACACACCCCTTAATCATTAAATTCAGACCACACACTTTAACAAGTGTATAAAATCAAGGCACAGAGCCCTTACCTCAACTCCACTGAACATCTTTGGGATGGGCTAGAATGGACTCCTAAATCCTGTGGAAAGTCTTCCCAGAAGAGATGCAAATTGGGGACCAACTCCATAGTGATGCCTATGGATTTGGAATAGGATGTAAAAGTTGCTGTACATATAATGGCCAGGTGTCCCAATACTTTTGTCCATATAGTATGTGTGGGGGTTAACTAATTCAAATTGGCCACATTTTAGAACCTGCAGTCTTGGAACAGGCCCTACACACAACCTTCAAGAACTGCGTCGGTAGAGGGGGTACTGTAGTAACCCTGACCTGATCACGCAAGATCTGGCACTGCTGATGGTATCCATAGAAACCAGTTACATGCTGGATGTAGTTAGTGGCAAACCGGAGGGACTCTATGAGAACCATGAAACCAATAATATCTCCCAGTTTTACCTGGGCACCAATCTACACTGTTTCCAATGCACAGTTAAGTCTGGATCTTCCCCCAGTTTAGATAGCTTAGGAGCACAGTGGGTTCCTAGTGACAGCCTGCCGGTTCTGTCTGTGGTATATAGTGACGAATCTCAGTAGGAAACCCATGCCGTTTTCTCCTGAGCATTACTCAAGACTTTGCTGGAGCAGAGGGAGGGAAAGAGACATTGATAAATATGGCCACAGTGTCAGCGCGGGATGTAAACACAGCTGTAATTATTGAGTGTTATTGAGCCCCGAGTTTCCAGCCTAGAGAGTGGCCTCACGGCTCTGTCATGATGCTGGCGTTATAAATCGCACCACTTCTTTTTGAAGACTCGCTGAAGAACAGGACGCTGGGTAGCTCAGCAGCTGGGCCGGCCCACTCAGGATACCGGCTGCAGCCGGCTGTGGACGTCCCTGACATCTGGGTCCAGGGATAAGTACTGAGACACAAAGCCGGAGGGTCTGAGAGCCGTCCTGACAGGGAAGATGCACGCGGGCCGGTAATGAGCAGCTGCTCAGGTGCAGCCATTTCGTAGCCTCTCGCAGGATCTATGTGGCGACTCCGCGAGCACCGCGGTCTGTGTGTGTGCAGGTTTTGCTGTTCTCGTGAAGACCAAAGGACAACAAGTATAGCGATTCCTCAGAAAAACATGTCTAGTGAGGCCATTTTCTCTGTCCTCACTGTTTCAGACTTAATTTTAATAAAAATCTGTGAACGCAATCAGAAAAGGTAAAAATGCCAAAAGCCTTATATGTTGTTTGGCTACTTATGGTTAAGGTGAGGGCTGGGTTGGGGGTTACGGGTGTCGTGATTGGGGTTAGGGTTTTTCCCATAGAAATGCATGGATGGTCCACATCTGTGTGAGAGGGAAGGGGGGGGGCTCTTTCCCACTGTGGAGTTGTGAAAGCTTCCAGTATGATGATGTCCAATATGATAAAGATGTATTTGATGTCTAGAAGTTGCATAATGAAGATCTCCAGTAAGCTACAAAAGCATGAGGAGATATCGTAATTGGGATTTTCTAACTTGACCATGAATTACTGACAGCCTGCTAAGCTTGATGCTTTGCTAAGTTAATTAACCTGATAAATGACGATGGATTGATCCATCTTGCGGCGTCATGGTGCAGAAACGCCTCCGTTGTCATTAACTCGCTCCAGATTCCACTCGACTACAACTGCATCAATATTACACTAAATGACACGTGATTCTGCAGCCTGCTCTGGATACTTTAATACTCCGCTAACCCTGAACAGAGTTACTGAAGGGATTTTCCTCACCAAGACTGAATGCTGAAAAAGTGAACTTTCTGGCTGAAATTCCCATGTTATAAAGCCTGTATATAGCAGCTACACAACATCAAATCTTTTTTAAACTAGAAAAAAAAACAGAAAGCTAATCAGGTCTAGAGCAGTAGAGGGGCCTGAATCTCTTCCTAGCTGAAGCTGACCCCAGCTCCTGGATTCACATTTAATTAAGCACTTGGCATCACGGTGACTGTTTTAGCCCCTAGTTTTCTGCCGTTTGAGCCAGGCTCTCCAATGATCCGCCTCCATGGCGACGCTCATCCGTACAACGCAGATGAATAAATAATGCTGGGATGCACTGCAGTAAACGCCAATACCACGCATACAGCCGCATGAAAGGCAGCTGTGCCGGATTCTGCAGCTGCCATATGTTTAGCTGCTGATCCTAGAAAGGTCTGATGCTGCGACAGCTCCCAGCAGGCTGCAGGGCTGAGGGGATCCCGCAGATCACAGGGTGTGTGCTCTGCGTTCATTCAGATAGGGGATGGCTCTGCAATGTGGGATAATTCCTGACCTGTGAGCCAAATTGCAGGTGGGGGCGCTGTTGAAACGATTGGCCCAGCCCCCCACACACGCCCTAAATTCTGTGTGACAAGTTAGATTGGATCATGGGAATACCATCTCCGAGTTAGAGCATATCCCATGAATCCCATCCCACCCTCAGGGCTGGGCTCCAATGTCAGCAGAGGAGAGTGGATCCCAGGAATCCTATCCCACCCTCAGAGCCTGGTTCCAATGCCCACAGGGTAGAGCGGATCTTGGGAGTCCAATCCCACCTTCAGAGCCTTGCTCTAGCACTGACAGGCTACAACGGATCCCAGGAAACCCATCCCACCCTCGAAGCCGGGCTCCGGCATGGACAAGTTAGAGCAGATCCCGGGAATCCCATCCCACCCTCAAAGCCGCGTTCCGGCATGGACTAGTTAGAGCAGATCCCGGGAATCCCATCCCACCCTCAAAGCCGCGTTCCGGCATGGACTAGTTAGAGCAGATCCCGGGAATCCCATCCCACCATCAGGGCCAGGCTCCAGTACTGATAGGTTAGGGCACAACCCAGGAATCCCATCCCACCCTCAGGGCTGGGTTCCAGCATGGACAGGTTAGCGGAGATCCTGGGAATCCCATCCCCCCTCAAGGACGGGCTGACAGTCATGGGTGCTCTGTGCTGCCCTCAGTCTAATGGAGCTCCATGGGCTTCCATCTGCTGAGTCCTTACTCCACACCAAAGGGCATCCAAAAGAACAGCTGCTTTTTCTGTTTGTACTGAAAGATGTAATTTAACCCACTGATTCTTCCTTTAGATATTCTTTACCACATTTAAGTTATCTTCTTAGTAAAATAGCCACTAGAATTGTATGGTCTAATATAATATAGGTATGAACAATTTTCTGCAAGCTGGCCAGATTGAATCTTTTTCTCGTGTTGCGAGTTGAATGATGCTTTAATGCTGTCCACTTCTTCTAACCCATAAAGAATTGCATTCAATGACAACAGAACCTGGGATTCTCTGTTTTTGGACGACTTGAGCAAACCAATTCATGTAACGTTATGGAAGGAACTGCGGGCATTATTGCACTAATGTCATTATAATGGATGCCTACAGGTGAGAGACCAGTGGGCCCAGCAGGCTGTGGGAGCAGCGAGCAGTGTGTTAGCCATTGTTACTCATTGCGCCTCTAGGGTTTGAGGGTGACGCCACAAAGGGGTGAGCTCTCTGCGCACTTCCAGCCTGCTTGTTAGCATGGATATTACAGTGTAGCCGTGAATGGCACGGGGTGGGGTACGGGGTGGGGTGGGGCGGGCCTGCTGAGAGGGGTCTCGGCACGCACCCCAGACCCCAGCATGCCCCTACCCTTCCCACTTTGAGCTGTCCGAATGGCCACAGGTCAGCAGTCCTGCATAATCAGTCTTAGCATAAGCTGCTCCTGCTGAAGCCTGGAGAGAGATCCCCCCATACACAGGGAATTGGGTGAGCGGCCAAGGTGGCGTCCTCAAGCTGACATTTCTACCCGGTATGTGAGTAAGTCGTGATGCCAGGCGGAATCCCCATCTCTGTTTATGACCACAAACAGCCTCCGCACCGATACACACCAGTTATGTTTACCACGTAGTTATGCCACCGCTGAAATTGATCTAATTCTAAACATATCACTTCTAAATGTTAGCACTCAGAATCATATAAGAACATAAGAACATAAGAAATATACAAACAAGAGGAGGCCATTCGGCCCATCAAGCTCGCTTGGGGAGAACTTAACTAATAGCTCAGAGTTGTTAAA
>JAODKL010000040.1:32624102-32634415 GCA_026780765.1 Petrocephalus schoutedeni
TGATAAACGCAAGCTGTCAAGTGCCCACCCCACCCTAACCCACCCCCGGCCCGGCCCATTCCCCGGCCAGGCAACTGCCTTTTATTCCCGCTGGAATCATTTTACCCAGCTGCCCCCGTCTGCCACTTTGTTGGGACAGATTTTTATGTTCATATGTTTGAGTCCATACTAAGCATAACTGTCTAAACCCGGGCGAGGAAAAGCTCCCTCTGTACTGAGGGATTGTGTCGGTCACACACACAGACCAAATAAAAAATGCGTCATTATGCTGTATCTCCACACATGAAGCTAGCTGTAATGCAGGCCGGCAGCAGGAGGGGCCGATTCCCCGAGAGCCCCGTGATTGGCCAGCTCTGCATTATAATGGTCCTCCCAGAGTCATCTTCTGTGGTCACTTCTTATCTTTCGGTCTCTCTTTATGTTCCCCATTTGTTTAAGCATTTGTTTTAAGTCTTAAGCATGCAGCGATCGTGGAAGGTCAATAACTGCCATCAAACTGCTTAATTGCTCTCGGCTTTCTGAAACCGTAACCCGAAATGCATGTTTTCTTTCTGATATCCGGATCTTTCCGGCCTTTAAATGGACGACATACAAGGCTAAAGTCTAAGCATTTTAATAAAGTTCTTTGAAAACATTGTAAATGCAACGCTTTGCACGAAGCGCGGTTCTGGATGAGAGAGACTCCATGCGAAACTGCAGATAGACACCCACAGAGCTCCTGCTCCTAAAACATGGAAATCCCGCACCTCCATTCTGCGTTACATTTTTCAGAGACCAAGTCATGTCTTCAGAAAAGCGAACAGAGCTTGTTGTGTGAAGAGGAAATCACGAGGTAGGCTGCATATAAACAAAGAGGATTCACTTGTAGATTTAACACTGAGATGATTGTAAATCTCAAGTAATCCTTTTAAAAACAAGCCAGTGCCCAGGCTGAGATCCAGCTGCTGCAGAGAGAATGTGCCGGCCTACTGCTGGAGGCGAGTGGTACTACAAGCTCTCTTGGTGATTCTCCTTGAAGCAACACATGTGATAATACATCAGTATTTATATACTTATATTCTAGGATGCATTGAATAAGCAGATGGATGGATGGATGGATGGATACTTGTATATACAAACAGTTGATGAGGGAGGTTCTAAGGAAAGTTTGGGGGTAGTTCCATGTGGCGTCCCACTGCAGAGCATTCCTGGCTTCTTCTCCACTGGATGTCCCACTGCTTCTGGTATCTGCCCCCGGTTAGCTGCTGAAAGGTGGTCTGTGCTCCAAATAGAATATGGACCATCCGAAGGCACATGAGATCATGTCTGCTGTCATTCCTGAATGTTCATCCCAAAATCCCTCATCCTCTATCAGATGCAAAGTTTGCTCCCAAACTGAGATAACAGGCTTAAGAACAAGACCACTAAAACATTACTTGTGCCTGAACAGCAGTCAAAGAGCCAATAAACATCTTCCTCCAGGATAATGAGAGTATTCTGATCCTGATTGTGGTAAATGTCATGATTGGGCAGTGCTGCCCCTCTGCATTTCCCATCTTCAGATGTAGTTCATGACCTATTGGCCTGCGCTGTATTTCCCAGCTGGACCTTTTTGCATCCTTATTGACATTTCTGGATCTTTTCTGACCCATTAATGACTCTCCAGGATCTTTTGCTTTGCTTTAACTTAGATTCTAAATCACACTAGATTTTGGCTGAAGCAGGACGGCTCAGAATTTCATTCTGGGGCATGGGAGTGTAGTTAGGAGGTGAGTTGGATTAAAGAAATGAGGATCTTACAGACTAAGGGGTTGAGTTTGGGAGGATGGAGAGGACCTCAGTAACCCTTACGTCAGTGATGGGGAATATGGCCTTCAGAGAATTGTGTAGGAACAGCTATACTAGATCTACCAGAAATAGGACAGTAAAAACAGGACAGTTGCCCTCATTTCTCCTTTCGCTTTTTGCTGTTTTTATACTTTTCCAATTTATATATTGGATATTTTACAGGAGCAGTTCAGCTACACTGAATGATCAGTCCTAAGAGCTGGTAGCAAGCTAATAAACACATGTGTCCTTGACTTAATTCCACATGCTGCAGGTTAAGTAAACTGAGCAGTTACTCTCCCTCCTTTTATCGTGATGATTCCTGTCCTTCTCCCATATGTTCTGTATTTTCATGCTTACCTTCAGTGTCACCTTAAGCTGGGCATATACGGGAATCTACGCAATCGACATCATTTTAGCGATATGACATTGCATGAGGTTTACTCACCGTGGTGAGCACCATTTCGGTGAAAATTGGCAAATTTTGTTTATTATGATCCCATAATAATGACATAAATGTGGCGCCATGGGGCTGCCTCGCAGCATTAATTATACAGTCACCGCCGTGCTCTACACTGCGGCGCAGTTTAAATCCTAGAAATTAATGTGTGTATTCCTATATTTCTGTTAATTGCAATAGCTGTAAATGTGTAATGTTTTCCATGGAATGCGTTTTTCGTTAATGTGTAACCGTTAATGTCACGTAAATTGTTGACTTCCCAGAGTGTGCTGCTGCTAGTATTAAACCAATAGTGGCTGTTAATAATGAGAGCGGCTTCCTTTTTGAAAGAGCTACCACCTCCTTTATTAAAATGACAGATGTACTCACCACAGTACACTTATTTGCGCTCTGTATACGGGTCTGATGTATCAAATGCATCCTGCAGGTTTTAGGGTTCTGGCATGACATAGAACAAACATGGCAGCATCATTTTAAGTAAGCGACAGATTGTTCTCGTCCTTGTGTTCGATTTCGTTTTTGTCTGGATGTCATTTGAAGTGTACAGGCACCTTACGGAGACGATGGGTCTTTTAGCAGCAGAATGGCAAAGGGTGAATCCCAAAGGTGATCTAAAAATGCAAAATCAAATTTTTGTGCACTGATTATCCCAAGCAGGTCTGAACTTGTTTCCACAAGAGCAGTGTTTGTGTGTTTGTTTGGTTGAGTAAATCCATCAAGGCCTGCATTTAACTGTCATTTTAAAACTGGTGTTTCTGGAATGTCTCGGAAACCTGTCATATTCATTCTTTTTCCTTCCAAAAATCCCAAAATTACTTCCAAACAATTCAGTCTTCAATCTGGCCCAGCCTGAAGCCAACAGCATTGTGCCCATCCCAGACGCGAGCTCCCGGCTAATTATAAAGTCAGAACCTAATAAACAAATTACATAGATGATTACACGTATATGGTAATCATTCTCTCATTATGGTCTCAAGTCAACATTCAGGCTCACTAAACCTCAAAGACGGGTCCACTATTCATTTTTACCATCACCCTAACCAAACACACTCCTGTGAAAAAGCATATATAGCATAACATATTCAGCTGTTAACTCTTTACAGCAAGGAAAAGAGATTCTTATAAACACATTAGACATCCAGCTTAGAAAAAATGATGATCAACTTCTTATGAATCAAGCGCAGGAGGACTTAAATAGTTCTTGATGACTTTATGGAGTATTGGTCGGCTTGCTGTGGGGTGTCTCCAATCCATCACATAGGGCCCAGATAAGGGCCTGATGGAGTGGCATGCTGGTGTAGCCTTGCAGACAGAATCAGACTGAGAGCTGGTCAGCAGCGAGCCCAGTCAGCAAAAACCGTGATAACAGAACCAGCTAAACCTGACCTGTGGGGTGGAGTTCTGTTAATATTGCACATTACTCAGATAAGTTACCTTATCACTGGCAGCAATGCAGCCCCACTTCATGTTTTCGGGGTGCTGACAATTTGAATTGACAAAGTATTTAAAAATACTTGAAACTTTAACTCTAAGTAAGCTGTTGAAAGTCTCAAAGACAATTTATGGAGTGAGGTCTGTCCCAGTGCTGACAACATAAGCATCATTTGTTTGCCCAGGCGTCTCAGTGCTTATTGACGTCAATGAGCAAACCTTGCTATATATCAGGCATCGCTCATCAAAGAGCATCGCCATTGGTTATCTGCTGCCTTTGACACTTCATAGGGAGAGTTTATGGGGAAATTTACAGCTATAGTTCATTTTATGGAGAACGTGTGAGTGATATTTGTTAGACAGCAGAGTAAAAAGCATTTACCAAAGTCTTCATGGACTTTTTGGGTGTGAGTGTGGGTCTCCTTCCACCCCCTACGTGTGAGCCTCCCATTAATCCGGAGTGACTGTTGGGAAGCCGTCCGCACACTGCAGGCCTGCCTCATAATGGAGGGTCTTCAGAAGAGACTTCTTTATGGCACGCCACATGTTGGCAGGTCCTCGCCTGTCCAGCTGAGTGCCCGACGAGGCTCGCGCTGATTTCCACAAAAGTGTTTGTGTTTCCTCAATCAGAGACATGTGGATAAGTCACTAATATACACAGTTAATCAGTAAACGTAGAACAGTAAATAGTCCTGGATACAGCCATTCACACCTGCTTAGTTGCCAGCCCTGTATGACCTTAATTGTGTCTCTGGGGGTTTTCAGTTAAAGATTACTGTAATTTGTAATTAACAATTAATAGCAATTAATGTCTTGTGTCATTATTGTAATGACTGATGACATGTAGAGGTAGATGTATTTCAGACTGAGGTAGAGTTAAAATGAATCACACTGACGATTTCAGACAATCAACCCTAGGCAGTCATTTTAAAACATCCCTGGTATAACAATGCACATTTTTAAACCACCAAGTCACCACTATCAATAGGTTAATCCAAGTGAGGAAAGCTATTTGGATAAGAGCGGGCTCACTTTGAGCTTTCAGTTGACCGTAGCCCATGTTTACTGTCGATGCACAAACTCACTTTTGTACTTGACAAAAGAATCCCAGAAATCTCACTGAAAAAGTCATGAGTATTAGTGCAGAGAGCAAATAAAAGGCGCGACTTGATTGGGAAGGCTTCATGGCACGGAGTCTGTGGGGAGACAGCTTCATGGCACGGAGTCTGTGGGGGAATGGCTTCCTCGGTTGAGTCCGCACCCGGGGGGGTCGGGAGGGGTGAACACCCGCATGCTACATGTGTACTGCCCGATCAAATATACATCAAAAAGCATCCCTGTGCTGCAGTAGCTATGAAATATTAACTAAACATTGTAGCTTTGAAATGCAGCCATAAATAATCAAGGTTGTCGCTTTTTAAAAATACACATTGAATTAGCCATAGCGGCAGCGCAGCCCCAGGTGGGCCCCGGACGGGCCTTTGTGCGGGGATTGTGGACCTGGTGGACGTGGGCCCTGGAGTCTCAGGGCACACCTCCAACGCCAATCACGGTGCGGAGGCCCAGGGGGACGGCGTGGGGTGGGGCAGGGGAGCTGGGTGCTGCTGGAGCACTGCGGCCTCCCCAGCGAGCCCTAGCTGGCCTGCCTTTCTGGGATGCTGGTTTTGCCTGGGGAGAATCTGCAGGCCTGCAGCTCTTTCTCAAGCTCTGAGCCCTCCTGCACCCTCTGAAGTAGCTGGTGAATTATTCATCGGCGGGCTGCAACAGAGGCCCAGGCAGTGCATATCAAGTGAGCTCCCCCCCGCTCTCAAAACAGAGGCCAGGCAGGCCGTAATTATATGCGAGGGGGGGGGGGGAGGGGGTGGAGACTCATGAGCGAGCAGGGCGTCATAAGCAGGGAGGATGGGGAGAAGTGGAGGTGGAGGTGGAGGACGGGAAATTAAACAAGATTAAGAAAAAAAGAATGAGCCATTCTCATCTAAAACAAATATGAACAAACACCCAGCTGAAGACAAGGAACTGCTTAGCGTGTAAAAATACATCAAAGTATGAGTCGGGGAGAAGTATAAACTTAAGGGCATGTTTCAGTTCCTGAATAATCCTCTAGTTATGGTGTCGCTGTTTGTTAAACAAGCCACAAATTACCAGCCTAATTCAGGTTGCCTGCGTGTGGGCCTTTGCATGCAGGCATGCAAAAAAAACCCCACCTAATTAGGTTTAATCTAATTAAAGGACCCTTTCCTTTTAAGTGCAGCAATTTGGCTTCTCATGCCTGCAGCCCCTGCCAAATGAGTAGGGGGGGAATTAAAGAGGGTCTTAATTATCGGAAACAAAACGTCCGACTCATATACTGAAAAGCGGGGCGGTCAAAGCGTCTGTCACTTACAATGGCCTGGTTCAGGGACGGACAAGCTGTGCCATGTAAAATACAGCGTTCTGTACAAAGGCACAGCTACGGTCATTTACACACATGCCACTTATCAATCTTATTCTGATTCGAGCTCATTGATCTGCTTACACCAATCAAAGCACATACATATGAACAATTAATTTATAAAGCTGAACACAGGCATTGAGATGCTCCTCTGCTCTGCCATGTGGTGTTTATACAAGCCCTTAGAGACAACATTAATAAATGATAATAATAGAGACACAATAATAAATATGCTGTGCGTATATAAATATGATCCTTTGTTGCATATAGCTACTGTAAGTATACTAACATTTTCAGCTTTCGTTGAAGATGTACGAAGGGGATGCTAAAGGTAAAATAAGACTGGCAGCACAGGAGCAGCACAGGAACCTGACATAAACAGAAGGTTCAAGGTTCTAGTCCTAGAAAACTGTCCTACTTTTGAACAATAAACTTAATCAGCTGCAAAAAGCCTAACACGTTGTATATATAATGATGGGTCATACTCTCCAAGTGACCATCTACATGTCTGACAAATACAGACTCTTTGCCAATATCACTGGCTTAAATCCACTATCCAGAGCATCAACTATTCGTAAGCATTTATGACATTTTTAAGCAAATTGGGGAAACTTTTTTGCTTTTTCTCAGAGCATCTTCCCACATGTCCATGTGTCCATAAATGACCATGACAACGACAGGAGGCAGGCATCATCAAATAAATAGTTTTATTTTTCTCAGAGCATCTTCCCACAAGTCCATAAATGACCATGCAGATAGCATAACGACAACAGGCAGGCATCATCAAACAATCGCTGTCATTTCTCATCCATGCTTTAAAATTCCTGTGCGCAATCAAAGAAACGCAACCACCGTTTTGGGCGGCCCATGGATATTCTGAAGTGGTTTATATTAGCATAAGGCAAAGTACCACCAGAATAAGTACCACAACAGTAAAGCATTTCAGTTGGTTTTGGGCCACGGAGCTGGAATGCATTCAGGGATTGAGCAAACCATACAGACTGTAAATTCATTATGCCAAACTGCATTACCTACTGACCTTTATGTGAACCACAGGACACATAATGCAGTTAATACCAATTTATGGATAAAATTAAATATGTACCACACTTTGCACATCAGATTTTGCTTAAGAAAACAGGTAGTACACAAATAATAATAGGAAATGTTAACTAGTTTAATGTCATTCCACTAACTCACACATTTCAGCTACAGGAAATGATTGCACTGTTTCCCATAATCCTTGATAATTGATAATTTCAAATGCCAGACTGAGGAGAGAATTGGGAACGACAGTCAACACTCAATAGACTTCCAAGAGTGAAGGGATTATACAGCTACCTGGGAAACCACAAATTTAAATCTCTCTGTTGCAGTTTAATAACTTCAGACAGTCACAATGTTTAAAAAGTACCACTATGTGGAATGCATTGCTACAGCGATTTGAACATAGAACATTTTCAAAATCTTCATTTATTGACTAATATCAGAAACAAGTCCAATTAAGTCCAAACTGGTGTCATCCGTAAGCATTTACGACAAATCTTTTTGAAATGTCAAACTGCCACCTGCTGGTCATATGGCGTAATCTCAGCTTGCCTGAAAAGTGCAGTAGAATTAAGATGCCAACACGTTAATCAATATCGCAGCAATACTCTTAGTAACACAAACATTGAAGTGTAAGCAGTGCAATCATCCATGGGTTTTTTTCACAGTTTATTTAACGCATGTACATCATATATAATATATGTCACTATACTTACCCCCAAACAAAGGAAAATAGAAAACTAGGAAATTATTTTTTTCAATCATTTACATAATGCCACTGCACACAAACATACAGAATAAAGCATTATGATTATGTTTTGTTTTCCTTTTCTTTTTTTTTTTTTTTTTTACACAGGATCACCTGAAGCATTGTTAGTCAAAGGCAGTTAAAAAATTTCAGGATACAACTTCAAGATACAATTAGTATAACAGTACGGTACAGGCAGTTGTCATAGAAAAGGCTCCTCAGTTAAGGTCACGAGACAACAACCAAAACTTTAATTTAAAATTTTAATTTTATACACAAATATTGCAGAAAGCACACATTGACAAAAGAAACAGTCATCGGCAAGTCTTCTTCAGAAAGGCATCGTCACAAGACATGCATGCCAGCGTAAACAATTTAGCGTCATAAAATGCACGTAACGGCTAGTGCAAATGGTAACAGTGTTGATTTCAGGAGCACTCAGTAAAAAGTGGGCGGGGACACCGGCAGCGGGAGCCAGCACTCAGTACGGTATCTGGTTTTGGTAGTACTGGATCATGTCGTACGTTTTGCTCCTGAAAGTGAAACAAAACAAGCATCGATCATTCACCCAGAAACACAGTGTCTATGTTTAACTGCTACACCCTCTGTACTGGGCTGAGCAGTGGGCAACAATATATTAATTATAACTATAACTTAATTTAATTATAACTAAATTATAACTAATGTTTATAACTAATTATAAACAATTAAGTTCCAATCACAGGAACTGACATCAGCAATTGAACATAAATCACATGCTTCAAGTAAAGGGTTTACGGCAGTAACATTAGGGCAGCATAATGCTGCCTGTTCTGATTCAATAATAATAGTAAATAATAATAAATAATAATAATTGATACTTTATTGATCCCCATGGGGAAATTCTCTTCTCACCTCCCTCAAGCTCCATAAGAGCAAACTTGGCTATGAAGGGCAGCCGCCTCATTGCGGCACCCAGGGAGCTGGGGGTTAAGGGCCTGGATCAAGGGCCCACAGACGTGCCAAGGCTGGGCCTGAACCGGCGACCTTCCCATCTCAGGAAAAGAGGCTTAACCCACTGAGCCACACTGCCCCAGCCAGCTGCCCCTCAGCTACTGC
This sequence comes from Petrocephalus schoutedeni, assembly GCA_026780765.1. NCBI lineage: Eukaryota > Metazoa > Chordata > Actinopteri > Osteoglossiformes > Mormyridae > Petrocephalus > Petrocephalus schoutedeni. The sequence goes on from JAODKL010000040.1 coordinate 32,633,127, forward strand.
TGTGCTTGTGCATACACTGCTGTGTGCCGTAACTGGCCACGTGAAACAGGCACACAGAAATCTGCGTGTCAGGCCTGTATGTAAGAGAATGACACCACCTGCACAGCATCTATACAGGCATGCAGAGTGTGCAGAGGAGCCGAGAGCCAGGGGCCACTGACCTGCTGCTGAGGAAGCAGCTCTGGATCACCTTGATGATGAAGGTGGCTGCCTCCTTCTCACTCATATTGGGGTTGAACCTCTGCCTGTAAACGCATGACAGACAGCCAAGGTGATTTTAGATGGTTTTAACATGTCAGGTCAGAAAAGGGAAGCTGAGAGATGCTCCTCTGATTCACGCCAATACCAATCCACTTCCCTGGCAGGTTCACTGAAGGCAGGAGGACCTGTACCCTGGATGACATCACCACAAAGACGCATATCACTTACTTCAGTAGCTTAATTGTCTGTCCCCGGAAACATGGCAATCCTGTGTCCAGCATCAGCGTCACCAAGGAAACAACAGCATCCATGTAAGGCCTGTATGGCCAAAGAGAACCATGACATAACCGACCGGACATAAGATCGTAATGTAGGCCAAGCGTTGGGATCCCGTGGCTGGGAAAGCAGTCCTATCACCAGAGTTCTTGAGTAAGGCCTGTAAGCTTCTACTAAACAAATGAATATATGAAGCGGAGACGCATCTCACCTGACAGCCAGGTATCCCCGCACACACATCTCCATGAACCACTTGAAGGGCGTGGCCTCCATCTTTCCCCCCATGATCATCACCATCTCATCAGTGAGCTTTATGTCTGGCTCCCAGCCCAGATTTCCACCAGGTGAGCTCTCAAACATGAAGCCAAAGTCTGAAAGGAATCCGCAGATTTATACAGGACAATGCCCACTAAGCAAAACAAATCAGCAGGTTAACAGGTTCACAACTGGCATGGAGACAGACAAGGAAAACCTGTTTGGGCTGTTTCTGCTTCCAAAAACCACCTCATAAAAAAGCTAGCAGAGAGTCTGTGACTCTGAGTGGCTGGTCGTTATTATGACATAGAGGCCCCCTGGCCTCCACCTCTGACTCACTGCAGCTAGCAGAGACCCTGTGACTCTGAGTGGCTGGTCGTTATTATGACATAGAGGCCCCCTGGCCTCCACCTCTGACTCACTGCAGCTAGCAGAGACCCTGTGACTCTGAGTGGCTGGTCGTTATTATGACATAGAGGCCCCCTGGCCTCCACCTCTGACTCACTGCAGCTAGCAGAGACCCTGTGACTCTGAGTGGCTGGTCGTTATTATGACAT
>JAODKL010000040.1:32679977-32690669 GCA_026780765.1 Petrocephalus schoutedeni
GAGCCACGTCGTCTCGTCTCTCTGTATATCTATACAATATACAGAAGAGATGACAATAAAGTTTACTTTGACTTTGATTCTCTGGTTTAAAGATTTGCATGAAGAGCTGATCACATTTTAGGGTCTATTCATGTAGAAATAGGGAATCAGTGATGGGTTTATAACCTTTCTAGCACCTCTGAGACTTGTGAGTCTTACACTAGTGTCAGAATCACTTTCATGCTAGCAGTCAATGTAAAGAATCCATTCTGTTCAATTATGCAGAGTCACGTTAAGAATATTTTAGTTTGAATGTCCATTAGTTTTATTTTTTGAGTTTTTTCTCGAAAAGCTAAAGCAAATTTGCCATGTGAAAAAATAAGTGAAATCAATAATGAAAATTTAATTGAAAATCCAGGTGGATGCATGGCAGCCATTCCTGAAACACCTGGCCAGAGGTAATGACCTGCATGTAAAAAACCCCAAAACAGCGCTTGTACGGTGTCACATACCTCAGGAAGCACATCTCCAGATTTTCCTTCCCTCTTTTATATTTTTCTTTGATCTTTAATATTTTGCTTTTAAACATTATTGCCAATGCACGCTTTCAAATAAAACCTTCCAAAGTATACCATGTTTTTTTATATTAAAATATATTGTAATTGATCAAAAGCAATATGTATATATAGTATATCTTAAATTAAAAAAATGTGAATATCAAAAGGCAACACACATTCATGTTTTATCATTTGAATCAGCATATTCAGAACATCTCTGTAGTTCACCTGCACACTCATGGCTTGTTCATTTCTGGCAAGATACCCGGCAAGTCGCTACGCTGCCAAGAATGCAGCCCAACACATACTGATGGGTGTTTGTCTGTCTGTGTATACAGTAGGAGGTCCCTGCATTTATGCTGTAATTACTGTAACAGAAGGCTTAGCTTGCATGATATTTATTGACATACCAAGAAAAAACATTCACAAGTATCAGACTGCACACCAATATGTATGCAAGCAGATCTAGGAGCACTGGTACCTCCCACAGTACAAAGACTCCAAAGTCAATTCAAGCCGACGGAGGACTTTCAGATTTCTGTTCATGTTCTTTGTTCACCTTGACCATAACCAGATAAGCGGTTTGAGGGATGGATTTTTTCAGTCAGTTGAATACTTTTGTAATGGAATGTATTAATATATAAACCTCAGAATCGATGGAAAATTTATTTAATTCAAAGTACACAACATTAACTGATAGTTTGTTAGAGAACAAACTTGGATAGATGCCTCGAACCATATACTTTCCACTATTACCACAAAGTGTTTACATACATTCAGTACATTTGGTAATTCATTTATGAATACATAAATATCTGTGTAATAAAGTCTGGAATTATAAATCATTTTAAACAGAAGGAACGATGGTCACCATAGCAACATATCTTATTTATCTGACCAGTCTTTAATTGCAAGGAAAATATTAGTCATAAAATAGAATGATAATAACTACCTTAAACCAGTCAGGACAGTGGAGTTAGAGAAGATTGTTAACACCATTAAAACAACAGCAGAAAACACATCCATAGCGGAAATAACACTTGTAATAATACAACAAAAAAACACCACCGGACTGGTTAATGGTAATCAGAACCAAATCCATGGCAGTTTCGTTGAACAGTTACTTGGCAGTCAAAAGATCATATTTCTGAGGCACTAGGGTGATAGACAATAGATCCTGTTTGAAATGTAGCCAACAGAATTCACAGGGCTAAGTGTAGAAGAGTTATCCAGAGAGCATTGTCAGGAACAACAGGAAAAAAGCAGCTTGCTCAAAATGCAGAGAAAAGGTAAGAGTATCTCCTAGTAGGCAGTATTAAATGATACTAATGGGAGCTCAAAATGAGGACATTGGGTCCAGAATAACATCACTAAGAATGCATAGGAAATGAGTCAGGGGGCACTATCCCACAGCCATCTCACAGCCGTGGGCCGGGTGGTGCCCACCTGCGGGGATTATTAATAAGAGGGCATGATGAACCCTTAGGCAGCCCTGTAAACCCTGGTCTAACTCCCACTCACTAGACCATAGAAAATAACTACAATGAGTTACATTTACAAGAATCAAGCACAACAGTATGACATGAAAGGTGGTGATTTTCCTAAGGAATATGACGTAATAGGCCGCCACTGTCTCGCTGTCAGCTGAGATATTTGATTATATTTCAGTAAGTTGCTCTGTGTAAGTGGTTGGCCTTGTACCTAGTTTTCCCTTCACAGTCTCCCAGGAAGCAAACAGGTGTCCAAGGATTTATGACCAATGACATGATTCAGGAATGTATTTCAATCATCACCCATGCTGGCCATAATTTTATTCTTTCGACATACATATGAAGTCCATACATACAATTTAAATTCCCCAGGTAGCTTGGATCACCTCAGCAAAGGTGAATCTGTAAAGGGAATCTGCCACAACATGCGAGCTGATGAAACCAGCAGAAAGCACTGCTTCATTTATACTGTTATACCTTGAAAACTCAAGCAGGTATAGAGGATTGATACAAGAAAATATGCAAAATTGCCAATGTGCTCTACACCCGGCACTAAACGTGACAGAAGTTTAGCTAATAACAATCAAGGCATTGTTTTAGTGGTTTACTTCTGAACTAACCTCAGAGTTGCTTGCCATGATGCAGACAGTCCTTTAAACAGTATATATATGAGAAGGACTTTAAGTACGCTTTAGCACCGTCCTAAAAACAGCATTTTCTATGAAGAAGATACATGGCTTTTATGACATTAGGGCTCAGGAGTTCTGCATGGTCCCAACATGTTGCTTCAGTGCCTCACCACTCTCCCTGTAAACACGAATGCTCCACAGATGGTTGGAATCAGAAGAGAACGAAAATCGATACAAAGTTGCACTCTGGTTCCTCGGGGCCTTTAATTACAGGTGGAGCTGCAGCTGATCCCAATCGGGGGGTTTGCCCCTTATCCCGCAAACCTCCTGATTATCAGGCCTGAGCATCTGTCAGACGCGAAAACAGGTGCGTAGTGAATTATGACCCAATGTGCCACTTTGTACTCAAAGTTAGGGCACGCCTCAGCAAAGGCAGATGATTCAAACTAGTAAACCCTGGAGTGTTCTTACAAATATGACGATGGAAAGTAGAGAATATATAAAGCGAAATATATTTATACATACATGCATAATTAAATACAGCTGCATTTATGGAGGTAGATAGCAAGAATTCAGAGGTAACAAAGCAGCCTAGCAGTTTTGTGCTTAGGGAAAAGGCAGGTTGCATAATGTTTGTGGCAGTGTATACAGCACCAGTCAGACGTTTGGACATACCTACTGTCATTTGTTTGTCAAAGTGAAAGTAAATAATTGTTGACGCACCAGAGCACACAACAACACATATGTGACAGCAGCGGGCAGCTAACTCAGCACCCAGGGACCCAACAGAGCTGGCTTGGGATGAGCTGGACCAAAAAGTATCCAACAAGTGCTCAGCTTGCGTGGGAACTCCTTCAGGGCTGGTGGAAGAACTTCCCAGGTGGCCACCACATGAAACTGGCCGACAGAATGCCGAGAGCGTGCGAGGCTGTTGTCAAGGCACCTGGCTGCTGCTTTGAAGACACTAAAATATAAGGTTTGAGTTTGACTTGCTTGCCACTTTTTTTTCACTGGATAATTCCATAGATGTTATTTCATAGCTTTGACTTTACACTATTATTCAGAAACCAATACAATATTACAGGTGAAGAGAAGCCCTCCCGTGAGTAGGTGTGTCCAGGCGTGACTGGTGCGCCATGCGTTTGTGTGCATTTGTGATGCAGCGTAGATTGTGAAGAGGACAGGTAGAGGAACCAGGCTTTTAGTGCCTGGCCGCATTTTGCTGCAGCGCCCACAGCAGAGGCTGGCAGGATTCGCTCGTCCCCGACTCCAGGCATCACACGAAGATCATGGAATGCCGGGGACAGGGGCAGCCCCACGAGGACGACTCTCGCACCCAGGACCCCTGGCAGCCGGGAACGGCCACTGCCGTCCAGAAGGTTCTGCAGGGGGACCCAGACACATATATGATATTATCACGCCTTTCAGACCAGAACATTTTATAGGCTTGCTGCCTTAACCAATGTGTATTTAATAGTTATGTTAGAGCTTTCAATGTGCAGAGGGTGCAAAGAGTGCAATGTACATAGTACGTACAAGAAAGCTACAGTACTATAATATTGACATGCATCTGTGAGCAGACACACTGTGAGCAGACACACCGTGAGCAGACGCTCTGTGAGCAGACACACCGTGAGCAGACACACCGTGAGCAGACACACCGTGAGCAGACGCTCTGTGAGCAGACACACCGTGAGCAGACACACCGTGAGCAGACGCTCTGTGAGCAGACACACCGTGAGCAGACACACTGTGAGCAGACACGCCGTGAGCAGACACACTGTGAGCAGACGCTCTGTGAGCAGACACACCGTGAGCAGACACACCGTGAGCAGACACTCCGTGAGCAGACACACCGTGAGCAGACACACTGTGAGCAGACGCTCTGTGAGCAGACACACCGTGAGCAGACACACTGTGAGCAGACGCTCTGTGAGCAGACACACTGTGAGCAGAGGAGGTGTTTACCTGGTGGCCTCCAGGCCGTCTCCCACACAGCGGCCCTCGGCTTCCATGGCGTCGCTCTGGCACTCGGCGCAGATGGAGCGCTCCCTCACCAGCTGGGCGGCCCAGGGAACGCGGCGGCAGGCGGCACCGGCCTGGGCGATGCGCAGCCACACGCAGTAGCTGCAGGGCACAGGGCAGCGGGGCTGCTGTCACAGGCTCGGCTAAAACACAGGCTGCCTGTGGGGCTCGCATGTGTGCAGCAGCTGACGCGCTCAGTGAGCACACCTCTCACAGGAGCCCTGTCGGTGAGTCGCACGGCGCCCAGAACTAACATCTCCTACGTGTGGAGGGATGGAGCAGAACGTTAGCAGGGAGTCACAGGAGTGGGCTAGCAGATGGCGAGGTGCTAGCTGTCTCCACCGAGCCCTTCAATAGCTACCGGGCAGGACCAGCTCGCTGGCGGGAGGCTGAGTCACTCAAAGTGACTCATGGATGTGGGAGAATTTGCAGGATTTCTATGCTATTAAAGAATTTCTATTTTGCTTTCCACACACCAGAGAGGTGAAAAAGCTACAATGACAGTACTGAGAAGGAGCATATTGAAATATCAAAGTAAAAATTTGATACATGGTGACATTTGAGTTGGGGAGAAGAATGCGCTTGCTCTGGGATGGCAGCATACCCATCGCGTCAGCACAGACGCGATAAGACACCTCCCTGGCAGCCGCAACAGAGACATTATCACACCGGTACCAGATAATCTGCTGCCTCCTCAGCAAACTCAAAGAGGGAGACAAATAACACGTTCCATGGTTTTCTTGTAGAACTGCAACAGCCATCGCTCTTGATTGTTTGACTTTTGTGTTCAGACCATTAAGATGCAGCAGATGTTGTCTGCACACTTGTAGCTGGAGATGCAGGTAGACAGACATGTCAAACTGCACAGGAGGCCCAACACCCAAACAATCTCTCACCCACTGCCTGTCTCTTCTTAACAGTAAAGAACTACAAGCTTGTACATACAGATTATTGTAACAAGGCAAAGAAATATTACATTTTTTTTATAATAAAGTGGAACTTTCTGGCTAGCCTAGAAATAGGAATACCTATTGAAAAGAAGAATGTTTAGCTATACTTGAAAGACGTGAATGAGGCGATTGTTGCTGAACTTGAGCTAAACAAATCAGAAATGCTCTGTGTGCATGAGATCTCATGTCAGATTTTTTAAGCACAGAGAAATGAACTAGAATAATAGAAGTCGTCAACACATTTAGATTTTGGCAGAAGGGTTCGGTGGGTTGACCCAAATTCCATTAAGTACAGCCAAAACACACCTACACTAATGTGAAACTGCCGTGTACACATTCTGTGTAAAGTTATGATGCAGCTTCCTGTCTGCATAAGCTTCCAGAGGTGAGTGAAAGACTGTCGCCTGGTTCCTTTGAGCCTGGATGCTGGGTAAACATAAAGGGAACAGCCCACTACATTATTTAGTGAGCCATGGAAACAAGGCAAACAAGAGAATTATCAGGGTGAAATTAACCATGTTTTTTCAAGATGGTCACAGGTTTAATCTGTAACCGAGACTGGCCTCCTATTCAGGGTGTTCCCAGCCAAGGTCTCCACAAACCTGCCATGAATTAGCAGCTGGAATATGATGAGGCTTGGCTCTGACACCACAGGTCTGTCAGCTTAGTCAGCTGGCAATGTGACCATTGGGCACCCCCCAAGCACTGAGAGCACTGAGAGTGTGTCACTGGGGGGATTGTGGCCAATTTGAAAATAGGAAAATGTAAAATGTATGTACATCTAATTAATGTAATCTGAAAGGTACAGACATGTGGAGATTTTCACACATTTGGCAATATCTAAACTCAGTGCCTTATGTTGTACTATAGATAGTATACCTTTTTGTTCTGGTATAAACAGATGTGAATGGAACAGCAGCATTCCCCTTAGTGTGTTTGGGAATACAGTGACAGTGGTTACAAGCTGAGACAGACTGTGCCAAAGCTACAGCGAGAGACCCAGGCAGGATGAAGTTCACAGTGCGGGACGTGCATAGGTTGGAGGGGAGGTCTCATCAGGCGCGTACATGGTGGGAGAGGCAGGGCTGCAGGGAGCTGGCCATCATCAGCCAGCCTGCTGCAGCCTGCCGCTCGTCTCTGAAGGACAAACCCACAGCCTCCCTGCTTTAGGGATTGTCTGCATTTCCATAGAAGCTGGGGAACAGCTGTGACCTTCCAGCACAGATCCTGTTTGTTTTTCCTGTTCAGCTCCGACTTTTAATTAAAATCTTTCCTGGTCAGACAGAAATGTCATTAGGTTGTTGTAAACAAACCCTTTACCCTTTCGTAATCCCACTCACAGGGGTAATGATATATTATTACTTTGGCAGGAAATATCCTAGGAATCATACATTTTATCAACTATAATCAACCTGCAGCTTTCATGTGTCTATTCTGTATTCATTCAAATAGAAAACACACCTAAAAGATAGATTAGGTAACTGACCATCCACCTGTTAACATGTAATACATATGGCTTTCTGTTGGAAGTATGGTAAACAATGTCCTCTTTCTCATTTATTAGCATGACAAACAAATAAACAATGTTTAAACAAGAATATTTGTAAGGCAGTTAATCTGTGAAACTCCCTCAGATTTTAAAAAATATAATAAACTGTTTTATTATTTCCATATTCATAAGGGTCTCATGCCTGTTTGCTTATTTCTGTTAAATCTGTTAAGTCAGCAGTTAAATGAGCCGTAATCCCTTAAATACAGTTGTGATGAGGTAAATATGCCTACAGTCTGATGCTGGCTCAGTTCTCTGGCTGAGAAGCACCAAAACTAGCGTGTGGTGCAGCATTTGGGTCTAAAGAGCTCATTTCAGAAAACAATGAAATGCGTCACTTGTTTTTATTTTACAAACAAACTGTCTCTAAATACATGTATGACAATTTCTGGGGGGGAAAAAAAGCAAGTTAAATAAATCTGGCCAAACATCCATTATTCTAACACACAGTGTGAATGTCCCAAATGCTTTCAGATCTGTCCCAAAAAACAAGAATAGACTCTTAGAGAATCAGTTGTATAATGTAACAACCCAGAGTTCATTTTAAATACCCACAGCAAATCTCTAGTGGCACCCTAGAGGTGTGACTGGTTTGTCCCCGGGCACCATGTCCCGCCACGCTCAGGGAACACTAACACATGCATGGAGAATTGGGTATTATTCACGGCTTAATAGAGCACATTCACGCGTCATTCAGACGCAGCTGACTAACCCACTGTGGGAAGAGAATAGCACCCCGGGGACCACGATTATTCCATGGTCAGTCACTACAAGAGTATCAGATGTCAGCCTGTGCTGCTTGGGCTTGCTGCCCTGTGTGTGATCCACACACAACCGCATCAAAAGGGAGACGCATTAAGCCGGCCGCTTCACATTAAAGTATGACCCTTCTCAAGTTAATGGAATTAAATGGCATTGTCATGGTAACCCTTTAATATATATACACATATATTCATGTAAAAGTTGAATTAAATTCCCTCCATTCATTTTCTGTTCATGAGACATCGTTAAATTAATGCAAATACAATTGGTTATATCGCCTCTATTTGTGGAATAAGACAAATAAACCATTGATACACAAATATATTTAAGCAAAGAGGTCAGGTCCATTTTGCTCAGGTAGACCTACCTGTTTTTGATCTCTTTCCCGAGCATGTGTGGCCTCCTCCATGGGTCCTTGAAGTTCCTTTTGAATGAATCAGGTAGAATTCTGGCTACCTCTGTGGGTGGGAGTGAGATCATTAATTACTTTTTAATGTCTTCCAGAGAGAGATTCAGGAAAAATAACCGAGACTTGGGGAGTCATCTTTGTGTAAGACATAAAATAATGAGAGGTATTCATCTGAGGCAGGGCAGAAGTCAGCGACCTACTGTACTGTCCCACATTTGAGACAACACAACTGGACAAGAGAACTTCAAAGGGAAACAGAGATACAGAGAGCAAAGCAGGGGAGGTCCTGAAAGGAACAAGTGTATCTGAAGCTTACTGCTATTACTGAAAATGTGGGTGATTGTAGAAAGGTACAGAGCTGACTATAGACAGGGTTTATACTGTTGCATCTTTGTTTTCAGCTAGCAAACTCGACTTCGAGACATTAAAGAGAGCAAGGTACTTGAAAACAACAAGTGCTCTAACAGAAAGTAAACGTAGTGGTCTCTCAGACTTGGAAGAGAGCAGTGAGAAGCCGAGCCGCCAGATGTGGCCTGTGAGCATAGCAGCTGGCCTGAAATGGTCACACTGCTCTCCAGAATAAAAACAGGGAGGGCAAGGTCTCAGGAAAGATGTTATTGCTAGAAAAAATACCCAGTGCTACAAAGATTTGCTTTGATACTAAAAGTGCTACTTTCAGTCGTCAGTCTACGACAGGAAATGAAGCCGTACATGTGAACAAAATATTTGGCTTCATTATGGAATTTTTCACTTGCATACTATAACTGAAAAGCATTTTTCACCCTTCTACTTATTTCATTCCTACATCATTTATCGCGAGGTCAGGAATTAAACCCACGAGGTCAGTAATGAACGCTTTTTATCTATATAGAAAGTTGTTGGTTCAAAACCCGTAGCTGGTAGAATAGTCATGCCAGCAATGGGCCCCTGAGTAAGGCCCTTAGCCCCTACTGCCCCAGGGATGCTGGTTACCCTGCTCTCTGAGCCCAAGCTGCCCTCATCCCTATGTACTCAGGCTATAACTGCTATCTGCTTAACATTATTATTATTAATAATGGTGCTTTGGTGGGCAGTATTGTTATCTCACATCTCCTACATGGAGGCGGCATGCTTTCGCCACATTGTGTGGGTTTCCTCCCAGACATGCAGTTTAAAGCAAAGATGTGCTTCTAAATCAGGTGTGCGGCCTGGTCTACATGCTACCAGTTCTTTGATAATACAGCCAAGATGTGATGTAAGAAGCTATGTTTCTGTGTAATATGACTAATGAATTATTAAAGTTAATTAATACAGCCTAAGTTCTATAATCTGTGTGCAGCTGTCAGCAAGCTGAACTCTGTAGGCTAAAAAGTCATGAGTCTTAGAGTGGAGGGGATTGTTATCAGCTAGGACCATTTATAGAAAGTCAGCTCACACTTCTCAACATTACACAGACTGTGACCACAGAATCAGAAGGCTCCATGACTGGTAACTGGGTCCAAGCTGCCCTACCTTGAGCAGAGCGGCACAGCTCACTGTTCCCCAAGCAGCCCCTCCTCTGTCTGAGGTCTGGACATGGTGTGCCCCCATTCTGGGGGGGCACGGTCACCTGGCGGGTCCTCTCCATGCTCCCCAATCCACACATCGCGCTGCACTGCGTCCATGCCCCCCATGGGCCCAGCACACAGTCGATGGCTGGTGGGAGAAAGGGAAGAGAATATGGGCAGGCTGGGAGACGGGGAATGGTCTGTGGGCAGACTGGAGGATGGGGAATGGTCTGTGGGCAGGCTGGGAGATGGGGAATGGACTGTGGGCAGGCTGGGAGATGGGGAATGGACTGTGGGCAGGCTGGGAGACAGGGAATGGTCTGTGGGCAGGCTGGGGGATGGGGAATGGTCTGTGGGCAGACTGGGGGATGGGGAATGGTCTGTGGGCAGGCTGGGAGACGGGGAATGGTCTGTGGGCAGGCTGGGAGACGGGGAATGGTCTCTGGCAGGCTGGCAGATGGGGAATGGTCTGTGGGCAGGCTGGGAGATGGGGAATGGTCTGTGGGCAGACTGGGAGATGGGGAATGGTCTGTGGGCAGGCTGGCAGATGGGGAATGGTCTCTGGGCAGACTGGGAGACGGGGAATGGTCTGTGGGCAGGCTGGGAGATGGGGAATGGTCTGTGGGCAGGCCGGGAGATGGAGAATAGACTGTGGGCAGACTGGGAGACGGGGAATGGTCTGTGGGCAGGCTGGGAGATGGGGAATGGTCTGTGGGCAGGCTGGGAGATGGAGAATAGACTGTGGGCAGGCTGGGAGATGGGGAATGGTCTGTGGGCAGGCTGGGAGATGGGGAATGGTCTGTGGGCAGGCTGGGA
>JAODKL010000040.1:32718600-32742786 GCA_026780765.1 Petrocephalus schoutedeni
TTTCCCAGTTACTGCCCCCCTGTGATGATGTCACACTAAAGCAGGGGGCATTTCCCAGTTACTGCCCCCCTGTGATGGTGCCACACTAAAGCAGGGGGCATTTCCCAGTTACTGCCCCCCTGTGATGTCACACTAAAGCAGGGGGCATTTCCCAGTTACTGCCCCCCTGCGATGATGCCACACTAAAGCAGGGGGCATTTCCCAGTTACTGCCCCCCTGTGATGATGCCACACCCTATATTTTCAGCCTAAGTATGATACTAAAGCCAGAAACAGGCCCAGCATAGAACCCAAGCCTCCCTAGTGGACCAGACTGCTCTGAATAAGCACTAATGGGCTTGCCAACACGACTTTTTATAGTCATTTTATAAAGGAGATAAAATAAAGGAGATAATTATCTAAGGAGAATCTAAAACAGTAGAAGTAACACACAGCATTCCTACATAGACATGGGAAATCATGGAAGATTCAGCAAAGAAAAAGCAACACTGAATTATAAAATTCTACCCAAAAACCAGCAAGAATAATGTAAGATGTGCCTACGGTTCTGATTTATTTCATGAGCCAGCTGAATGCTCCAGTTAATATATTTCAATGATATACATGGATTTACACAAAGTCAAAAAAACCATATCTGGGGTCAGACAGACCATTTCAAAGTCGTGTGTATAATGGACAAGCAGAGATGCATGGCTGAATAGCCTGTGCACTTCTTAACGCCCAGAACAAACCTTGGCAGTAAATAGTTACCATAGTTAATAAGGAACTACTTTGCCTTAAACCTGATAAGTGTTGCAACTGGTGTCCAAAGATTAAAATGCAACTTCTAGGTTCCAGTGTAACTTTTACACTCTTTAAAAACAACTTGGGACATTAAGAAGCCAAACAGAAATGAGGCTGACCATTGGCTCATTCATGAATCATGTGACCCGACTTCACCTTGCACTGGCCAATGGAACGGGGCCTCCGGGCAAAGGCTGTCTCTGCGACTAATAGCGTGTTGGGTGAGTAATGAGCAGTTCAGCAGGCAAAGATTCAGTGATTGACTCAATAGGGGGCATTGAGCAATACAAACTCATGAACTTTGAGGTTATATCTGCTAGTACAGCTTATCCAATGATATCTGAAACATTTCCAAATAGGGTTGCCACAGGTCCCTTAAAATACGGAATTGTCCCGTTTTTGACAAGTAAATTTTGGGTCCCGTTTTTAATCAATACGGGATGCCGTTTGCCCCTTTCAGAGTTGTGATGAGGGCAGCAGGAGGTTGGATTGATTAGAATAATTTGTCTTAATTATAGTTAATAGGTTATGGCTGAGTTAACAATGCATATCCTAGATTAATTTTATTTAAGTGTTATGCACCTAAGTTTTGATATAAAGCGGCTGATTTTGTATGTCAACACTAATTTCATTACCAATTGGCTTTTATAACTGAAAAGTTTTTTATCCAGTGTATTTTTATGTCCATTGATAATAAAGTACTTCAGATATTAAGCAGGAATCGTAATACTTTCTTGAGACCATGGTTTAAGTTTTGATTTGCCTCCACTGGTGCCTCACTTGGCACATAGTGGTTGTGGCAACGCCCCACTATGGTAGGCGTCCTTTATTTCTGCATGAAATGTGGCAACCCTATTTCCAAATATCTCTAGTTTTACATACCCTTGGAACTAGCATAGCAAGATTTAATTACAACAGGCTGAGGAAACTGATCTGCTCATGCACAAAGTGAAAATGTGTGAGCAGAGCATATCACTTCTGGGAGCACCACTGCTCCACATACAGTGGACACCACTTATAGTGATTATGGTTACAGTGATCTACTGCTTATATGAATCAAACACTTGGGACGGAATCGGTCTGGTAAAAATACTATTTAAATTAATTTGATTATAGTAATCAAGTTGTCCACTTACAATGTTCCGTTTTGTCTTTTTTTTTAAACACATGACATTAACAAAAAAAAACTATGGTAATTATATATTTTATAAATGGTGCTTCATTAAACAGTGTGATTACGTGAAAGGACCAGTTGTACGCTATAATAATAATAGGTAAAAAATAAATGGAATAAAAAACCATGAGTGCACTTCAAGCGCGTAGCAGTGCCCGTATGGAGCATCGTACATCCGCACGTTCCTGCGATGCGCGCTCCTCACCTCGTTTTACAAAGACGCCGCGCAATTTAACATTTTAATGTGAGATCGGGCGCGCTTGTCGTGAAAATGAGCGATGCGCCAGGACCAAACTAGCAAAGCCACTCTGCAACGCAGTTTAAACAGGAAGATGCAGTGCGTTTATGTAAATACTTTTGCAGACCCCCACGAACACTTATTAAGAACTTGAACATAAGACCCAGAAGAAAAGAGACACAAACCCAGAACAAGCTGCAGAATAATCGGCTCGGTGAATGCCTGTTATCCAGACAAATATTTACGCATTGATTTATACACGATGCAATTACTCATTATGTGAAAGCGTGTGAATAAAGTACTATTTTAGCAGGAATTTCCAAATATTGTAAGTCTTAAAAGGGGCAGTTCACCCCAAAACAAAAAAAAAAACATTCTAGAGGGGCTTTAGCGCTATCTATCCATCCATCCATCGACGTCGCTCTGCTGGGAGTTGCCTGGTTTTAGAGATACCGGCCGAACTCAGCACACCAGTCGTATCACTGCGCAGAAGATACCAGCACCCCAGTGATATCTTCTGCTGGCATGATTGATGTGTGGAGTTTGGTAGAAGAAAATAGTCCCAACATTAAACTGCTCGCTACAAAGTCTGTGGATTATCTTGCGTAACTGGGTCATGACTCTGGGTTACAGACACTGCTATTGAATTTTTCAAATGCATTGTTCTGGCACTTTAATCACCACAGTAAGAATGCCATTCACTCCCATTATATTCAAGAGAAGCCCGAAATTTCTATGGCCGATATCTCCAAAACTAGGCATCTGCCAGAGGAACAACCTAGATGGATAGACAGCACTAAAGCCCTCCTAAAGTATATCTTTTGCAGTTTCGGGGTGAACTGGCCCTTTAAGGCCTAATACACAGAACACAGAACACCCCTCAAAGCACAGTGAAGAGACGAAATGACCAAAGTTTGCGTGTATCTGGTTTGACGTGCCATGCAGGTTATGAATTATACACACATTCTACCTTAGGCTCTTTATGCATGTGGTTTGGAGACAGCTTTGTACAATTAGCACACACAGCTGATGATGTTATACAGGCAAATACTTAACAGGGCAAATATGACTCAAGCTAAGCCTCAAACCTGTAACATTCTGATCATATGCTCCAGCAATACAGCACCTACGACATGATATCCATGCTGTATTGGGCACAGACAGACAGACAGACAGAGAGGGAGACAGACCCACAGAGAGACACACACACAGACCCGCAGAGACACACAGACACACACACACACACAGATAGACCCGCAGAGACAGACACAGAGACACAGAGACAGAGACACACAGACCCACAGAGAGACACAGAGAGACACAGAGACAGAGACACAGAGACACACACAGACCCACAGAGAGACACAGAGACAGAGACACAGAGACACACACAGACCATCAGAGAGACACAGAGACAGAGACACAGAGAGACACAGAGACACACACAGTCCTGCAGAGACACAGACAGACACAGAGACAGAGACACACACAGTCCTGCAGAGACACACAGAGACAGAGACACAGAGACACACACACAGACCCACAGAGAGACACAGAGACACACACAGACCCACAGAGAGACACACAGACCCACAGAGAGACACACACACAGACCCACAGAGAGACACAGAGACACACACAGACCCACAGAGAGACACAGAGACAGAGACACAGAGAGACACAGAGACACACGGAGACACAGAGACAGAGACACACACAGTCCTGCAGAGACACACAGAGACAGAGACACAGAGAGACACAGAGACACACACACAGACCCACAGAGAGACACACAGACCCACAGAGAGACACAGAGACACAGAGAGACATAGAGACACACACACAGACCCACAGAGAGACACACACAGACCCACAGAGACACACACAGACCCACAGAGAGACACAGAGACACACACACAGACCCACAGAGAGACACAGAGACACACACAGATCCACAGAGAGACAGAGACACACACAGACACAGAGACAGAGGCATACACACACAGACACACACACACACAGACACACACACACAGTTCACTTCCTTTCAATCAATAGTCCTGTTGAAATAAACGAAAGCAGTAAGAGCAGGATTGATTTTTCCAGCATAACCAGCTGCTCGGCTGCTCTGCCATTAAGGCAACAGCCCATTAATCAGGTTCAGACATGCTATTTACACTTTACAGTTCGCCCAGGGTCCCTGACATAAGCTCCTGGGAGAATCCCAACAAACCACCCACACGTAAGCATTTTAATTAAAGCTCTTCATTAGAGGGGTGAATCCAGGGGAAGTTCCAGAAAAACTGTCAGTTATGGATGCAGTAAATGAATCAGCAATGTTAATTGATGCAGCATGTATTATTTTAGGCTATTTACAGAAATGCAGCCCAAACCTGATTTAAGATGATTTCTTTATGATGCTTCTACAGTGGAAAGAGAACCTGTTACCATGACGGACATAAATACTACAACCTAAACTAAGATGAACACTTACAAATTATTGCATCACCCCTGGATAACACACACATCATGCAATTTTTTGACTCTGCCCTGGGCTGTCGGAAATATTTCTTATTTATGTAAATTAAAGCAAACTGTAACTTCATAAGTAGTACATAAAAATCAATGGATGGAATGATAATTTAAACATCAATAAAACTTGCACAGGCAGGTACGCAATACAAAAATTAAATATAAAAATAAAAATGTATTACCCTGCCTATATTACAAAACTTAATTAAAAAAAAGCAGGAAGAAGCTGGTGGCCAGGCCACTGCAGGGCACACGTCTTTCCGAGGTACCCCCCTCCCCAGGGACGTTAGCGTGCAGGAAGCCAAGGTCCACAGCCAGACAAACAAAGGCAAGCATCTGCATTTTGGCACTGAGCTTAAGCTCTAAAGTCCACTGCTTGTGCTGCCTTTGACTGGAGCACGTCACCACCGGGAAACTGCAAACCCCCAAAAAGTGCAGGCCAGTCCTCTGCCAGCTGCCAGGCCTGGCCTTTGCGAAAGCTGTACGCTGATCTCCCAGGCTTCCGTTACGCGAGTGCAAACACACCCCAGGGCACGCTGCCCGGGGAGGGCTGGGGGCTGCCAAGTGTGGGCAGACTAGTCCTCTTAGCCATGAACTTTAACCTACAAATGCACCCCAAACGCAATCCACTATGAGTTATTTATACAGCGGCTCTGATAGTGGGCCCCCGAGGTCTGACAGCACACGCTACCTTCCTGGTGCTGGCAGCTAGTGCCGCTGCTCAGCCTGCGTTAGTTACGTATCTGCCACCTCACTGGCTCTTCCCCACACAGTTAAGCATACTCCCCAGGACCTGCCAGATCCCAACCCCCAGGGGGGGGGGCACGTAATGAGAGAGCTCCCGCTCGTAGCCGGGGCTTCACCCACCAAAGGGACAGGCAGGCAGAAAAGCAGCAATTAGACGAGAGCTCCTGGGAGAGGAAGCTCATCCACGTGACGCTCGCCAGGCAAAAGGAGCCAGGACCGCGGGCCTTTACACGGCCAGCCTGCCTGAAGTGAGAGGCGAGGCTGTAATGTCCTTCCTTTTGGCCGTAAAGCACCCTGTTCGGAACAAACTGGTCAGCAGCTGCACTGATTTATGCCGCGTCTGGTCGGTAGGGCTGAATCCATTACGCGCAGCCCAAGAGAGTGCAAGGAGCGAGGGAGAAGCTGCCTCCCGTTGGGGGTAAACAGCCACTGCCCAGCCACTGCCCACCCTAGATGCTGCTCTATTTCCATAGCTTAACTGGCCTTTAGATATAAAAGTTTAACACACAAAAGTCATTGTTCATAACTGAGACATGAGCCATCAACTTTAACTTAAAATTATAACTCAATTACAACATGGTATAAAGCTACGGAAATCAACGAGTGCCTACAGACTGTAAGCCGTATGCATTCGCAGCATGTGTCTTGCACATAGATGCCAACACCATCCTTACAGGAATTCTGGCGCTCGGCTTTTCAGTTACAGAGGCACAGGCACAGGACTCTTCATATGTGCCTTTCTGGGGCTGAAGAGCAGAGCCCCGGCAGTCTGGTTTGTGATGCTTAGCTAAACCCTAACCCCCCCCCCCACCCCCCCGCTAACATGCTAGCTTACGGGTCAGTCCCATCATGACCGAACCCCGATCACCCCTGAAAATGACCCCACGTCCTCCAAATGAAAGTCTCGCTCCCTTTCCTTGATGAATGAATGTTGCATTTATATACCACCTTTCATAAAGCACCTTTCAAAGCACCCACAGTGCTTTACAGAGGCAACAGGGAGCCACTGCAACCACCATCACTGTGGATCCCCCACCTGGATGATGCGACAGCAGGCATTCTGCACCAGTACGCTCACCACACAGTAGCCAAGCTGGTGAAGGGGTAGGAGAGGATTCACCAGCTACAGGGGATGTTCAGGAGGCCAGATTTGAGAGGACCGCAGTGAGCAGTACTTCCGGTCTTCTCAGGGTGAATGTCATAGACTCCAGTACAGGGTCACTGGCATTTGGGTGAATGTGAAGGAAGCACCCAGATGTGCAGCAGGCCTGAAGGAGATCCGGCTCAGCCCTCACTGCTCTGCGATGGCCTTCAGCACCGCAAAGTAGCGTATGAAGAATCCAGGGCTTGTGGGGATGACAGACTGATGGAAAGAGCCATTCGACTAAAAGCACCGAGTCACTGCCCGCACTTGCAGCCATTGTTTGCTCCGCTTACGTAACTGACGCACTGCTTCCATTGAGCAACGTCTATTGTGCAATGGCTGACTGGCTTTATCACTAACTTTGGGACTGCGGGACACATCCCCCATGCAGATTCATTAAATGCAGTCACCCCCGATACATGCTGCAATGCGAGACCAGCGCCTGACGTCACCGTTAGAGAGTAACGTCCCCTGGCTTTTCAGAGCCACAGCCAGCCCGGTGGAGCATCTTAAATGAATCTGACGTGGCCTTTAGATGCATCACTTCCTGGAACGCCTCCCATTCTAATGGCGGTCTGGCAATGGGCCCAGACAGTATGAGGGAGAGGGGTCCCTGTAGCGTGCAGCACCGTCTGCCTGGACTTTAGCACTCAGTTTATCTCAGTGCTTCAATCACTCAGTGACCTGCGAGGGGCGAAGGGCCAGTCTTGCTCGCTCAGGCGGATTCAGGCCAGTTTCTGAGTTTGAATCAGCAGAAACATAATTAAGTCAACCCTAAAGATGGATTGGAGATTCCTGTTCATTTCAGTATTAATCACTCACAAGAAACTGCAAGGTTCACAAAATATACATTTCAAAAATAAAAAACAACATGGCTGTATTTCCACCAGAAGTGTCAGAAGGCAGTGGAGCTATTCATGAATATTCAATGTCTCAGCCCTGATTGGCTGACGGGAGCCCAACCCAAAATTTGATTGGTCTATGAAAAGGCCACTCCTGGCATGATGAAGCAGGCCTTTCTGGATTGAGGCTTTGGGATGGAAATAGTTCTACTTGCATCTCCAGCACTACGCAAGCAAACGGCACAAACTTATAAATCATGCATTTGCCCATCACCGTGGCTCCACAGCCCTGAAGTGTAACGTTTCAAACCCTGCCCCAGACCATTCAGACCGACTCATTAAACCATTTCACAACACTGAAAAAAGACAAAACCTAATTCCCTGGAGAACAACTTAACACTTCTTTGATCAACAGTTCAGTGCAGGGACACAACTGAACATTAGGACTGAAAGTGACCCCAATGTGTCTGCCATCCTCGGGTCACGCGATCGCCACGATGAAAAGAGAAAATGCACCAAAACGCACTCAGTCGCAAAGGCATTGTGGGCAGTGACCTTTCCCGAGCGAGCTTCTTTGCTTCCAGCGAAAGCCGCCAAACAGGAAAGAGCAGCCAGAGCAGAATTAAATTGTTCTGTCCAACATCCCTGCCTGAGGGCCAGGCAAAGAGGAATTTCAGGTCCACCTGACTGCAGACGGCCTGCCGGCAGATTGTGCTGTATCCCTATATCCTGCACGCATATACATTCTACACATAATTATTATCTATATTACCGATATAAGGAATCACACAAAAATGACAACAATATATGATGTTTTAGGCTGACATAGGTACAGCTTGGATGACATCATCACACATTTGGTGACTTTGGTTTTTCTGTGCAACTGGCACTACACCCCATAATCAGCTTCCATATATTTATCAGGGACTGGGAGTGAAACCAGCAGCAGAAGAAGCATCGCTTAATAGAGGGTGCATCCGGAAACAACCAGCCTATCTCCCACTGAGTAAACGAAAGGCAGCAGCGGGGAAAGGGGGAAAACAAACAGCAAAACCGCATGCAGCAATCGGCATTCATAAGGACCCGTGTCATGGCTCCACACCCGCAGCAGGCTTAGCATTCCAGCCAGAACAATACCGTCATTCCCTGGGCCCGTGGGTCACTAATCAGGTGCAGAACTCGGACCCACGGGAGGAGGCACGATGCACAATGCGACCGGCCACAGAATCACTTCAACGACCACAGACGCACAGACAGAATGAGAGAGAGGCAGGCCTTCGGGAGCCTGTCTCTGCCATGAGAGCATGCCTTCGGGGAGCGGGAGACGTGGCCCAGAACAGCCCATGCCTACACCCATACTTGCCTCGGCTCAGACGCTGGTTTATAACACTCTGAGACACCTGTCATTGAGGAACACGACATTAGTGCTATGGTTAGTACAGAAGTCATGTTATCTTCTTCTTTGAGAGGAATCGTGATACCTGCAATGGGGGAATGCCAGAAATCTGGAGCTGATACCACCATTTTACACTTTGGGGCAAATGGATTTTCAGGTGAACTTCAGTGATTCCCTGAGCAACAAATCAATGAATACTTGAATTTCAAGACAGATTACGGTCAACATAAGTGCATGGTTACCTAGGTGGCAGTGTCACCTCACACTGGCAGGGCTGGGGGCTTATATCCCACCTCCACTGTGTCTGTGTGTGTTTTATATATATTGTGTTTTCCCCGTGTACTGTAAGTTTCCTCCCACACTCCAAAGACATGCAGTTAGGCTAACTGGTGTCTCCAAATTGTCCATGGGGTATAATTATGAAAAGGACTTGCATCCCACTTAGGGTGTGCCCTGCTCTGCCTGGCATAGGCTCCAGCCCCCGCGGATAAATTGTTACAAGATGCCAGAGAATGCATTTCATATCTCTTAGAACTTAAGGAAAAATAAAAGAAACATCGGTAACTGTGAAAAAGAACAGTTTCAAATGAATGACATTTAATGAACGTTACAGCACTTAGGAAAACTATGCAAACGCATCCGTGCAACTAATACAAGGCTCTAAAATAAATGTTCCTAATGCTGTCTGCGTTTTAGAGTTTAACGATAAAAACCTGAACCTCGGTACTGCATCGACCAGCAAACTGCTGTTCAACAGTTACACTGGAAAGCAAAGCCCCGCGCAACTCGGCGGATCCCAGCGTAATTCGGCGAACTTCAGCCCCCACGGCGAAAGTTACAACTAACGTGGAGAAACGGCAGATCCTGGGAGCGCGTCTGACAGCGATCGGAAGCGGGGAAACGAACGACGATGCTGGCTGCTGGGAGCGGCAGGCGTACGCCAGGCAGGCTCGGCGGGCGAGAGGAACGCCCGGGCGGCGGAGGCGGAGAGCCAGCGCGGCTGACAGCGGGGACCCAAACGGCGGAAAAACACAAACTTACCCGCTAAGATCGCCTTGCCAGGGTGAGTTAACTTGGCTTTCTCTCCCGGAGCTGCCGCCGCCAGGCACTGCGGTCTGTGGAAGCGGCTGACAAACACGGGGTTCCCTGACATGTCTGCAAACTAAAGATCACAACTTACTGCAAGTGAGTGAGATAAAAAGGAGGCGCGTCTCGGTCGGCGCCGCTTCGGGGTGACTAGCCGGGCGCCGGGAAGCGAGCTAAAGCGGCCGGAGGACGGCGGGAGTGCGCGGAGGCATGGGCACGGAGCGCGATCCGCCGCTTTTGTAACTCTGACAGCGCCTCGGCTCGCCCCGCTGGACGCCCCGGCGACTCGAATGAGCGCTCCGGTTCCGGCCCCTTCGGAGGCAGGGCGGGGCGGAGCGTCACATCCTCAACAAAGAGAAATCGCATTTTAAGGTAGGCTGATGCAGCCCCGGAGCAGCGCTCAACCACCGCCGTGCTCGCTATCAAGAAAATATATAGTGAATATGGCAGAACTCCATCCCCAGACGCGTTTGAATGCTTTATTGGTATTCATATTTTGTAAATTACGAAAAGAAGATACGGCGGTCAGATGTTCCGCCTAATATGCGATTAGCTTCAGTCGCATGGATTGCAACTGTTAATCCATTCAGTCCTAAAATTCCGCGTAAATCAATCATGCTTTTCCAATGATTAAATTACTGTAACCCAAAGGTCTATTGTTTCTTGATCCCTTCCTGATTCCCAATCAGTGACAAAAAAAAGAAATCAGCAAGCGAATAAATACACATAACACGGAGAGGAGCAGAGCTACGTGGTTTATTTCCATACAGGTCTGGGAAACGAGTTTGCGATCCAGAGTAAAATCACTAAGGTCTGTGGGGGCGAAACCTGCTGGAGGCTGTGGTACAGGTTCGCCCAAAATGGAGGAGTGCGCTTTCTAACTTCATCCCCCGGAAATATTTGGCAGCTAATCTGCTGTAACGCGGACCTGTTACGGTTCAGGTTTAGGTGGCGAGCTGCGTGAAGCTGAAACCGTATCCAGCAGCGCGTTTTATTTCCTTTTCGGGCAGCCATTTTACCCTCGGCACGCCGCCCCTGAGCGCGTCAGAAAAAGTTTAAAGACCGGGGGGACGGGCTGAGATGAGCGCTCCCCGCCGCGCATTCCCCGGGCTTCAGCGAGCCCGAAGCTCTCCCCGCGTCCCGGTTATCGCCCCCGCGGCGGACGGCGCCGCCGGAGCCGGACTGCCGAGCGCGGAGATGGGCGGCTCCCCCTCCATAAAGTTTGCGGAAAGGAGGGGGCGCTGTCAAATTGGCCGAGCGAAGGGCGTGAAATGTGCACGAGTGTACAGGAAGACACGGGACAAGTGGGTTTGGGATAATTATTTTTCAGCTAAATAGGGTCTGGCGGTGCAGTAAAATGTTAGGCCCGGGTGTGACACACTGACACACACAAGCGCAGCGACATAAAGCAGACTGCGAGGGACTGTGTCCATGCCGGCGTCCGGACCCCCTTCAGCCCCCCAGGAAAGGCTGATCGCGGGATTTTTTATTTTATGTTTTTGTGAAACGTGGTCCAAATTTAACAGTGTAGAAAAACTTGTCATGTCATGCTTCCTACTCAGGGGCGTCAACCTCAAAACTGCACTTTCATCGTCTAAGCACGAATTCAAACGGATACTAAGGACCACACACGCATAGCAAATCCTGAAATAAACAATGGAATTCACTACTTCACACATCGTTTGATAAAAATCCGTGGACGCAATCAAAAAGTTAAAATGCCAAAGTCTTGTACTTTGGTTGGTTACCCGTGAAGGGCTGGGTAGGGGTTAAAGGTGACTGGGATTAGGGTTTTTCCATAGAAATGAAGGGGCGGTCCTCACTAAGATAGGAATACAAACGTGTGTGTATTTTAAATGTTTTCAACTTTTGCACACCTAGCCTAATTAATGGGCAGAGTTTATATGGCAATGGCTGGATTTATTCAGGGGTCATGAAAATTAACATCATACTGAATGGAAATTTGGATATTTTAATAACACATTTGTGCTATTTGCAGGGATAATAAAAAATTGCCAAATATGAAATATTAAAATAGTCAATTTGTTAAATTAATCAGTTAGCTCTTTAAAGTATTTGAAATAGCTGTCTATTTTATATTAGATACTGAGTAACAGTATATGGTGATGTAGCTGGAATGAAGGTAGGATGGACATCACTCACTCACTCTACATGTACCAGCAGAAACCTGTCATTTAGCACAGTGCTTCCCAACGCAGTCCTCAGGGACCCACAGACAGTCCGTGTTTGTGCTCCCTGCCAGACAGTCCACTTGCTTGTTGTATTAGGGAGTTTGGAGGGGGCGAGAACGTGGACTGCCTGGGGGTGCCCATGGACCAGGTTGGGAAACACTGGTCAAAGTTAAATCAAACTAGTTTTGGTGCTGGTTGAAGACTTTACTTTACTGTACTCAATGTTGCCATAAAATTGTAGCGCGGGGGGGCGGTTGCAGGCCTCAACATTGAGACACAGTAACAGCAAATTTCCACATAACGTACTCTTCACCCAGGATGCTGTGTCAGATGTGTATTTTTGCCCCAAGGAGTGCATTTGTCATCCAGGCTGCATCCCAAGTTTAGTTTAGTACAGCTGAAAAAAGATCCTTAATAGCCTGAGGGGTGGCTGCTTCCCCGGATCCATGGCCCTCACCTCCCCTTCCCGCCCCAAACACCCTCCTGAACCCCTACAACCATACACTACCTCACATTTTCCAACAAACACTGCCACTTTAATGTCTGCATATTTATATTTCATATATTTGTGTGTTATTCTGTATTATGCACTTAATTTCGGAAGTACCCGTTTTATTGTATGTTGTCATTGTTTTAAAATTGCTGTACAAGGATGTCAACAAAATTTCATTGTACTGCAGTGTAATGACAATAAAGCTTGTATCTCAGTATTCTTATTAATATTCTTAATTAAATGAAATCAGAAAAGCACTCAAAGGGTGGCAGGGATGGGGGACAGAAACACTACAAAATGCTACAAAGCAAGCGGCAGCAATGAAAGGGAAGGACCACTGAGGTGCCCTGAGCAAGGTACCACCCCCAAGCACTGCTCCCCTGGTGCTGAATTAGCCGCCCACTGCTGCGTCACAATGTTCCATGGGTTAAATGCGGAGGACACATTTTGTTGTGTGTGCTGTGGTGTATCAATAATTAATCACTTTTCACTAAATGTTGCCAGCAGATCTGCCACGTGGTTTTTTCCCATAGGCAGCCACATATCACTTAATCTGGCTCATACTACACAATGTTCCCACAAATTACACATTCGTAAAAACACCTATTTGAAAATTGTTGAATGACCCTAAAAGGAAATGGTACAGTGCATTGGAAAGATGTGCTTCACACCAACACCAACTTCTTACAACAGGATTTGCCTGCTTTAGGAGATAATGCCTGGGGTTTGTGCCCATTTCTGCCGCTAGAGGGCAAAGTACGACGTCTATAAGAAGCTGAAAATGTAGCATTTAGAACAAAAAGGCTTCTTTATCATGTTCCACATGGACCAAAGGGCACTTTATATAGAGCACAAGGAGAAAGGATTCCCATCTTCTACAAAAGGTTTGAGTATATGAAGCGGTTTCATAATACTGGAAGCCCTAGGAAAGACCAGCTTTTACAGGATATCCCAGCTCATATGAATAGCAAGGAGGAAAATCAACAAATACCCTAAATGTTTTTCCCATGTCCTTCTTTAATTCTATGTATCATTTTCATTTCACATTACATGTTGAAAATTCCTGCATCTTTTTATCATTCCAAATCTCAGAGTAAATATTTCGTCAATGTGGTAGTTGGTAACTAAACACAAGAACATTTCCCATCAACTTCCGAGAGCCGAATCGGATCTGGAACGCTTCTGGTTTGGCCTGCAGGGAGAAAGTGTAATCTACGAAACAGAGACAATGTGTGTAAACTTTATTTCTCCCTCAGAAGGCATGACTTGTGCAGGAAGGGAAGGAAACACTTCATAGCTGAGAACCTGTTGAACCCAAATGTTTGGACAACAGCACGCCAGCAGGACGGAAGGAACCATCTAAGAGCCCAGTCAGCAGAGCTCCATACCAGAGACATGGTGGCGAGGCTACAGGAGCTTCTGAACATTTTCAAGCCTGCTACTTAAAACTGAAAAAAGAAATCTGTCGAGACGTGCTGAATAATTTGTTTTTGTATTTCTGTTTTTTAAAAAATATTACTATGCTTAAGACTACAACAATGCACTATAGACAATACATATGGTTTTATATTATATTGGTGTTTGATTAATTATGAATAGTAACATTTCATTACCTTAAATTATACATTTTCAGTACATTAAAATGATTATACTACTTTGGAAAAGTGGTACAGCGATATAATCCATTTATCCTGTATCTCATTTCTTCAGATCTTTTGTACTATTTAAAATGTTCCTCGTGGCCCTACCTGACCCTTTCATAAGAAAGGCTGAATTCTTTACAACACACATTTCAAGGGTCTTCTCGCTACATCAGTAACACTATCACCACATCTAAATTGTGCTCCTTTTCTGCAGCGTTACAGCTTTATACGGCTTGCCAGTACATGCACAAACAAGTACACTGTAAGTTCGCTACTCCTTGCTCAAGACTACCATCTGCAGGACTGCAGAGCCCTGTACCACTGGTCGATGTGAGGCTGAATACATTTCAGCCTGGCTTCCATGACTACTTGTGGCAACACTGTAGGGAGACAAAGACCAGCATGTGCCTTACTGTAGGGATGGGTGACACTGCTGAAGAGGGATGCTGACGTTATCTACATTCCACCATGCTTAGAACACAAAACCGAACACCCCCCCACCCCCCCACATATAGTACCTGCAGGATGCTGATTAGTGTTGTTAATCTACCATTAAACATAACTGGCAACCGCAGCAGGTCACTTAAAATATGCAGTTATTCAAATGTCCAAAAAAAGAGGGGCTCAAACCAAGGCTTACCCCCTCCCCATGACACAATGTACATGGAGTATAAAGACCCTCTCACACAGTGTCATTTCAGAATCAGTGCTGCCAGCTCACAATTAAGAGGACAATCCGAAAGCCGCAGTTTCCTTCAGGTGGAGTGTGACGGAGACTGGACAAGAGGACAGGCGGGGTAACGAGCACGCTGAAGCAGGCCGTGTCGCCAGAGGAGCTGGGCGTTGTCTTCATGCTACGCAGGGCTGGCTTGGTGATAACAAAAAGGCGGGATGTGCTGTGTGAATCCCTAGCTTGCCATTGGACAGGCGATGTTGATGTGGGCGGAGTCTTCACATGTTGAAGCCATAGGCGGGCGGGGTGTAGGCAGGTGCGGCATAGCCATACCCTGGGTACCCAGGCTGGGGGGGCACAGTGCTTGGGCCAGCTGTCAACATCAGCTGCTGGCCTGTTGGATGGTGAGGGGGGGGACACGTAACAAGTAGGTTATAGGCCAGCAAAGACACACACACACACACACACACTTTTATAAGAAGCCCTAAAAACTGGAGAATGAGAAGCTTGTCTGGAAAATCTCAGTGCTTTAAGTGGCTAATTTAATTAAACACACACTCACATCTGCAAGTGCATACAGCAAATCATGTAAGGCTTGGTCCTCAATGCATGCTGTGTCACTATTCATTACTGTCCTATGTCAATAAATGCTCCATTTTCTGAGGTGAGCAAGAGCTGCCAGGCCCAAGTCAGCACGGAGCCAAAGGCAGGCGCGGCAGTGCGGCACACATACCAAACACAATGGGAGTGGGCTCTGTCACCTCCTCCTCAGTCTTCCTCTGGCTTTCCGAAACTTCCAGTTTGTCTACCTGCAGGTGAAAAGGAGAGCCTGCTTCACTTATATCACCCAGACGACACTTCAACAGGTGACCACACGAACTTAGCTGAAAGACATACTGCTGCTTAAAAGTTTAGATTATTTCAAGACACTGTTGTAAACATTCACCTCTCCCCACATAACTGCTAATCAAGTCAAATCTATCCAAATAATAACATGCTTATCTGCCTAACACCAAAATACCACCCATGACACCCTTAACCCCTACCCTGCCCTGACCATCATAAGTAACCAGACAAAACACCACTTGGCATTTTTACTTTTTTGATTTCATTCACATATTTTTATTTTAAAAAGTCTGAAGTAGTGAGGACCTCACTAGTTACATTTTTTGAGGATTTTCTATACTTGTGAGGTCTTTTGGTCCTCACAAGTATAGCAAAACCAGTACACACATACAGTATTTAAAATATATTCAATAGTTAACTGTATTGTTTCAACAAGGACAGAGCAGAAAAAAACTAATAAGCTCTAGTCACTTATTAATAATAATTATTACTATTATTATGAAGCTTGAGTGTACTATAAAGCAGTCTTAGGTATTCATCATGAGTAACACCTCCAAAGAAAAGGCAGTAAATCTAGTAAATCATTTTAAAAAGCACTTAAGAGTTGACTTGATTGTAATATTGAAGGGAAATGAATGCTAGTAACCAGTTAAGTGTCACCGAGTAGCCAAACAAAACACAGCTCTCAGATTCAACAAAGACAGCCTCTAAGCCAGTGACTCTGGGCAATTGTCATATCCTGGGTGAGTGAGAGAGTCACTCGCTCTGCCAGGTAAGCGAAAACTGCCACCCACCATGTGCAGCTTCTTCGCAAACTGTCATGCTTTTTAAACACCACATTCAAAGAAGTCTTATTGATAGGACACATATTTACAAGACATTAATGCCGTAATCCCATATCCAAATCTCAATTAAAATATGATGCAATTCTCATGTTGTTCCAAGACAGACAAAAATAATATTTCATATAACAGATGAAAGCACTCCAATCATGCAAATACGTTTTTATATACACTAAACGAAATGAGAAGATATTCCCCAGTAAACCATAAGAAAGCTTATACACAACAGAAAGTATATTTAAACATGCTGGACAATACCACTTCCTTGCCAAGTCATTTCAGCTGTACTTTCAAGCAATTATCTTCTAAAGCCAAACTTAGCAGAAGCATTAACTTAAAATACTTTTAAACTGTTAATATGCTAACCTGATGACATATGGAAATGTCAAACTTCTCATGCTAGAGAAAAACAATTTCATTTTCAATCAAGATAACGATAGTAATTAAGCAATTATAAGTACTTAACTACTTATAGTCAATTTAAGTATCATTGGGCCAATTCATCTTAAATGTTTCTTAATAAGTGAAAAAATCAGTTTGTCCTTTTTTGGGGGCAGGGCGTGCTGGGACCAGGTGGTTAGCACATTTTACAATTTTATCCCAGTTTATGATTACAAATGGGACTCCCACACATGAAAAATAAGTGCCAGAGATCTGGCATGAGATGGAGACCCAAGTGATGTTTATATGGGGACAGGGATAGATTTCCCTACAGGACTGTCTGAAACACTTTGGCTGTGACAGCAGTGTTTGTAGGATTAGTCTAAACACTCCTTAAAGAAGGACTCAGTTACTGCACAGGGCCTAGATAACTTGTTAAAACTGAAGCCAGGCTGACATGCGTTAGAGGAGCATTATAGTTAGACATTCACTATAACTACAGGTAGGTTCCTATAGCAGAAACCTAGATCTATGTTACGACAGCAAAAGGAGGAGAAAAATTAAAAGGCAGAGACCGTCACCTTCGCCGCAATCAGATCGACCTGTAAGAAAATCCAGAGTCAGGATCCTCAGTGCCAGCATCAGCAGCAAGTTTTTCTTTCCTTTCCTTTCTTTGCTGTTTTATTCTGTTGTTTTTTTAAACATTGTCCTCCATGAAGGATTGCAGGGTGTCACAAAGAGACTTAAAATGACAAGGAGTTTTTCCAATGGACTGCAAAGCTGTCATCTTGCAGCAAGAGAATCAATGTAGTACCACAAAACCCATTTTAAAATTGCATTCACAGCTGAGATCGGAGTGCAGTCCCGAAAATTATAAACCATGGCGCTTTCTGGAAGTCTTTACAGTTGCAATACAAACCAAGTGAAGGCAGACTGAAAGGGGACATACTCACAGTCACAGTTATGCTTTTGGGAACTGTTTTTGGATATAATTATTAGCTTCTAGGACCCGGTACTGCATAAGCAGTTGGAACGTAGATGAATAAATATATGCCAGTGTTCTCTACTTTTTTTGTTTTCTGATACACCCCACTCAATGCTCCCAAACTCTCTAGTTTGTATTAAAAGAGCAAAGAAATGTATCTTCACTGGCTTCCCTTTTCCAGATGACACACAATATTCCAAGGAAGTAAATAATAATTATAGATTAAATAAAACCATCACATCCACTCTGAAAATAGCAGACATGATTTTAACTAATCTGAAAGGCCGACATGTGTCCAATACGTACTGAATGGATGTTATGAGACACCCGTCTGGCTTCCAGACCAAACTGTGACTTAGACGCTACAGAAAGCAAAACATCCGTGAAGAAGACAAAAAAGGCAATTCAACAACCAAAAGCATGTCTCTCTATACACCCACAGAGGACTAAACTGACGGAACGCATCAGTAGTTTGTTGGTGGGAATATTGTTATGTAAATTATAATTTAAGTGATAAATAAATATACTACCTGCAAATGTACAATAGTTTTTTGGAAATTACCGTGTATTTATTTTGCCTCACAAAAAAGAAGAGAAAAAAAAAATCTGCAAAACCTTAGGGTATGGTTATGTAGCCACTCCACAGCAGTCTGGGTAGTGCTCCAGATCTTCACTCACCTTAGTCAAGTAGTCCCTCATCACCTGGATGAAGTAGGGCATGGCGAAGTCCATGATGTGGTGCCTCCAGGCGAGCTCCAGCACTACGTCTGGGTGCAGCAGGTCGTAGGAGGCAAAGAGGCAGGCCGCGAAGCACTCCTTCTTCCCCTCTTCCAGGAACCACTGCAGGAGCTTCTCTGCCAGCTCCGCGTCCTTGGACTCGGCCGCATAAAGCATGGCATCCTGGGACAAGGGGGCCGGTTTCAGGTCACTGTTAGCATGGCTAGAATTAGTTTAAACATTTACACAGGCTTACAGAGCTTAAGTTTAGTTTTGGAATTCTTAGCATGGATTTTGTAACAGGCCTGTGATCAGTTAGCAGGTAAGCACTGAGGTAAACACTTTTGATGATAGGAATAATAGTCTTAGCTAACACAGTTAGCAGGCTAGGATCCTGGGACAAGTGTACAGCCAGCAGGGATGACTCGGTTTGAAAAAGTGTATGTACAATGTGTTTCAGGAACCTTTCTAATTATTAGAGAAGTGATGTACAGGTCTAGAACAAACCGATTAAGAAAACAGAACCCAGAATAAGCATCGATGCTGAGAAAGGGGGTTCTGTGGGGACTCCGCGGGCAGGCGGGCGGCGGGCCCACCTTGTACAGTCGGTCCTTTTTGCACAACTCCACGCTCTGCTTCCAGCGGTTGTTGCCCTTGTAGAGATACGCGGCGATGCGGCGGAGCTCGATCAGCTCGTGCTTCTCCAGTCTCTGCGCCAGGCTGATGTTGTCAAAGTTATCGTACGCGTCGATGGAGGCCCTCAGACCCTGAAAAGGCAGCCATGCAAATGACTTAGACCAGCAGACCAGAGCAGTAAAGATAATAGATATCATGTGGAGACCTTTAATAACTCTAAAGCACAAACAATCCTCACGCATACTCATAATGGGAAGTACTTATGGGGGGGAGGGTTCCTTACAGTCATCACTGTACGAAGAGCAGCAGAAGAGACACATTTATGGAATGGACCAGACTGCTGAACATTCCCGTGACACACACCGCACCCAAACAGAGCCCTGGGCTTGAGTAAAGTTTCTAGGGCAGTGCACCAGGTCACCTGAAAGTCCTCCTCCTCTGTGAGGAGCATGTTTAAGGCCTCGTTGACCCCCTTGTTGTTGTGGCTCTGCACAGACCGTAGGTAAGGCTTGATGAGTTTCAGCTGGTTCATCTGTCAGGCAAAGGAAAAAAATCATGTTAAGTTTTTTTAAGTTGATCTACATACATATCTGTGACTTGAGAACAAAGCCCTTCTCATTGTTGTATGGGCTGACATCACCTCACACACCATGCTTCCAGTGTTATTTTTAACAGAGCTCAACAGCGAATTGTTCAGAGAGCAGAAAAGCAGCAGAGGACTATGGGAGAAACAAGACTAGCTTGAACACAGCATTCCACTGTGTGAGATGTTATTGCGCCATCAATCGGCGTCAGCAAATGGTGACTGACAATGGCTCACGTCAATTCAGCTGCAAGCATTGTGGCCCCCCATTGCTACTGTATGCCCCCTACCTTGGAGAAGAAAGCAACAGCTCGGGTGTGGTCCAGTCGAGGCGAAAGGACAATCAGCAGGTCATTAATCAGGAGGGGCTTATAGTCCAGGTAGAACTGCAGAGCTTTATAGTATAGCTCCACATTAGCCACCTGTAAAGGGAAAAAGACCGCAATTCAACATAACAATAATACAACAACAATAATAATAATATTATTTTTTATTATTATTAATAATAATAATAATCATTATTTATTTTGTTTAACTTTAAGACAAGGCATATTTCAACTATAAATTTCTAGCTTCTAAGCTATGGAAAAGCTTCAGGCAAACTCATGCTTACCAGTGATTCTGCTAGAATTCTGACTTATGGTGCTTACGGTGTACAGGAGGGTGTCAGCTCACCTTGGTAATGATGTCCTTGAACTGGCCCTCTTTCCAGGCGTCAGTGGGGTGGTTCATCATGCTGATGACTGCATTGTCATACTCCTCATACTTGTCATAGAGGAAGACGAGCTCTCCCCACAGGTGTGCTTGTTCCGCGGCACGGAGCACCTGGTGAGCAATGTTGACCACATTTAAAATTCGACATTGATGATAATTAAGAAGGCCATCATAGCCGCCTGCTTCTAGGACATTACCTTGGGGATGTTGACCCGGGACCAAAAGAGCTCCAGGTGCTCCCTCATCTTCTGCGGCTTGAACTTTGAGTAGAGGATGGCCAGCTCGGTGAACATGCCCATGTGGGCGCGTTCCAGGCCCAGTGCTGCCTCCAGCAGAGCTATCAGCTCTTCAAAGAATCCCCGGTCCTGGAAGACGAGACAAGGCACAGCTTCTTTAAGGTCTCAGGAAGGTGATAGGTTCTAAAGAGCCTTACTGGCCACACTACTCTATTGGCTGACAGTCTCTGACAAGGTGCACTACCTACGCATTCCTTAAGAGCACCTCTTTCCCAATGTGTGTCCCTGCTCCTCAGACATCCAATTACACCATTACAATCACACCTTGGCAAAAAGAACAGGCTGATGACAGTGTGCACACCTCAGTGTGAGGAAGTGCCTGTCAGACAGAAAACCTATTTACTGCACAGCATACAGACTGGCTGAGGCCTTAGCACCTACTATTCTTATTCTCTTTGCACTTGTGCTGTAGTACATGCATTAATACAAGAGAATCAAAATTTTACATCAACAGTTCTAAAAGCAAGGAAATCTTCAACACAAATGCATCTTGAAAATGCCAATACGAGCTGCCAGCATACCTGATAATAACTAATGAGCTCCTCCAGTTCATCAGCGTGGATGACGATGTGGAGGCCACAAATCTGGGCCAGTCGGAACTCTGTCCCATCAACACAGGCAAAGCACACCTAGTGCAGGAGACAACATTGTGAAGCCAGATCATGTACAACGTCCATATGTCACATTACAACACAATGCCCTTGCTTGTCTGATAGGGTATGATAAGAATAAATCATACTTGAAAACCCAAGGGATTAAGGCATGTAATAACATGCCTGTAATAACAGTTGTTTCAGGACACATGTTGTGTGTGTATCAGAGCATGTGAGCGAAGTGGAGTGATGAGAATTTCCGCTCCTCGCTCACGAGGCTGTTGGCTCCGCCCGCTCCTCCGCTCTAATTCGCACTAAGCCATTCGCTTCCACTCCATACCACTACCGCTATTGAGGTACCAACAGTATCAAAAATACAGAACTTGCTGCGGTGTAAAAGCACCATTTGTGTACCAGCCTTGGTAATTGTACAGATGAATTCTGGGTAGACTTGGGCACGCATCAGGCTCGTGGTATGAGCGGTATTGGAGCGAAATTGGAGCGGGACAGAGCGACCGCTCCAGCCTTAATAAAAAAACAAAACGTTCCGTGCTCAGACCAAATTCCTCCCGCTCCGTTCCTCGCTCACGCTACAGACCTGCGCGGGATGGATTTTTCAGTCCCGCTCCTGCCCGATCCCGCAAGATTCTGTCCCGCTCCAGCAAAAATATATATTATTTTCTCCTACCCCCGCCCGTAGTATTCAAGTTTTGTCCCGCTCCTGCCCGCAAAGTCCCGCAGGTAAACATATAAGTAGTTTTATTTTTACCGCTTCTTCCCGCTACTCTTTTATTTGTTTCACTTGCTTCCCTTTTGAGTGTATGTATATAAAAGAAACGGAAAATAAAAATGTATGAACCACGCAAGAATTAGCTTCCGACCCTGCGCCTTTAAATTTTTATTTTAATTTAGTCTTTCTTGTTGCTTTTGTGCAGTAGATAAATAATATAGTATTTGTTTTTAATAAATTAATATTAAGAATTCCATTTTGCGGGAGTCCCGCGATTAGTTTTATTCTCCCGCAACCCGCACATACATGAGGACCCGCACCCACCCATCAAATCTTGTCCCGCGCCGCACTACATGTGTTGGGGCCCGCAGGTCTCTAGCTTACGCTCTGCTCACATGCTCTGGTGTGTATGAGGCGGGGGGGGTGAGCAGGGTGGGGACTTACTTCCTTCCAGGTACGGGTGCTGTTGGCCTTACGCGCACTGTCCACAGCTGCTTGGTATTCGCCGAGGTGCACCAGTGTGGAGGCCAGCCGGGCAAAGTTGGACACATTGTTGTAGAGGAGCTTGGCTGCGTCATACATGCCGTCATCATAGCAACGGTCTCCCACCTGCAGTGTGACAGGGGACCCATGTGAAGCCAGAAAACCATTTTGTTTGAATGGAATAAAACAAAGATTCAGGAAGCCACATGACAACAACATCTAGCCCAAATGATTCAGATTACTTCTGCGGAGTCTGGCCAGTGTAAGAGTCTGGCTCATACCTGCTGGATATGAGCATTGTTGGGGCCGCTCACAAATTCCTCTAGCTCTGATAGGCGGTTGGTTTTTGCCAGGGCAAAGATCAGTTCCGTCTCCACGTAAGACTCCCTGGCCTTCTTGCGAGCCATTTGTAAGAACTTCACAAGGTCCTCCCAGTTACCTGAGGAGTCATAACCAAAACAGAAATATAGTTGCATCAATTTAAATATCAATAACACGTCTCCAAATCCCATTCACATGCTGACTGACTGAAGTTTAAAATCTGCCTAATGCATTTGACTACAGTCAGCCAAATGGGGTTTTCAGACCTGATTCAGCAGTCTCCTTATGAAGATCTCAGTGCATGAAGCCAGAAAAGTTTTTATTTTTATGTTTGTATCATTACTACATCATAATGATCAGATGTGCGATCTCTAGGCAAACGTGGATAATTATCCACCACCACTGATCATGAATAATCATTAAACTATGGCGCACACATGTCTTGCACCCGGAGAGTGGTCAAGAAGGAATGAGGAGTAACAGCATATTTATACCAGATAAAAGACATTTTTTTGTTTATGAAGTTTTAAAAATTCTCCTGACACTGCATTTCATACAGATGTTGTACATTTCCTGCTGTGTGTTTGAAAGCACCAGAACTTCTCACATATATTCAGAGTTCCCAGCAAAAGTATGCAGATTAAAAAACAAGAAGAATTTTCCTTTTCCTTCGGGAATGTGCTGCAGACTCAGTTAAGAGGTCCTGCTCTGGGTCCTTACCGTTTCGGCTGGCTGCGCTGACCACCTCCATGTAAGCAGAGGGATCATCTGCCTTAATGTAGGAGTCGATGGCCTCCTTGACAAGCTCCTTCTGCAGCTGTGCACGGCCCAGCTGGCTCCACACAGCAGGCTCATTGCAGCGCTCAGCAAACTCATAGGCCCGATCAAGATTCCCAATGTGCTCAATCAGAACCTGAAAGTCAAGCGGAGCAGCAGTAGCACAAATGGTGCAAATAGGTATTAAAGTCACAAGACGTACAACCAAATGCAGGACAATCAGCAGTGACCGTTTCATTTAAACTATGTACAAGTGTTGAATAATTGTACTCCATCGTCTATGTCACCAGTTAAATATGGAGTACCACAGGGATCAGTTCTTGGCCCTTTACTGTTTTCT
>JAODKL010000040.1:32744935-32757284 GCA_026780765.1 Petrocephalus schoutedeni
ACCACTATAAATCTGCTGTCTTTGCAGGTAAATTAACTTTGGTTCTCCCAACAGTTAAGAATGGTTGTAAATCTAAAATCGAACATATTTGTTCCAATCTGTTGTGAGCATGTCTGCAACAGTCTATGGTGGCATGCTCTTGGCTGCCTACGTGTAAACACAAGACATGTTTGGTAGGTAACTTGGTGCATTTAACGTAAATTCTAAGTAGAGATCCCGGGTCTGCATCACAAAGCTGGATGTCTTGCTTAGTTGCATAACTGGTCAGTTTTCAGGTACCCTAGTGTAAATGGACTACCTAAAACACGACAAATTATCCAGCTAAGCAAGAAATCCTGCTTTGGCCCCTGATTATTTTCCAGGTCTTGACTGACAGGGTTATACACCAATAAAGAGTTGAGACCCTCCTTTCTAGTTCTGGGTAAACAGTGCCATGTTTGTAGTCCCCAAGCGGTATCACTGACGGCAAAATGTCAGCATGAATCAGTTGTGGAATAGAACTCCTGTGACAAAAATGCCTTCATCTCACAAATGGAATATCCCTGAAAGAAAATTTATTTCAGAGACTCTACAGAATCCAATGATGCCCAATTGGGTAAATCCTAAATATCCCCAAGTAATCACTCCAGCCCTGCGGAACTAAATTGCTAAACAGGTTTGAATTTCAGCTGTATAGGAAAGTTTCAAGCGTTTCAGAGTAGAGGTCCAATCCAATATTCGGATTTGTATTTGTATTTTACAAAATGACTGCTTAACCAAATTGAAATTGATTGTGTTACTGTATTGCATATGTTTTTTTACTGTACACTTGTATTTCCTCAGTGAAAACTCTCTAATATCAAAAATATGAGGCTGAAGCTCACGTGTCACACATTTGTTGTTTATGGGCATATAAGCAGTCACCTTGGGCCACTTCTGATTGGTGAGCATAACTGTCACATAAGGAGGACAGTATGAATTTGTTAAACTATTCTCACAGCAGTTTTAGACCATGGCTCAGACGTGCTGTGTAATGCATATCCTAAATCACAGCCTTTGTGATTTGCTAATCGCATTGTTTCTAATTGTGATTTCAATTTGAAATCGATAAATCATTCAGCCCTAGCTTCCACTCATTTTTTTGGGACTTTACGGTTTAGTGGTATTGAATTTGACTTTGGAGTTAGCGGATTAGCAGTGGCTGAAGCTAACCTTTCGGTTAGCTTTGCCCACCACTGTGTGTATGTATATAATAATAACAACAACAACAACAACAACACTGACATAAGTTAAACACAAAAAACAGCACTAAAATAAGGATTAAAAATGAAACCAGCAACTAACCGGTGCTCACTGAAGACTGAGTTGTCTAGGACAATCTTTTCCAGCAGTTCAATCAGCTCATTAGGCAGGTCAGCAGTCATGAAGGCTTTTACGGAGACTGACACCTCCTCAGGGTCTTGGGTTTCAGAAAGTGCTGTTTGGACTACCTGAGTAGGTCACAGCAGGGGGATAATTTAAACAATCAGACTCCCCACCGAATAAACATAAAATTATAACATTAATACTATGAAGCTATTATAATATTAATCATCATCACCTTCAAGGTCTCAATTATTGGTTACGACAGTGAATCATAGCCAAATGATAAAAAACCTAAATTACTTTCACTGCAATAGTGATTAACAAAAAATTCCTATGTGAGGGATTTGGTTGATCCAAAACTCCTCTCACGATGCATCCTCATAAACAGATGCCAATGTGACAGAGGCATCCAGAGACCAGCCTGCTCAGAAATAAACACTATATGGACAAAAGTATTGGGACACCTGACCATTACACATTACAGGAACCTTTATGACATCCCATTCTAGAAATTCTCATTCCATAGGCATCAATATGGAGTTGGTCCCTTCTTTTTAGCTACAACAGCTGCCACTCTTCTGGGAAGGCTTTCCACAAGATTGTGGACTGTCTGTGGGAATTTTTGCCCATTTATTCAGAAGAGCATTTGTGAGGTCAGTCACTGATGTTGGACGTGAAAGCCTGGCTTGCAATCTCTGGCTCTGTTACATTACATAGTCTGCCACTTTTGTGGATGAGTTTGTTGTTCCTCAATGCTTCCACTTTGCAATAATACCACTTAACAGTTGACTGTGGAATATCTAGCAGTGAAGACATTTCACAAACTGACTTATTGCAAAGGTGGCATCCTATGACAGTACCACGCTTGAATTCACTGAGCTCTTCGGAACGATCCATTTTTTCACAAAGATTTGTAAACCTGACTGCATGGCAAGGTGCTTGATTTTATATACCTGTGGCAATGGGTCTGAATGAAACACCCAAATTCAATTTTAACCAGTTATGTCAATATAGTGTATCAAGGAATTATGTGGATTAATACTCAGTTACTTAAGTAATTCCAAGCTCCCATAAACAT
Organism: Petrocephalus schoutedeni; assembly: GCA_026780765.1. Classification (NCBI taxonomy): domain Eukaryota; kingdom Metazoa; phylum Chordata; class Actinopteri; order Osteoglossiformes; family Mormyridae; genus Petrocephalus; species Petrocephalus schoutedeni. The sequence goes on from JAODKL010000040.1 coordinate 32,747,358, forward strand.
TTAAAACTAAATATTACCTTGAAACTGGTAGAAAAGAATTTGGTAAGAAATGGAAGGGACAAACTATTTATGACAGGAATATATGTTTTATTACTATAACATGCATGTTTACCCACTGAACATGACAGTTGGTATAATTATGTTGAAAAATATAAATTATGACAGCAGGTATTGGATAGGTTCAATCCTGTGGGTACACAACGTTGATGCCTTTGAGACTCATGAACCAAATCCGGTTTGAGACTCATGAACCTGGAAATCTCAATGTCCAAATCTGCTGTGCTGAAAGTCATTCATACTAGCTAACACTATAGCATGTCCATCCAGCAACAGGCTTCCCCCTTTGTCCCCCCACCACTGGAAAGCCTTGTTCTCTCTTATACTTTGACAGCAGGATATAAATCACCTGATCTATTAGCTGCCGTCTGTACGGGTTGTTCTCCTCCAGCACATTGGCCCACAGTTCTGGATCTTTCCGACGCACAAGATAGCGAGCCTCGCTTTTAAAGAGGGAGTTCTCATTGCAAACCTGAACAGATGACATCAAAAGGAAGCAGGAATATGATGGCACAGACCTAATAAACATTTAACTAACTTACTATATGAGCTATAAATACAACCGCCTAGTAGGTGATGAATGCTGAGTGGGAACATGGGTACAGACCTTGATGAGCTCCAAGTCACACTGGCCTCTCTCATAGGCCACACAGGCCAGGTGGGGGTCCCTCTTCTCACAGTACTTGCCCACCACAGCACTGTCATAGAACGGGTTCTCCCTTAGGAAGCGCTCAGGGTTGTTGTTGCTGTCAATGTAAATCTTGGCAAGTGCGTTGTGGGTAGCGGGCTCCTCACAGCCTTCATGGATCCTGGATTCCAGCCAAGGTAGCAGTAATTTCAGCCTGTGACAGGAAACAAAGACACTGCTGTCCACAAACTTGAAGAACAAACATTCACAATGGTGTAAAATACAGTGAGTCCAGTTCTAAACATTTTAACTCTTTATCCAAAAAAATCTTGCAAAGAAAATAGCTTCTAATAATTAATACAAAAGTACTTGAATCTGCAAGGACCTTTTAGGTTAACATCCTACAGTGAGATTTCTTAACCAGCATACTACATACTACTGCTGTAAGCCACTAGCCTTCACATCAAGGTAATGGACACATGCAAAGCCCTCCGATTCCAATTCATCAAAAGTCATAACCCTGGACATAAAAGAAGAAAAGGCTAAAAGCTCCATCAATGTTAGTATTGATGGTTTGTTTTTTAATCCACTGTTTACCGGTTCCTCTTCTCAACCTCGGCCACCAGCTCATCAGTAGAGAACTGCCCCCGCACCACCATGATGAGATTCTTGATCACATCTTCAGAGCAGTCCACATCTAGCAGTCCTCCAATAACCACAGGCAGACGGCTGGGGTTCACCTACCAAACCAAAAGCATCAACATCAGCAACCAGCTCCTTCCAAGCCATATAGAAAGATCCTTCCATAGCCCCTATTTAGGACGTGGCCAGCTGTTAGCCTGGGCCATATCTCCAGTGTACTGCAGGGCACATAAACAAACATACACTAATTTAGCTAAAGGCATATTTTTTGACTGCTGGTACAAAGCCAACGAGAATATAGCAACAGCATTAGCACAGAACCTGAGGCACCACATAATACTTAGATTTTCTCTGAAGATTATTTACCTCAGATTTGCATTTAGGAAACGTCTGTTTCTGCACACAGCAGTGTACTAACACCGTGTTTGCCCAGATAGAGCCCTAAAGCAGTAACTTTGCAACCATAGGAACAAAATTGGCTTTAAGGTTTATTTTAAGATACAATGAAACTGCATTTACACAGATGAGGGAATTTGTATCAGTACCCCCCATGTTTCATTTATCAGTAAACATAGCATGGCATGTTAATATCCAGCTCCTTGGCAGGGCACGGTACATTTCACAGCTGGTAGGTTACAATGCCTGAAAACCGCTGGAGAAAACACTGATGTTTTTGAAAAGCTCTGATGGTGGAATAAGATGCAATGATTGACCAAGGAATGTCACACTATCAAAACAAATCAAAGAAATAACAATTAAAAATGCACTAATGCAAATACCTAGTCTTCCTATAGGTGAACCTTCTGGCAATATTCACCTGTACACACTAATGAATTATACTGCAAATGTTAGGAGAAACACAAGTCCCTCTAGGTGTAATATGGCAGCTGTTGTGTCACGTTGTGAAAACCACTTTTACCTTTTGCACATAGATCTCAATGTACTTCTGCAGGTTGTTGCGGTACAGGTACAGGACGAGGTCATGGACAAAGTCAAACCGGTCACACACTATTATCAGAGGCAGCTGGTCAGTCAGCTTGGCCTCCTATAAGCAAAGAGAAGAGCAGATACAGTCAAGTGGCAACCCAGGTTAAATGAAAAGTGCAATGAAAACAATCCTGTATTAGGTGTACAACAAGCACGTTATTTTAAGTTTTATTTCAATTTTCTCGCAATTAAGTAGACTTGTTATTATGAAACTTCATTGCCCTGCCTTTACCATAACCCTTAGCACTGGCAGTATGACTGTAATCAAAGTAGGTATCACAGCTTGAAATGCCCCAGCAAACAATACCCCAGGCAAGGGCCTGCCAATGTTAATCACTCCGGATAAACAGGACTTTCAAAAAAACATCAGCTGGCAGTTTGAAATGTGGTACCTTGAGGAAATTTTTGACTCGATCCGCATCATAACAGTTGCTTTCACGACAGATCCTCTCCACCTCTTTGATCTGGCCTGTTTTGCACGCGGCTTGGATGTACTTGAAGTGGACGTCAGCATCCTGACTGAAGTTGACAATAGAACCAAGGAAGTAGAACAGCCCTACAAACAAGAGAAAGATTGGCCAAGTTCTCCCAATCAATAGTAAAAGAATCCGTTTCCACAGTAACAGGAAAACACAAGAAAGTAATGACAGGATCCAGCCATTCCTACTGACTGTTTTTCAGAGACTTCTGATTGTTTGTTACCACTACAAATCACAGAAACAAACTCGATACCTCACAGAATTATCAAATTGTTTCCCAAGTCACCTGATTCAACTTACATAAATTAAACTATAGTTGACGTTTCTAGAGAGATATACTGTAGATAGAGATGTATATTTATTCTCTAGACAGACAAATCTTAAGAGAATACTGCTTAACAACATCTTTGATCTTTGGTTGCTACGACATCACAGTTTGAATGTAACATTAGCTACTTGTCAATACTGGCCCACTCTCTGTAAACATGCATGTTGCATTTGACCACCACCACACAGAGGCACGAATTGTCATTTGACTGCCCTCACCCTCATAACTCTTGAAGGATTCAAAGAGCTCCACCAGTGCCTGTGTGCCGAGCTGCTCGTGGTACTTAGAGGCAACTTGTACACAGAGCTGCAGGTTCTGTCTGATGTTGGCCGACAGCATGGCTCTGAGGCACTCCAGGGAGTCCTCTACTGACAGGGAGCCAAAGAAATTCACCAGCCACTGTGGAAAGACAGGGGGAGGAAATTACATACAATACAGTCAGACATACAAACAGACCAGTGGGAACTAAGGATGGTATGATTCACCAATTCGCATTGGTGCACTAGTATAAAACTTCACAATGCTACTGCCCCAATTAAAAAAGTGCACACCAGATACAATTTGAGATGAACTCAGCATACTTCATTTCTAACATCTTTCCATCAGTAAAGTCTGATTTATCAATGTAGAATAGTGATTTAAATTATTTTGCTTTATTAATTTCGTAGTGTATTTATTTTGCTTGTGTGTGGATCATCACACACGACATCACCAATGTACCAAATACAAGGCAGAGTGTCACGACGGGAGGATCCCAGACCTGGCCTGTCCTGTGGAGTTATCAAGCGGGAAGCAGCACATGGCCAGTGTTATTTAATTATTAATTACAATTAAATATTTAATTATTAGTGGAAGCCATGCCTCTCCAGTTCACCGCTGCTGTCAGTGGCCAGTTCTCGGAAAATCTCTCGGCCATGTTTTTTGCGAGTTGGAGGCATATCCGACGATGCATCACATCATATCGTGTCGAATCGCACTGCATCACAATAGGAGTGAATTGTACTGCATCGTAACAGCAGTTGCTTCATGTGTATCTTTAGTGAATCGAATCGCTCGCAATGCACTGAGATGTGCTTCGCATCGCTTCAGAGATTGGGATGCACATGCCTAGTGGGAATTTTATAACCTGATTATTTTAACACATGCAGGCCGCGCCACAAGTTCTGACCTCAGGGTTGAGCAGGTGTGTGTGCACCACAGCACGTTTGATGTCGTACAGGTCACTATAGTGCTCCAGCGCCCTTTGTAGCAGACCGGCCTTCTCGCATAGCTGGGCGATGTGGGCACGGTCATAGTGTGTAAACATCTGGTTCCCCAAGATGGCGTCTGCCACCTGTTCCACCAAACAAACAAACACATACAGTCATCATCATAATCACAAATAAAAACGCCACCATTATCATTTTCAAAAAGCACACACATCCCATCCTTAACCCCTATCCCGTGTTTGGGGTCAATCTGACCCCAGAGCCTCATTAAACGGTAGGCAAATTTCACATGGGGAAATTATCACGGGAAAAGGGTTAAAAATCAAATCTCACATCAATCACCTATCACAAATTATAGACAACGCAAACACACAGACAAGAAATGTCATTAGGAATAAAATGCATAAATCAAATCCAAGTCTTTATGTTGGGTGCATACAAGGTATTCAGTATATAAAAGGGAGAATATTAAAATATAATGCATAAATAAAATAAACAGAAAAAATATTAAAGCATGTACATTAAGTGAACAGGAAAAACCACATACACAGAAAATAACTTGGTTGTGCACATACAACATTACTTGATGGTCAGAGTCCTCAATGCTGTGATGGATAGTGAGCTACAAACTTCACGAATGCACGTGTGCTCGCATGTAAACAGAACCCGCTACAGAGGCTACAGAACCCGGCAGGCAGCACCACGCCAAGCCATACCTGTGGGGCATGGATGAGGTTCATTTCCAGGAGCCGGGTCTGAAGGTGCCCCTCTGTGGGCCTGTTGTTCTTTAGCGCATCGAGCAAGAAAGAGGTGCACTGCTGGACCAGGCTGCTCTCCATGAAGACGTCCACGATCTGGGACAGAACGCAGTCATGCACACAGAGCAGAGCTTACAAGAGGTTTCCACATGCTATGAAATGCCTTTTTATTTCATTTAACCCCTGATGCAACCCTTCAGTTTAATCTGCATGGGCTGTGCTAGATCACTTTATTTTTATTTATGCCTTAATTGGGGACCACAAAGCTTAATGTGTTTAACTCAGGTATTGGGAAAAGACAGACATGCAGATTTAACAATTAAATCTGGAGGCTGACTTGTAAAAACCTAAAAAGTCTTTTGCCTACAACGATCCATAAGTACAAAAATGAGTGCGAGCTGCTGGTCTCCTGCATGCCCCGAGCAGACACGCATCAGCACATACCAGGCATACTTCTCCCATGTGTGACAACAGTGCAGCAGCAGGGAGTCAGGAAGTGAAAAGTACCTGGTTGATGTTGGCCAGCGGCTCCTCGTCCTGGACTAGCATCTGGGCGAACTGCAGGCCTTGGTCAGGACTCACACGCATCACACTTCTGAGCAGGAACACCCAGTCTGGGGTATAACCCACCTGGGGGAAAGAGGACCTCCTATGTTAGTATAAGGAGCCTTTCATAAGCAGCATGCGAGAGGAATGCTGCAATTCTGACTGAACACACCCAAGTTAACATAAGAGTGGTCCCACAATTCAGCAAAAACAATATTTCCATGATCATAAGAATTTAACTATTATTTCCCATAAGAGAGTTTGCGACAAGATTCACATGCCAGAAGTGGTTTCTTATGGGGAGACATTACCTTCTTGGCATAAAGCACGATTTTCTGGAACTGGCCAGTCTCAGCAAAGCACTGGATGACCTTGTTGGGAACATTGGCCCGCAGGTAAACACTGAGGGCCAGAGTGGGGTCCGCACTCTTCACCAGGTCACCCAGCTCCTCAGAGCACTCCAGCTGCAAGCACAGAGCCAGCTTAGTGTTCCTAACACTAAGGGTGAGCATCCCATCTCTGAACAGAGGACATGATGAGATGTTTTTCAGGGTCCACGAGGTAAAAGTTGGACAGAAAGCAGTTTTCCCAAACATTGGTATTAGTTAAGGCCCAACGACCAACAGCAACCAGCAGCAAAGTTGCCCAATCAGGACTCCCCACGTCAGCCATGCCCAGGACAGGCAGAGGGTACCTTGTCCTCCTTCAGCCATTTCTCCAGGAGCTGTTTGCGACCTTGCTGCAGGACGGGCCGGCACAGCTCCAGGGACTCCATTCGGTTGAGCTGGCCCTGGTCCAATAGGATACCGAAGTACTGCAGCAGGGGGGAGGCCTGGCCGGGCTGGGCCGGGACACTCTGGAACCGCCGGACGGTATCTGCCGTACGCAGGATACCCTGCAGGGAAAGTGGCCTTTTCAATTGATTGCTGTGCGGCTGACAGCCATTAGGTATGTGTCTCACATCCACTTTCAAACAAACGCCACACTTCCGGGACGATACCACAAAGGTTTCCATCAGAATCTGGCGGTTTTCAATATGTCCCAGCATTGTTTCAGTACAGAAGTCACAGAAAGCGAGATGACAGCTAGCTTTACCCAGGCAATAACTAGCTTCTGGCTAAGCAGCAGCAAAACCAATAAATTATTCATAAATTATCCTGCATGCCAGAAAATGGACTGTACCTAAACTATATTTTTTTATTAGAATCAACTGAATGCAGGGACACAAAAACATCTAACTGAACCCAAATTTTCCAGCAAAGAAAAGATTCCACATGATATTGAGGACTGATCAGATTTTAGTAAATAGTAGTTTAGTATATATTTCAAATGCTCCATTTTGCAAAGAGCCTCAGTGAAAATAATAACAGTTCAAGAGTTTAACCTTTTTTGAACCAGGGATCCCCACACCCCCCAAATGGAAACAGAGCAGAGCTAGGCACCTGGAGACCACATGATCGTATAAGTAACTATTAAATAAGAATCTGGGGCATTTCAAATATTTTTCATGTTACATGAATTGGATGTGCAATACAGATTTAAAACCCCTGGGATATAAAATCTAAAAGGTAAATATAAATAGATAGGCAAGATTGAAAACCAGAAACCCTGCTCCACACTGTAACCGCTTTGGGGCCAGCCAGCAGCATGTGACCGCATGTGACACTTCACCTTGGGGGCGGAGGCTGCGACTTTGGCCGCCTCCGAGTAGCTGCCCTGGGCAAAGAGGGTGTTGAACTTGCGGGCGAAGAGCTCCTCTGCTCCAGCCAGATTGCTGCGCACTGCCATGCGCAGGCCCAGGTCTGGGTTCTGCAGCACGTTGGTGGCATAGTTTACAATGTTCTCCTCCTCGACACACACAGACAGCACCTAGAAGAACACAGGTAGTGCTATGAGGTTCACAAACATGTTCCCTATCTTTCAAACACCACCTACAACCAATATAAGAAACCAGGCACATGCGTTTGCTAACTGGCCCACAGGCTAATTAACTATGGGCCTGGAAGGTCAAGTTCTTGAGATTCAGAGCTACACACCATCATTTGGCCACCATGACTCCATTCCATAGCTTAATGATGATAAAAGCCATAGAACCTTCTGGAAGGTTTCTAGAAATATCCATTTTATCGACTTGTTGAGACAGGGGTTTATGGCCCACAGCAAACATCTGTGACTGTTGGGATAAAAGGCTCTGGATTGTTGATTGCTGACTGGTGAGGTATGGAGGACACGGCCTACCTGTCCCTTTTTATTGACCCCGATGATGCCAGAGGTGGGCTCGTGTGAGGCAGTGACGAAGATGGTCTCAGCACTGATGCGGTTCATGTAGATGCATATGCCCGTCTCCAAATCATACATATGGATGTAGCCATATTTGGTGATCAAGTAGATAACGCCGTGTTTGACACCAATCTAAACATGAGGCAGATTGGGTGAGTAAGGGACTGTCAATGCAATAAAATACAATAAAGCCAGGTGTAACTCCTGCAATAAAAAAAGATCATGTATATACCCAATATAAATAATATGACCCGTTTTTGATGTTCAGGACAGTAGACGCAGTTGTAGGCAGTGTGTAAGGGTTTGTGTAGAAGCAACCTACAGTGTAGCCAGTTATGAGAACTTATTTAAGATTTTGGTAAGTTAGGATGTAATACAGCACCAGGGCAGGAGAGACTAAATGCTAAATGGGATAAATAAATGGGATAAACAGATAAATGGGAGCTCAATCGACTAGGCGGGACTGATCTATTGTTTGCCCACCCACTGGGTTTGATGGATGGTTTTGACAGATTTTAATGATCACTGGTATCATTTAAATTGAGATTTCATTAATCTTTAAATGACATTTATAAATAGTAATTTAAATGACATTTATTTACTGAATATTGTCAGAAAACACCCTCCATATTCCTTAACCACATCCTAAATCAGCATGCATTACTGGTATTAAAAACAGAGGCTCATTCTGAGGGTTGCAGGCTGCAATTGATTTTTTTCCCCTCTCTACCTCTATCCCTATCTTTTGTATTGGACTCATTATCTGGCCGGTTAAGTGAGCTGTCAATTTGTAGCCAGTGGTCATATATCCGACAACCCACGAACCTTAGGCTGCTCTGGGCACCACTGTAATATGCCGGGAGGCCACAAGTGCAGCCAGGAGGCTTGTGGGACTCGGTCACCGCGCTTACCTGCATGGCCACGGGAAAGTCAGTCTGGGCCTCAGGGGGGAAAAACACGTCGACCGCTTTCTTGGCAAATGGCTGATTCCCAGGTGCAGGTTGACCCACTTCTATTATATGCAGCTGGAAGATGAATGCGCATGACCTTAACCCACGAAACCACTGGAAGGCACCGACCAGCTTCCAGTGCTTTCAGGAGTGATTAGAATTACTGCCCGTATGAAATAAAACGTACTGAACCCTAAAATGTTCATAAGGGTTCATAACGAATAACTTCAGTGCTGGCAGGGTCAGTAAACACATATTCTTGCTAAAGCAATGTGGATAAACTCACTGTAACTGAGGAGCCAAATCCCCTTAAGGAGCAAGCGTAGCACAGGCACAGAGTGACGCAACATAGCAATATCAGTCTCTCTCACCTTGCCACCAGCCTGGCTCCTCACAGCAAAGCAGAAGAGCGTAGAGGGCTTGGCGTTACCCTCCACTTTGAACTCAGCAAAGGCAGCGGCGTGGCCTTCGATGGGCTGAGACACCTTCCGGTCCACAGAGTAGAGCTGCATTGCACCGACCACGCGGTTTTGCTGTCGGGCACATAGGAAAGGTCCCTTCAGGCACTGTCCTATTAAAACTCCATTTACAGAGCCTCACTTGGTCTTGTGACTGTTTTCAGCTGGGGCACATTCACACCCAGAAACACATCTCATATAATCATATTTTATGGTGATATATGATAAATATGATAATATATTTTGTTTCTTGTACAATAAACTTCCGGTGTTTCCCACAACGTTTGCTTTGCAACAGGGACAAGGAGATCCAATTCATCGGCCGGCTTAAGTAAACGAATCATACGCGGGCAGAAAGGGGAATGAAACCAACAAGACATGTGCAGTTAAAAATCCATATCTTCAGCAGCATCATTTTTGCTGAATACTAAACTTATACTATATTATACACTATACTGCCAAAAGTATTGGGACACCCCTCCAAATCACTGAATTGAGGTGTTCCAATCACTTCCATGGCCACAGGTGTATAAAATCAAGGACCTAGGCATGCAGACTGCTTCTACAAACATTTCTGAAAGAATGGGTCACTCACAGGAGCTCAGT
>JAODKL010000040.1:32772914-32795788 GCA_026780765.1 Petrocephalus schoutedeni
TATCCGATTACTCGATTAATCGATGGAATAATCGATAGAATACTTGATTACTAAAATGATCGATAGCTGCAGCCCTAAAGCAAACATCTACCTAAACATGCAAACTCTCTACCTTTCTGACACTGAAGGTAAGAAAAAGGGGGCAAAAGACAATACACCGCACCTAACTACCCCAAAAAACAGGCAACTACAAAACAAATGGCATTCCTACCATCCTACGGGTTAATGAATTAATTAATGAATAGAGAAAAAGAAATATATAATACTGAAGAGGCCAAGCAAAGTGACAGAGTCTAATCTATGGTATAACCCAGTCTTGTGCCCCGTGCTGCTTGGGATAAGATCCAGGTCCTCTCATAACCATGACAAGACTAAGCAGAAGATGGATGGATTATTTTAAAATTTATCAAGTTTCAGCTCTTTGCATTTGTCAAATTGACAATCATACCAGTCAGTAATACACTGTTCAATTAAAACTACTGGTTTGTATAATTCTGGACCATACAAAATATCAGCCATGAGATGTTACCAAAATTAATAGCTTTTCTAAAACTGCTGATGCAAAATGTTCACATTGTTTGCCCACTAAATAGGATAAAGTGAGCCAAATGAAACATGTTCCCTGTCATGAACTAGCTTTCCATCCTGGATGAACCCCTGCCCTGTGCCCTATGCTGCTTGGGAGAGGACCTAGGCCCCCCTGAGAACTTGTCCAGAATAAGCTTCTGTAAGATGAATGGATGAAACATATTAGCTGTGCCCACACAGCAACCTTTAAAGCAAAAGCAGTCATGAAGAGAGAGGGAGCCCAGGATCACAAACTTGCCAAGTTGGAACTAGGACTGTCACTATCAATTATATTAATAATCGAGTAATCCACCAATTTATTTGACAATTAAACAGTTTAATCCCAAAAATAAGTACAGTCGGCCCTCGCTTATCGCGGTTAATCAGTTCCAGACTCTACCATGATAAGTGAATTTCCACAAAGTAGGATTCTTTATTTATAAATCGAATAGCACAGAAAACCTGTTTATGACCTTCTAAATACAGTTTTTAACATTATGAGATCCCTCTAGACATGAAACAACACCCTTTAGTCACCATTACACTCATATTTCCCAATATATTAGACCAGGGGTAGGCAATTCCCGCCCTGGAGGGCCATGGTCCAGCACGTTTTGGTGATTTCCCTGCTCAGAAACACCTGGTGCACCTCACCAGTTAATTGTCAGGGTTCACTTAAACCTGTATTAGACAAATATATTAGACAAAAACCGGCTATGCCACGTTCGGCAGAGCCTCGGCACGCTAGATCGCCTTCAGCAGCATTGGCCTCTGAAGGCTACAAGGCCCGGTGTCGATCAGATCTGGTGGCTGCTGAGTCTACGGTGGATTCTGTAAGAGCAGCGAGGGAGGGAAAGCCCTGCAGTCTACAAGTCCCAGTATGCGCTTTACAGGGGGGGGGGGCCTCAGGAAGCGTGCAGTAGGGATGTGATGAGTAGCGACGTAGAAGCGTGTATGAGACAACTATCAGACAACCAAGCAAGCACTGTATCATTTTCACTGTCTCGATCAACTTATTAATGAATATTTTAGGAAAAACCATAATAGCTTGAAGCCGCAAAAGTCGAAGCACGAAGTGGCGAGGGACGACTATTTCACCTCCCTAACACATAATATGTATGAATTTTTTTCATTTCATATTGGTTATGTTAGCAACACCTGCTGCGGGTGGGATTAAATGGGATAATCGAGTGATTATTTATAATATTTTTCTATATACAAAATAATATATGTATTGCAATTGGCACACATTGCAGGGTGCTGGCTTATAAGGTCTATTCAGGCACTCCAGTTAACTTAAGCTGTATGCCTTTGGACTGCAGAAGGAAACTAGGGGTCCAGCATAAACCCATGGACACACGAGGAGAACAACTGAACTCCAAACAAACAACGTCAGCAAGACAACGAAAAGGCAAGTCCAGTGGGCTGCTTATGGCCAGCCATAGTTAGTACACAATGAGAGGTCTGAGGAGGAAAAAACAATGAACCCACAAACCCACAACACATGTCAATGAAGGTTATACCATGTGACACCAAGGCAGATAATTCTGATGATGATCATGCGAATAATGGCTCTCGACATACAATGCATGGAGCCTTGTTGCATATGGGACTTCCCGGCCATTGGACCTGTCAGTACAAAGCATCCCACAGATGCTCGACATATACTGTTATTACGAGATGGTTACAATGGTTATAATGTTTCTGCTCTTTGGTGTACACATAAAATACTTTGTATGTGTATACATTATATATAAATGATTACTCAATTAATTGTTAAATTAAATCTTCAGATTATGCGATTATTAATATAATTGATAGTGACAGCCCTACTGGAAATATTTTGGGTTCCACAGAGATGATATTAAGCAAAAACAAGTGATTTGTTGCCAGTACTTTGTATTTGTTAGCACAACTGCACCAACTTACAGTATATGACACTCTACTAGGGGTGGGATTCAACAGTGACTGCTCCAAACATTATATCAATATATGCTCGCTGATTTGATATGCATAGCAATTTTTTAAAAGATCTTGCTGAAAAGCATTTCAGATCTACATTTGAAGACAAGGGCTGTAACAGTACATGTATCCATTGTACATTTTAGGTATAGCATTTTCAGTTAGAACATGGAGTGGAACTAATACATTTCTTGACAAATTGAAAAACAAATTCAGTAGTAGATGTTCCGCATAGAAAATATCATGTTAAATGTGGCTTTGAGATGGAAACGGCTAGTGCAGAAGAACTCGAAGTTCCTCCCACATCACTTAATTAAGTCGTTGGGGAACATTTTGGCTTCCCAATAAACTATACCAACACCAGAGATAGGAGATAATAAAACTAATAATGTTGTTTAACAACGTCTTTGCACTGCTTCTGCTATGGTTTAACTGTACGAATGGAGAATTAGCAACAATTCTTTATCTCAAAGCATCAAACTACTTTCAGTGATATGAACATCATGAATAATTTAGCTGCAAATGTCAAACACTATAGCACCTCTGTGGGTGAATTTTGATTTTAAGTATAACTTGAAGGAAGCAATCTGTCAAATTCATAGAAGAAATGTGTCTATGCGCTAATACGACAAATCTACAAAACCATCTGTGGATCCATCACCCCACCCAATACACCAAACTTGGAAAGGCAACCACATCCAAAGTGCCAATCCCGGCAACTGGCTATTACTGAAGCAGACTTGTGGTCAAGCTCAAAGATGAGCCCATAACTGAGCTTAACAATACATTACCTCACCACTGACTGGACTCTACAGTCAAAGTATTTAAAAATAAGATATACACCTGAGAACAACATAGCTGAAACACTTCAGAAGGCCGTCAGTCTGCTCTTTTGAGAAGAAAATATCCTGCATACCTGCAGATAAGGGTCCTAACATTGTGGCTGCAGTGGACCAGCTCAGCAGGCCATGGCTAAATTGTTTTAGCTTTAATCTCCATTTGGTTGTAACAAACGCCACAGCAAGTGAGAAGGAACGCACAGCTCGTGCCTTGGGACTGTGTAGGAGTCTGTTCAACACTTCCAACTACAACCAATATCCTCCAACACAGTTTATTTCTATAATTTATATATTGAAAAGATTTGTTTGTTGAAAAAGTTTACAGACACAGATATAAAGTATTACCATTATTATTAATAAATTAAATAAATTATTTTTATTATACGTGTGCATATTTATGTTTATATACACACATTTCTCTCTATTAGATGCTGTAGAACATGTTTTGAAATTGAAAGCATAAAAGTTAGATTATCATAATTTATCATTATGTAATCCTATTAAAATAAGGTATAATGAACAAAAACCTAAATGAACTGGTTATCTTTCCTCTAGGATGTCTCTACATGATGGGGTACCAAACAAAAGGTGGTAAAAAGTGTGCTGGAACATCTCCCTGCTATAAGACGCGTTTTGATTGATAACAGAAAACATGGGCCCCTCAACCTGACCTCAGCCATCAATGCAGCACTGAAACTTGTGGCCGAATTTACACATGGTCTGCTTGGGGAACAATGTGTGACCATGTCTTCTGTGAAGCCTGTGCCAGACCTTATAAAAGAAGAAATCTTATCCCCGAACTCTAAGGACACCACACTCACAGCAAACATCAAGAAAAAAAATGTGCAGTGCTCTTGATGAAAAATACAGAGCAACTCAACTTGAAGAGCTCATGAGAAAGGCCACCCTCTTTGATCCCAGGTATAGGGGCAACATTGGGGATGCAGTGGTTGTGGATGATACTAAGAATCAGGTTCTAAAGGAGATAAACATGAGTGAAGAAGAAGGCAACAGTGCTAGACTTGGGGACTGTAGCAGGGCTGTGGCAGGAGATGATGGATCTGTACCTCTTGCACCCAAAAAAAATTGACCTGCAGGAACAGGTACTGAATACTTCAACGGATCCTCTGATGTGGTGCTGTGACAACCAAGCAAGATGGCAAAGTCAGCTGGAAAGTACCTCTGCAACAACCAGTGCCTCTGAGATAATGTGTAGTACAGCTGGAAACATTGTGACCCCAGTGAGATGTTACCTTCAAACAGATAAAGTAACTATGTTAGTGTTTCTTGCCCAGAATCTACTCAGCCAGTAAGGAGCACGCTCAGCTGTAGTTATGGCTGAAAGGGAGTTTTAGCCATAATACATTTAGTTTGATTATTGTTAATGGTTACTGATTGTTGTTTGTGTTATTTTATGTCTCACTCTCCCAATCTGCCCTGCATATCTTTTTAATGAATCATAAAGGCAAACAGAAATAGAATTATTTATTTTTTATTGCAATGTTCCAGGGTTCAATGCAACTAAATAGGTCTTCTAAAGTGCATGTGTATTCTTAAACTATGATTGAGCTTACTCTAAAGTAATGGTAAAATGAACAGGAAAAAAAGAGTTGAACTGTTAACTGCAGTTATTTGTATAGCAATCATCAGCTAAAATTTCATGATTGTGACAGACCTCATCACGATACTCATTCAGATACACATTATAAAATTTCCCTTATATTCGCCATGTTACAACACAATTTTCTAGAAATCCACTCTAATTGTATGCAAAGCCTTAATGCAGACATGCACAACCAGGCAATTACGTTTGTGTAAGTCTGTTAGATTTATCTATCTGAAATTCATGTTAATTCCTGCAGGCTTTCCAACAGAGTTCAACTTAATCCTCTGAAAAATATCCCACTTCTCCTTAATTTTAATGTAAATGAATTAATACATTCTAATATTTCTGTGGCACTGAAGTGGGGTACAATGTTCTGCTGGTTAAAAAGATAAAAAAGAATAAATAAAACTAAAGTAATCATAGGCACTCATCATGACACCATAACAATTCAGAGACTGAACAAACAAACTGTTGCTCAAGATACCATCAGATATCAACATACACAGTACAAAAAGTAGTGACCCATTGTTTATAGATTTAAAAAAAAAATTGTTATTAAATAATACTTTTTATGACACACAATGTGCCTGAAAATGAGTGCACTTGACACCCCATAATTTTTTGCAGTACAAAGGAGGAACTAAATAACCAGCCCGATTTTATGTCCATGTCCTATTGTAGGGTGGCTGGATGACACCATTGTATGGAAAAAATAATTGCTATTTTCTTAAAAATGAAAGCAGCACCAATCCTATTTTTTGAGGTACAAAACAGCACAAATGTGCCACTAACCAAAGACTGTATTTTTTATTTGCTCTGATTATAGTCAGTGTGAAGTCAGAATCAGAATCAGTTTTATTCGCCAAGTGTGCTGGGGCACACAAGGAATTTGCTTCACAGAGCTTAACTAGCGACTCTTGTTTTAGCTTTAGCTGTTTTAGCTTTCTTCCACTATGTCACCTCGTGCTGGTGTAGCTAATATCCGCACCTCACATTTGAAATATTTGGGAAAATGCAAGTATTTTCTTATTGGTGTAGCACGAATAAATAAGAATTGCTGTATTGCGTGCTTGATAACTGTGTGTCACTCACAAAATGACTACAAATAAGTCATTAAATTAGGATATTAATAATGAATTCCATTTTGTTGTGCTACAGTGCTTTCCTTCCTTTGTTTTTTTCAACATAAAAAAGTTGCATGGTGATGATGAAAGCGTGTTCGGACCAAGATTGTTAAGTGCAATGTGAGGGGGGAGTGGGGGGAGGCAGTAGTTGGGCACGGTACAGGGCAACCGGGCCAAATGTGAGTACACCCTAAATCTACAAGCAACAGCACTGGGATCTGGGATGATATTACTTCTGCCTTATAACTGCTTCGTTTTGTACACTTTTGTATTTGGATTCTTTTCAAATCAATACATTCACTTCGCAGGATGGTACACCTGGTTAGAAACAATATGAGGTGATGTTAGTTGCCTTGTAACAAGGATTAGCAAGAACAATCCTTTCACCCAACTAATTGTGGCACTGCGGACATTCTACAGCAGAAATATAAAGCAAGGTACCACCAAAAGAAATGGGGAAAAGCATCAACCAAGTTAAACCTGCAAGGGGTTTGAATAAAAAGGAAGCCGGACACCACAGTGTCCAACAAGAGACTTAGCCATCACTGTGTGAATAGGAAGACAGAAATGCACTTTGTAGTAACGAGAAGAGCCAAAAACATTGCCAAGAAAGGAGAAAAAACAAATGAGTCCCAAAGCCCTTAGTCTGCAAATTCCACAGATGTGTTCCCATAGCCAACTAAAATTCAGGCTTTGCAAAACCCCACCATACTTAATATACACCCATCGGCATTTATATGCATGCGTGTAATTATCAAGTCTATGCTTTGTATCCAATTATTAATATTAATGTTATCTTTAGACTTTTTGATTAAAAAAAATCTAAACAAATTTGTACTGAAAAGTGCACCAATTTTTGTATTTTAACAAAAAGGCACAGAATTAGTAATTACTTAAAAAATGGATGCCAGGACTGTATTATTTACATGTAAACATTTGAAGGCAAAGTTTGTGAAAATTAAAAAGGTTAAAAAGGTTTAAAATGGTTTGCGATTTAATATTGTTATAAAAAGTATAAATAAAAATGTATCTACCGGGCCTTACTTTATCTTACCATTTGTAAGAAATGGTAAAAATTTTAAGTACATTTTTCATTATATCTATGTATGGTGAGCTGTCTAGCCAAGAATATGCTAATTGTGTGAAGAAACTAAAATTGTAGACTAAAAAAAACTTTCAGAAAAAGCATCCACTCATTCTATATCGTCACTAATACTAACAAGTCATGTGACATCATCCATCAGGTGGCTCTATCTACTAGCCAGGATATACTATTGTTCATTTTGACTAATATATTCTACAATCAGCAATAAATCCTGCCACCAAACAGTGATGGACAAAATGAGGCTATTTGAGAGTAAAACAGTACAGGTACATTAACATTTAGCTTAACACCAACAGTGCCATTATAAAGTAACAGAGTTAAAAGAGAGTAAAAAAAGGGCATAACTCTACGAGGGAAAAGGGCATATGCACTAAACCCTGAAATTCTATCACCACAGAAGACCATGCATTTACCAGATGTACATTTAACAGTAGAATATGTAACTAGCTACATCAACCATTTTACAGATTTGAACAGGCTGCTAGTAACTCTAACCTCAACATAAACCAAAGCAAACTTCCTTCCACTGGAATAACACATTCTGCCATAAGGTTAGGCTAAAATGCTACTTACAGGCAGCTGACAGCTCACCAGTGGTGTCTACAACTCACTAGAAGTTCATAGAAACAATTGAAGTTGGTTTACCATTTTCTTAACTATTTCAGGTGTTAATGATAACTAGTAATTTCAATCACCATTGAGTAAGTAGAAGATCTTCAGCTCTAAAGAGGGTATGCTGTTATAAGATAGCAGGCTATTCAAATTCTGCTTAATTGTTGAGACAAACTGAAACAAGCTGCTTAGGCCTTGGGAAGAGCTGACCCCCAAAATGCCAGAGTTATTTTCTGCCCCTTCTGTTACTACAGCAACCACTGGTTAAATCTAAGAAACAGCCCATCTGAGGTGCACTTTCCAGCTGAACTCAACAATCTGACATGCTGTGATCCTGGGAGATGGGGTAAAAAAAGACTAGATCTGCTGACACAGCTAAGAAGAAAAAAAACTGAGCCTGAGATGTGTTGCAGTACACAGTGCAACAGAGCAATGCCACTTAATTTGATCACCACTGCTACACACAACATTCAACCAGTGATAATTCTAATCCCCATAAGCACAATTCAGAAGAGACCTTAACTGATGAGACAGGGTTTAAAAGGACACGACTTGTTTCAGTCACTATCTACTGGAAAATTACACCGCGAAATGTTTACTATCAATCAATTACTAGTATTACTAATTATTACCATATAATAACTAATTATAATTATAATTTATATTAAAATTACTAATTAAGTATAGATATACTTAATTAAAAGTATAGGATTTACACAGGTAACAATCAACCCAGCACCACAAAAAATTTACAGGACAGTTTCACAAGTCAAACATTTTCAACATTGATTTTTTAAAGGGAAACCATAAAACACACAAAAACGTCACTTGGACCTTTTAATCATGCTTATTTATTTTTTACATTTGTTGACCAGGTGGTTTTAAACAAAAAAGAAGGGCAAAAGACCAGCAACTCAAATCAAACCACAAAGCAGGAAAATGCGAGGCTGAGACATAATGTACAGCTTCACACTTCTGGAGTCAGCCTGCGCCCGCAGCACTTCTGTCATCATACAGCCGATTTATCTTTTCTAAAAAGAAAAACTGATTCACCTCCGTCCCTGTCACGTCTATTCCGGCTGCCTCTTGATGGGTTTCCCAAGTACGACTTCAAATTAAGAAGCCGTATTTGGGAGCGGGTAGGAAAATCACCTTCTACATGGTCCACATTTCCAAAGTGTCATTCATCAGGAATGATGAGTCCGTTTAATATCCTGGCCCATGAAACGCTGCACATGCTGAAATTTTGACGAGTGTCTTGTTTGCGCATTAAATGAAATCCGTAAATAAAACTTTTTTTAAAAATATGAAGAGCGTGTGCTCCCTTTTGGCGGCACACAATAACAGCTAACTGGTCAATTTTTACAAGTCATCATCCCAAATGGAGCTAGCTAGGCCCGGGGCTAAAAGAGGAGCCGAGTAACACTGTAAATGTTAATTTTACCACGGTAAAGGCGCCGGAGCGCGGCGCGCGGCGCGGCGGGCAGGGCGCGGGCAGCGCGCGCGGCCGAAAGGGGGTTACGCGGTATTGTTCTTCAGTCCTACCTGCAGATGTTCCTGGAACCGTATTGGAAGTATCTGTGCCATTCCGTCAGCTTTTTGCTACAAGAAAAAGAAGAAAGGAGAAAAAAGGGGGAAAGGGGACACAGGGAACACAGGCTAGTCCCTAAACTAATAGTATCTATTAAAAAAAAACAAAACTATAAGTAAAATATGATACGGATTTATAACGCCGTCCGGCTTGTGTTGGTATCAATCTGATTCTCCGGTCTCATTCAGTCCCACCCTCAGTGCAACCCTGCACAGCGCTCTGTGCTTCCGCTGGGCGAACTAGTGCGCCGCGCAAGATGCTGAGGCTGACAGTCATCGCCCGCGATTTGACGTCACGCCGCAGCGTTGCGTTTGCCTTCGTGATGCCACATTGCCTTTTTCACCCTCTGCTGTATCGACCGAGCCCCGTGGCTTTCGGTGGATATTTAAAGAATTCATATTTCGGATGTCCAGTTGTACCCTTCCGCAGCCCCTTCCCCCTTCCTTTTCAACGTCGAAATCGAGGCACGTGACAAGCCCCCAACCTTTCTTCCGATTTCTGCATACTCAGTGCAGAGGATATAGGGAATGCAGCTGGGCGGGTTTCAGCGTATCAGGCATTGATCGTACTATCTAGACGATGTGGATGTTTTCCTCTGTTCTCTAAGTGACAGCCCATTTACTGGCTGAGTACTAGGTGCCGTGTTGCCTTCTTGAAATGGGAATTGGTTGTGTGCTGTAATACTGTAGTATGAGCAATCATATGCAAATACTAGGTAGAATGAACTGGGTAAATTTCCCAGTCCTTATCTATACGTTATATTATTGGGTTACATCCATCCCATATTCTCAGGGGTAAAATAAAGACATGGCTTCTGTACAGATGAACAGTCTAGGCCTTAACTTTCTGCATCGTTCATCTTGATCTCATGGGATGGACTTACCATTCCCTGCAAACTGGTAATAAACATTCAAATCAAGGTATCATTAAGCAGCAGTTCTCTGACTGCAGTGTGAGTGCAAAGGGATAATGTTTGTGTTTTAATATCTTCCTGAAAATATTATAAATCATGTAAGAATTTCATGGGTACAACCACAATTACGTGAGGCTGCAGCAGAGCGGAAATGTCTAAATCAGCATCAGTCACCTCGTGGCACAGGGCGCCTTAATTACCCTCACTGTTAATTACTTTGGCTGAATGAACAGATGGAATGACATAAATCAAACTAAAATTCTTACCTCGTTGCTCAAAAACTCAAATGCTTCCACGTCATGTTCCTTTTGTTCGCTTCATTTTTGATAAACTGAAATAAAGTGGTCAAATGAATTCTCATTCCTAAATATCCATTTACCCATTATGGCCTGTCTTGGTCAGCATTACCGGGTCCTTTCTATAAAGCCACTGGTTATATAATTCAATATTCTAAGACCACTAAAGAAACTGATTACTGGTTACTTCATTCAACAAGCATGTAACAAGCCAGGCAGTGGTGGTCCAGCGGTTAGGGAAGTGACTGGGTAACAGAAAGGTTGCCAGTTTGAGCCCCTGGCCTACAAACATCACTGAGGTACCCTGAGCAAGGTGCTGCTCCCTGGATGCTGAGTTAGCTGCCTGCCGCTGTCACACGGACGAGACGTCTCACTGTGGTGTGTCAATGACAATTAATCACCTTTCACCTGGATAATGGTATCAGGTTGGAAAATATCATTTCATCACAGGTCATATTTGTCAAGAAAAAAGTTACGTATCACTAAATGCTATCATAGTGAATCAACCGGCGATTAGTGACCTTAAGTTTTCCTGCCTTATTTGGCTTTTGCTTGTGTGGAATCTCACATAAGACCTATGACCATGTTTCTCTGAAATGTGTCCACTCAAGTATAAAAATCTACAAAGACAGCAAACAAGAGTGCCTTTATTTTTTTATACTTTGGGCTTCAAACAATTATATTCCAAAAGCAGGGAAAAGAGTGATGACCATGTAGCTGCACCAGCACAGGCAGTTGTGAACCTCTAATTATGAATGAATATCCATGTACTCTACAGGGAATTCTGCATAGACACTTGCCAATGAGAAATACTCCTGTAATTCATATTGCCCTTAAAATAGGATAGCAATGGAATGCTGAGTCTTGAAATCCAGGTTCTCAGCTATATGAACAAATTCATAATACATTTTTAATTCATAAACACTGAAGCACATGTCTAATAACAGTTAAATAATCTCATCTATCCAAAACTTTTTGAAAAGCTATGTGTATCTAATGGTCATCTGCCACTATCAGTGTCAACAGTCGCGATCTAGATGAAGCTTTCATTTCATCATGGACTTCCAAATGAAAACAAATCAGCACTAGGGACCCCACAGGGACCCCCAACAGTGACTCAGCATAAGCAAATGTAGGCCGGTTGGAACAGATTGCAGCTCTGCGCCAAAATGCTGATGTTTCACGAAAGAGAAGCTGTGAGCACAAAGCTGGTGACAGACCATAAAGACCTATACATGCACAGAAAATAATCATACGTCCTAAAAAGCATTCCACAAAATCCAAAAAGTGTCATTATATTTATTCATATATAATAACTCATATATAATAAAATCTATACTTATTCATTAGCCAAATATTACATGCTCTTCCTGAAAAATTATGTAAATCGACTCATCATAGTATTTTACTTACTGTATTTAAAAACTGCCATGCTCAATATAGTCTGTAAAGCCAGTAAAATTATTACAATTTTTTCATCTTTTCTTCCCAAGTGTGAAAGGACATCTGAGGGTCCACTAATGGCTGTACTGTGCCCGTGCATAAATGGGGAACTATGCTATGGAGGGGCACAGTAAGTTTGTAAACGCACCCCTGTATGAGGCGTATGGGTGCAGAAAGGGAAGAGCTGCACTGTGCTAGCGTATAAATTCTGAACGTGAGCATCCAGAGCTGAAGGTGTCAGTGTCTATATAAACTATAAGAGAATGGAGGTTCAGTGCATGATGTAGAAGACATTATGTAAGGAAATGGTATGAGTGGTGTTAGCGTGTAAATAAGGACGGCCGTTTGTGTCACGGGCGGGCAGCATGGCTGAGATACGTGGTGTGCGTCGCCTGGCTTTTGCTGTCAATCAGGACGATGGGGTTATTCTTGTGGTGAGAGATGATATCTATAAGGCTTCCAAAGAACTGAAACACAGGGAAAATTAGAAGTAAATGGTACAATCACCATAATAAACACCTCCCCTATCCCTAATTTTTCCTCAGGGAGGCTAGATTCCCCTCACCCCTGCCTGTGTCCACTATTAATGATGTCATCTAACCCTTCTAGTGATCTGAGACTAGCCCTGGGCCTGATGCCATAGAGCAAGTCAAATCATACACAGCCCATAAGCTCAAGTCCCTCAATGATCTATTTAGAGCTACAAGCATCATGTAACTGTTATAATTAGACATGCATTCTCCATCCATGCTATTTGTAGGAAGGGAGTAAACTGCCCTCAGTTCCTTACCTCTCTCATGCTCCCTGTCATTCTCATTGTCTCCTACTATCTTATTCCTTTTCTGTTTGGCTAATGCCTGTATCCCCCTGTGTCTGGTTGCTCCCTCACCTCCTCAGACTTCTTGCCCTCTTTGCCCAGGGCATAGCACTGCGTCTCCTCCAGGAAGCGTATGGGGATGTTGTAGACTTTCGTGCGGTACAGCACCACCAGCGTGTAGGGCTGCCGCGTGCTTTGCGCTGAGCTGTGGCGTACCAGGAAGGCTCCGTCCTGCACCATCGCAACACCACCAGCAGGGGGTGTAGTAAGGAGAAGGACACAAAGGTCAGTCACCCTGACGCTCAAACACCAGAGAAGCTGTCCTGCTACTGAAAGATATTCTATCAAGTGACAGATTGCATTTACATACGTCTATAGGAAACGTATCTTTCCTGCAAAATGGCAGTATGCATAAAAATATATAATAACCAAGAATTCAAATAAATCCATGAATCCATCCAACCATCCATCAATCTTCCAACCACCTACCATTTTGCAGGTACTGGTGAAATAATAAATGTTATAAACAGCTCAATCTGTTGTTATTGTAATACCCTGCAAATATACCTGAATGTTTTTGACATCCAAATGCTGCAAAACCATTTAGCACAGGGGTAAGGAGTAATACAATATTTCAATAGAATCCACCTGTGTGAACGTGAACTATGCAAAATGATTTGGGGTAAAGCATTCTGCTAGAGAGACCTTCATGGAAGAGTCAGTAAAAGAAAACCTTACCTGTTACCAGAAATATGCAACAGAACATCTAGAGAAGCCTGATGTGTTTTGGAAACAAGTGCTGTGGACTGATGAAGTTAAAATAGAACTCTTTGGCCACAATCAGCAAAGGCATGTTTGGAGAAAAAAGGAGAAGCATTTCATGAAAAGAACACCTTGCCGACTATTAAGCATGGGGGTGGACCTATCATGCTTTGGGGTTGTGTTGCAGCCAGTGGCACAGGAAACATTGCACGGGGAAGAATTGATTACACTAAATACCAGCAAATTCTGGAAGGAAACATCACACCATCTGTAAAAAAGCTGAAGCTGAAAAGAGGATGGCTTCTACAACAGGACAATGATCCTAAATATACCTCGAAATCCACCATGGACGACCCCAAGAGACGCAAAATTGAAAATCTGTGGGTAGGTCTTAAAAGAGCTGTGCATGCAAGACGACCAAAGAATATTACAGAACTAGAAGCCTTTTGCAAGGAAGAATGGGAGAAAATCCCAAATACAAGAATTGAAAGACTTTTAGCTGGCTATAAAAAGCACAGAGGAGGTGCTACTAAGTACTGATTATGTAGGGTGGCCAAACTTTTACAGAGTGCCACAATAATGTCGTTATTTTTTATCGTTGTTCAATTTATGACATGAAAAGTAATTATGCATCAATGTCTGCTGGCGATATTGATATTTTACATCATTTCAATTAAAAAATGACCAAAATATGTTATTTATTGAGGGGTGGCCAAACCTTTGCATAAGACTGTATGTGTGGTTATATGTGTGTGGATGTTTCCCTGCCCATTAGCAGCTCCACCTTGTTAACTGCATGCAGCATCGCCTCAGCCTCCTTGCGGTCACAGCTCCCAGCAAACCACTCCATGTCTTGCAGACTTGATGCCTGAGAGACACCCAGCCATCAGAACCACGTCACAGATGCTGTCACCCCAGCAACCCCATCAACCAAAATCCCGCTGTACTCCCGAGATCAGACATAATCATCAAATTTAAGGTATTTCATTTGAGAAAATAAAACAGGTGAAAGCTGAAAAAGTCCCCAATGATAGCGATATTCCCAAAGCAAATGTCTTCAAAGGTGTTTACCTCTATCCCTGATATATGGGATCCTCTCACAGCAGTCGGGCTGCCTAGACCAAATTAAAACAATGACATTGCATCACAATGCTCCAGTAGCTGAGTGTTACTTCATGAAATATATACCCATCTTTGGCTTCAAATACAATACACTCTAAGGCTAACTGACCACAGTTAATGGTTGCACTTAGATCAGGTAAAACCGTAACCCTTTAACTGACGCGTTTAACTTACAGCTCTGCCAGAGCAAGTTCATTCATTCAATGATTAATAAAGACCTAAGTAGGAATAACTGTCAGTACCGTCTCTGATCTGTATGTAACGGAGCCAACAAACACTCAATAAAAAGAATGATGTGGATTGAAACATAACAGCCGTCAGCTACAGTGATGAGAGAGATAGCCGAGTTCTGGGGAAACTGCGCAGACACACTGTGGCCAGCAAGCCGCTGCTCTGCAGAAACGGCCTTAGGCCACGACCCCCCAAGGACGCTCACCTTTAGCTGCCGTGTGGCACTCCATGGGTGACGGAGGTGGCGTGCTGTAAGACATGCCGTATTCAGAAAGAGAGCCACGTTCACATATTTCATCTGGCAGGAATATTAGAAGAGGGAATTCTTAAAACATTAAACCCCCTACTGCTGATTTAAGGTGCAGCAGGATTCAAATAGGATTGAAAGACAATTCCAAAATCATGCCATATGCTAGAAATTACCCAATTGACAGGATAGAAATTGAATTTAACTGGCTAAGAAATGCACAAGTAATCATACTAATAATCTGAGCTGAGCTCTGAAAGCGAACTGTGCTGCCATCACCTGAGCTTTGCCTCCTTCGTGGGGGTCGGGATGGGGGGTTTCAGGCCAAGAATGCGGGGGGTGTGCTTTGGTTGTATGGGGGGGGGCCTGGTTTCAAGGGCAGGAGAAGGAGCTGGAACTGGATGGGGTGCAACAGGGAGAGGAGAAGAGATGATAGCATTCAACATCACTAGTGAGAGTCACGGAAAAGGTTTGTAAAAAAACATTTCAGTAATTTACTGGCAGATGAATGGAGACGAGGTTAAATTACTTTTTGTGGCATGTTCTCGATATTTCAAATCAAATTAAAATTAGAAATCTAGTTAAAGTACAGGATTTCTAATGTTCTTCATACATCCTAAACCACGCAGGAACAGTGTCATTTGCTGTGTGAACTCCCCCAATTTCAGAGGAGCACAAACATTAGGACAAAAGTATCGCATTGTTTCGTATTGCTTATGTCTCCCATGTTCCAGGTCACTGTGCTCACACAGAAGAGCAGTGAATCCTAGACTGTGGCCACTGGAGATCGCCTTTGGAGTTTTGCGAGAAAAGGTATCAAACTAGAGAATCGTCTATGATAAATTACGGCAAATGTCCTTCAGAATCATTGCAGGGCAGCAGAACATGTCAGAGAAAGATATCAGGTATAGTGATGGGGATACAGGTCACACTGGAGACAGCTTCAGTAAGAAAGGCTCTGCAGCTAAACACTAACTTAAACACCTCTTTAATTTGCTTTAAATGTATATGAAACAATACTTACGCTCAGCAGAATTAGGAAGGAATAAATATCGCAACACACGGTCCTTTTCCCCTATGGTTTATTAAATCCTGACCAACAAATAAGTTAAAACGATTCACCCTCATTCCCAACTTTAGATCTGAAATACACATTTCATAAATATGCAACAAAAATAATGAATGTATTTATATTGTGTTTGGCTCCTTCCGGTTCTGTACCAGACCTCATGCTGGTGTGTTTGGTAGCTGGGTAGCCCTATTGGAGGCCCTATGACCTCACACCTCCAGGTCTGGCCTGGGGTTCAGCCCCAGTCCTGGCTCTGCCTGTGTACAGTTTGCATTTTCTCCCCACCATCCCACAGTCCAGAAACCTGCAGCTAGACTAAGTTCTAATGTCTAAACATTAGAGAATGTTTATAGCGTGGGAGTGTGTTCCCTGTGATGACTGATCTGGGTGCTCCCTGCACTGCCCGCCTTATAGATTGCAGATGTACCAGGTCTGACGTTCCCAAATTCCCCATACACTCAGACAGATACTTGCAACCTCTAAACTACGGGCTGGATAACCTCCCCCCCTCACCTGATTGGTCAGGTGAGTCAAACTGATACATGTTACAGCTAGAGCATGATTTAAAAAGCTGTGCATGGCCTTTTGTCACCCCGCCCAGGGTAAGCGATCAGAAGATGGACAGGTGACTTTTGATTTGCATCATATGTTTTTTAGGATTCTTACCATTACTTGGTATGGCTGCATTCTGGAAAAAGTGAGAAAACAAATGGTTACTCTTTACTTAAGGGTGGTCTAAGACAGCTACATAACACCAACATGCGCCCTTCATGACAGCCGACATAACTCGTCATAAGCATTTATAAACAGTTTGTTCCAACTTTTGAGGTTGTCATAAATGCTGACATAGGGAACTTGACACAGGAGCTCCATATGCAAGCATTTCTGATAGCATAAAAGATGCTCCTCAGTTCAGTTCTGTGGGCAATGCAGATCCCCAAAGCCCATTCCTCCAACTGCATGGGCCACAGAGCTGTCAGCTGTTACCAGAGCAGGACAATGAGGAGCTCTTAAGCAGAACCAAAGCACCAATCATCTGCTATCCTTCAGCTGTCTGCCATGAAAAGACTAATTACTCAGCCTGCACTTGATGTAAAGTCAAATCACTTGAGTATAAAATACCACTCATTTAATGGATACACAATACTCTTCATTCCCTTTTAATTGGTTTTATTCACAGTAATGTTTGCCCTTGAGATGTATTCCAGTTTTAGAAATCCCAGTTGACAGCATTCAATTAATTTGAATAAATGTGAAGCACATGCTGGTATGTTCCTGTTTGGTGCATGAGTGCTCCTCGGGAAGTACTCACGGCCTTGGCGTTGGGCACTGGAGGCTTCGCTCTGAGTGACAGACAGTGGAGAAATGTGAGCATTTAAACACAGACCTCAAGTGGAGCTCTATACCTGTCTGTCCCCAGAAAGGCACTTTGACTTTATGCTCAAAAGTCTTGGAATCATACACTTAATCCAAGATAATCCTAAAGGGGCCCAATTACGCTCATTTTCACTATCCATAATTATATTTAGGGGGTCTAATAGAATAGATTTACATGTTCTTGTGTTCTGTATACCTCTATTTACTCTATACATAATTCTGTCTGAAATACTCTGATGTCGAGTGTGCTCTGATTGGACAGCTTGCCCAATTGATTAGCTTGCCCTACATGTTCCAACCATGTCCTGCAGTCCGCAGACAGTTTCCTGCAGGTTGGTGGCCAATAATAATTGTGTTATGAGATGACCTCACCATGTCATGGAAGTAAGAGCTGGAATTCCAACAAGGCATTTCAGGCATAGTAGAGAAGAGTGGTTTATGCGGTGAGAGTTACTCCAGTTGCCATGTGCTTTGGGGCTTTAGACTGTGCAGACCTGCTTACATGCACATGGCTTTATAATATACTGAAGGACAGGGAAAAACTGTAAAAGCATAATAGGGCCCCTTTAATAGGTTTAATCCTGTGATCGTTCTTACATGGGACCTTGGCCTTCATAGGGTATGGTTTTCGGAGACGGGGGTATCCGCATGGGGACCCGAGGACTGGAGGAGCTTGAGGAACAAGCTGCAGATAAACAGAAACCGCCTTTATACGCATGAGCCATCTGAGAAGCCAGCGCTGGCCAGCTGACCACATCCTGAAGCGGGTTGATGATGAGCATTGTCATCCATTTGTTACAACTAGTGCGAGACTGGTGATGTGCAAGGACCTTAGAATATCCTTGTTCATTTTCTAATCCATTGAAAAACCCTGTCAGATTATCCTCTATGTGCTGCAAAATGCACCATGGTCTGGGAAGTAAGACTGTAAACCTGTGATGCTCACCTTCCTGGGGCTCTAAGTAAAGGTCGTCGTTCTCCCCCTGCAAAGGGAGAAGCAGGGAGAGTGGGGAGAGAGGGGTGGGAGGGGGTGTTATCCCAGCACCACTAAACAGCCAGCGTGCCTTTCATTTTTGATCAATGCCTGGCTGAACTGTAATTCTCACCTGTCCTTCATTTGGGTCCAAGTACACATCTGAAAAAGAAAAGTCAGTCTAAGAGGCCAAATAATGTCATATTTGTTTATCAACGTGCTTAGCACTTAGTAAATTTAGAGTTACAGTGACATCTCGGATCCTGATGGAACAGAGTTTGCAATCATTGCTTCAAACCATTAGCGTTTTCATTAAACTAAAGTGAACTAATAATGTTCACAGGACAGCACTGAGATTGAAAAGCTGCATGCAGCCCAGAGCTGGCCATAACAGATCAAAAAATGATGCATCACGAAATATGAGAACTCTGGACTTCAGTTTCTAGACAAGATTTTTAGCCATTTCTTGAGCACTTCAAAAAATCATAAGTGAAGGTCGTTTGTTTGGGCTGCTGGGCATTTGAAGCAGTAACCTGCCCTGGATCTTTGTCCTCCTGATCGGTCTCCCAGGTCAAAGGCTTCAATGAAATGTCCCCCTCATAAGCCCTTAGCTGTGTGGAGACTATTAGCTGGAAACACAGTTTGAACAGAAACATGAACATGAAACTCAGCTCATCCAAAAGCTAAGGCATGTTTCACTATAGTTTTAAATGCCCGTCATCCCCACTAGGCTTTGTGGTATATAAGTTAAGCAAGATAACCACATCAGCTGGCCTTCAAATTAGCACCAGTCTGGTATTTCTGGCATAGAAAACATCTAGAAAAACCTTCCGGTTGATATCAGTGTTGAGAAGTGTTGATTTTAAAAGGGAATATTATTATACTGGACAGTGGAAGGAGCACTTTGATGAATCCCACTAACGCTTCTTGGAAGAAGCAGAATCGGAGGACCTTGTCTTGGTTGACATGCCTCTTCAACATCATGTGAAGGGCGGGGGCAGTACATCTGGATTGCCAGACTGGGGTGGTGGTGCCAATCTTTAAGAAAGGGGACCAGAGGATCTGTTTCAGCTTCAGCCTCTAAGGGAAGGCCGACACCAGGGTACAGGAGAGGAGCGCCCGTCCGTTAGTTGAACTTCAGATCCAATGTGGATTTCATCCGGATTGTGGAAAACTGGATCAACTCTTCAACCTCACAATAATACTGGAGGGTTCATGGGAATTTGCTCAACCAGTCTACATACAACTGCATCCCTTGGAAGGTCCTGTGGGGGGTGTTTTGGGAATATGGGAATGGGGTGCATTATGATGGCCCATTAGGTACCAGTATAACTGGACAAGAGTTTGGATCAGATTGCTGGCAGAAAGTCTGACTCCCAGTGGATGTTGGGCTCCACCAGGGCTGCACTTTGTCACCGATTCTGTTCATCTTTATTGCTGTTTATGGTGCTTGGCTTTGTCAAGCAGTGACCCCCGGAGGAGCTGGAGGAGATGGCTGGGGACAGGGATGTCTGGGCATCATTACTTTGCTGCTGCAGAGACCCCGACCTGGATGATTAGCAGCAGATGGATGGATAAGACTGTGAAAGTTATCCTTCCTTATATCCTTATAAATTCTATCTGTACTGTATCACCAGGGTGCCAGGGCATTTTCTCGTAAGTTATGCTCAGTAATAATTAGTTCAGCTGATATGTAATGTGCATTTCAGAGGAACATTTCAGAGGAACCTTTAGGGCATTTAGCAGGTCAGTGCACTCAAGCGAGACTCAGCACTGTTTCTCAGAAGTAAACTTCTGATGAATATCTGGCCACCCTATTCATACCTTCCTCACACTGAGGTACTGGGGCAGGGACCGGGGCGCCCCATGCCGGAGGGGTCTTCTTTCCAGGCTTCTCCTTGCGATTCACTTGAGGGGCTAAGCGTGGAGTAAGTGAAAGACAGAGCACAAGACAGATTCATCATCGACTATCAATGGCTGCCACTCAGGGGAGGGAACAGAGTGCGTCCCTATTTATACAAGTTAATGCTAACACTGGAAAAGGCAACACAGGACCAGTTTTTTAGCAGATTTTTTAATATTTCCATTAATATTTCATAGCTCCAGAAGCACATCATGGTTTGGCATGCTGGTTAACTCAGTAGCACTGGCACCTCACACAGCATGTTTTGTTTTTCAGTCATATTCAAAGTCCAGTATCCGTTGGCTTGCTGGGTCTCCTAGGAGATCCACTGGGATGTTATCTGTCTGTATTGCTTGTCATATGATCCTGCTGGATGCTGCGATTCCTACAGAGATGCCCGTAGTGTGTCTCCTTTCATAAGACGAAACCCGTGGTGAATGCGAGCGAATGGACGACGGCCAGATCAAAAACCGGGCGGGAATTCTGAATTCTGAATCAAAGCACTGAAAGAAGTATGAATCACTGTATACTATCACAATTGTGAGAAATTTATTGTTGTGACAATGTACGAAACCGTGAATTATGCATATAAATGCGCTATGCATATAATAATCAATCTTAAATTTAGCTGCAATGTGTTTGCGACACGTGCACCCTCTAAGAGTCAAAGTTACATTTAATTACATGTGTCCTGAAGATGCCAGTGCCAAAAACACTACACTTTGTCTGGAGAAAACACAAGTTGAGTAAAAAATTTGAGTTGTTTTGTTTTTATGTCATTTAATCAAAGCTGGATAAGAGTAGAGTCTTACGTTTTTTGGCATTGAGTTGGACAGGCATTTCATCAAAATCCCTATGTGGCTCCGGTTTCTGTGCAAAAGTAAACACACCATAATGAGAAATGTAACACATCATATAATATTTGTTGTGATGTGTACAAGTACAGCAATCAGATATGTACTGTGCTAAAGCGCAAAAAGCTATACAAACAGGCATGCACTCCCACAGAACCAAACACTAAGAAACAATGATGGCCACCCCACTTTCTACTTTCCCAGCAATTTCAACTTAACCGCAATAGACACGAAAGTCCAACATACATTTACTTGTGGCAGAGACCCCTTAAGGAGGTGAATTCTCAGACAGAATAGCTGCTAATTGGCCAGACAGGAGCAAGCTGACCAATCCACAGAGACATTACCGGGACTTTGCCGACGGGTGTCATCTTAGCCGGCCGGGGGGGTGGGGCCTGTCTTTGTGGAACAGGGGCTGGGGATCTCTCTTAAAACAGAAAATAGATCAAAGCTATAAATATTACAGTTAACCAGATCCAGCACAAAAAACAACAAAACCGATGTGATAATTGGGCCATTCTGATATGATGCATCTGTATATGTAGCTGTATATGGTGCTTGGAAGATACAGACTGGAAATGGGCTATGATTTCACAGCCAAGGGAATGGGTTGCTGGGGTTGCTGGGGTGACGTGAGGTCCAAGCTGGGTGAGCTCTGACTTGCCATTACCTATGTAAACATTTTCCTCCGCTGGCCTTCGGGTCACCTTCATGACAGGTCGCTCACATGGCGGGGCCTCATAGGTATCGCAGTCATCCTCATCCTAACCAGCATGCAACAGGACACACATGCATGCAAACATGCACGCAAGCACAACACACATGTAATGACAGTTCAACAGTACTCCTCATCTTATCAATACTATATTGCAGCAAGCCTAAAATATACCTCTCATTTATTACTATCATACAGCAAAATTACACTGTAAAAGTGTCGTCTAAACAATGTGCAATGTAACCGATACATGCAGAAATAATAATCACAGGAGCCTGCACAGTAGGACTCATTCTGGTTATCAGAAAAACACCAAGCAGCTTTGTACAAGCTGACCACATATATAGAAATGTACCATTTGACTAAGAAACAGCTTCCTCGTTCCTTAATGGCCAATCAAACCTCCACACGCTAAGCAGTTCTTATGCTAAGAGGTTAACATTCCATAGCAGAAGAATTGTCTTTACAGCTCAATGTATTTCCACGGACAATTAGTGCCTGTATTATGGCTCCATGTAATATTGTTAGTATTATAATGTGATTTCTCAGCTAACACTCAGGTCCAGAGCATTTAATATAGCCAGTGAAATTAGCCAGGGTTCTGTAGTACAGGGGTGCAGTATTGCGCCCCCTTCTGGGAAGTTGACTTGCAGGCAGTTCATTAACAATCACGTCTTGGATTCCCAGTCCTCTGTGCTAATGAACTAAAGCTATTCTATATGGGAATAAAACATCTGTACTTATTT
>JAODKL010000040.1:32845574-32857232 GCA_026780765.1 Petrocephalus schoutedeni
GCACACTCTTGGCATTCTCTCGATGAGCTTCAAGAGGTAGTCACCTGAAATGGTTTAGACTACCTCTTGAAGCTCATTCATAGTTTTGATGCCTTCAGTGAGAATCTACCAATATGGAACATCACCATTTAATAAAGAAAACACATTGAATGAGAAGGTGTGTCCAAACTTTTGGCCTGTACTGTATATGGGGAGGGTCAGAGGTCCCTGCATGTCTAATTCTTCATACTGACCAGACATTTTACCACAGTATACGGTATTTTAAAAAGCAGCA
Organism: Petrocephalus schoutedeni; assembly: GCA_026780765.1. Classification (NCBI taxonomy): domain Eukaryota; kingdom Metazoa; phylum Chordata; class Actinopteri; order Osteoglossiformes; family Mormyridae; genus Petrocephalus; species Petrocephalus schoutedeni. The sequence goes on from JAODKL010000040.1 coordinate 32,845,849, forward strand.
TTATTCCAGCATTTTGAAATCTTAGCAATAAAATTCACCCAAGCTTTGAATAACTTCAAAACTGTTAATAAAAGTTTACCTGTTTCACGATCCTGCTTATATTTGTGCTTGTTGCAGTATGTGTACCCTCTCCTGGTCTGGGAGAATACCACTGCTGTATGCATGCACAGATGATGACCGTCTGCAGCCCACAAACTTACGAGGAGAAATGAAGCATGAATCGGCCGTAACGTTTTACCCATCTCTGTGTGTCCCCTCCCACAGGTTTGACAAGTTGAAACAGAAGCATGACGATGACATCATGATATATGAAGACCTGGCGAATGAAGTGCATTTCTCCAAGCACCTGCCCCAACCCAATAATCTGAACAAGTAAGGGAGCCCAAGCTCTCCATGCCTGCATTAAAGAGCCAGAGTGCAGACCTCCACACAGCTGAGCCCGAGCTCTCCATGCCTGCATTAAAGAGCCAGAGTGCAGACCTCCACACAGCTGAGCCCGAGCTCTCCATGCCTGCATTAAAGAGCCAGAGTGCAGACCTCCACACACCAGAGCTCTTGCACCCCTCTGCATTTACATTTCTTCATCTATCTGATGCTGCTATCCAAAGCAACTTACACCCCCCAACATCGTCCACTGCACACACTCACAGCCTTTACCTTTTTTTTTCTAACAGAGGTAAAGGTAAAGCTGAATAATATTCGTCGTCCCTTAGAAATACTCACTTCTTTAACCAAGAAGATGAAATTCTCAAAAAGTTTGGCTTAAAAGAATGAAATTACATGGTCATGACAGACATCAAGGAAATGCTGCAGAACGTTATGTATAAAAATTGGCTATACTGTGCTAGTCAACTGTGAGTTCCCACCATATTTCTGTGATTTTAGCTTCTGTCTTGCTGCATCTTAACAAAATTAAATGACTATTTCATCAATATGTTAATTGGCAGTGTCTAAAGGATATGTGAATACTGATTTAATACTGCCTCGTCTGCATGAAAGCTGTCCTTCTGGACATGAAGACTTCACGGTTTCCAGCTGACATGAGAGCTCAAGCAATATGCTGTTTCAGATTCTCATTTCAGTGTGTGAGTGGCTATAACCTTTGGCAGCATATCTCAGAACGAAAAGCATATCAGCGATATGTGAATCCATCCATCCATCCGTCCATCCATCTGCCGTATTTCTAGGCTGCTGTCTGAGAAGCTGGAGAGGTGGCTGAGGCTTCTGCTAAAGCTGTCCCCCCAAGAGAGGGGCAAGGACCCCCAGCATGGCCCACACGGCTGCTTCGCTGCCCTAGACCACATTCTGGAACTCAAGGTCAGATGCTGTGCAACGTTACCATCGCACATTCTCATTTGTTACATGTGCCCCAGATCCTGACTCAGCACATGACCTTGTGGCTGTATCTTTTTGTGATCTGTGTACTGGGCTCTGGTTCATTTTAATGGTTACTCTCAAGGGTGCTGTAAAGGGGGGGGTTCATTGGAACATAATTGTATTGGCCTGAGTTGGGGACCCAGTACGATGTGCTTTCATGGGGCTCAAAATCTCTAGCGGCACCCCTGGATAGTGTACCATCTTTTCCCAAGCAGAGCTTAATGTTAATAAGCTCATTATTAAAAAAGCAACAAACTAAAAGAAGCAGAGTTTTGGAAAGTCAGTGTATGACTTTAAATGTAACTGATTGGAGCCACACTTCATCAGAATCGGTGGTTAATGTGGTACCACAGTCATGCTCCACTAAAGTAAAGTCAAGTAAACGATCAACCAAGTACAATAAGTAAGATAATCAACCAAGTACAAGAATTCCCTGGGGAATTTGCGAGTTTCATCAGAGGATGGCATATTAAGTGGACGGTTTCCGGTTTACATAAGAGCGACTTGGGGTGTCTCGGGTGACTGCATCATCACGCCCCAGGGGTCTTTCAGGTGATTTCCGGTGCAGTTGCGAAAGAGGGCTTTTGCGTTTTGGTCATTAACTGCCACAGTTTATTGGTCCTTCTGTGAACTCTTGAGTTATTTAAATAAATCCTGTTGGCATGTGGCAGTACTGTTCCCTGTCATTCCATGACTCCCTGATAATTATGCTGTTTTGGGTCTTTGTTGTTGGTGGTGTTCACCATTTAAAGTTTTGCTCCTCTCTCTGTTTTATTAAAAATTAACTAAGTTAAATTTATTATGCATGAAACTTGACAATTAATTTAATTAATCTATTGTGGATCATACTTTTTCTCATGAAAACCATTTTCAGTTAAAATCTGTCCTTTTATTAACAATGGAGTTCCCACAGAGCAACTGGAAATCACACTGGTGCACCCTAAGAACCTTAGATCCAGGGGTCTGTGGGGATTCTTGGCCAAGAACATATATCACAACTTGGCAATTACTGTAACACAATGTTCTGAGGCAGAATTGTGGACATGTTAGGGTTTATGTCACGGTTCGAGCGCGAACGACGACCCATGATGCAGGCGGTTCTTGAGACAAGACGTTTTATTTCAGCAAACAGGACTGAAACAGGCACGAATAGCAGAAAGCCGTGAGCGATGCGTAGAGGTGTACAAACATACACAGTCAAACGCATACAACAATCGACACTGAACGCAGGTAGACTAAATGGGGAAAACATCACGGATGAAACGCGGAGCAGCTGGGAACAATCAGGTCATACGCACGTGGGGAACAAGGGGCGTGGCACAACAGGAACACAGGGACAGACCGTGACAGTTTAAAGGGTATTTTTATTTCTAGATGAATTACCATCAGTAAGTCTACTGTAGTCATAGTGAAACCTTTCAGAAGAGGTTTTTAGGATGTGAGCAGAATTTACACTCAGGAAGGGCACATCGGCATGACAGTGACTGAATATTTCAGGACATTTACCACATAATGGGTTAACAGGAACATATGTTGGAAAGTTCAGGGCTTAACCAAGTAGAAATGTTGTGGCAAGCAGAAACAGTCACAACTCTATACATCTTATTTATAACATTATTTGCTTAACTGAGTCTTGTTCATTGGCAGTGCTGGAGCCTACTTGATAGTGTCTGGATAGTCTTTCCTGTGTTTCCCCTTGAGGTGAACAGTCAAATTGTTGGGTTGAAATTTTTAATAGTTGACCCCTTCTCATGAAATTTTCAGTGTTTGCAAAATGTATGTCTAATGTAATGTTTACAGACATTAAAGTAATGCCAGAGAGCAGACATTTGACTTACTGTTTGGTTTGGTTTGGTTGGTGGACATGCATTAAGTATGATTGCTTAAACACCATTTTAGAGGGGCTTATTGTTGGTAAATATCAGCCTATTAAACTACTGTTTTGGCCAATACTGATAGTTGGTCACTGCAAATGGTACATGCCTAATCATACAATCATCTAAGGGTTGGCAATATGGCCAGTATGTCATATTGCAATATTTTTGGTTAGAATCACAGTTCACAATATAGATCTTTGTTTTTGTTGAACCAAATTGGTGGCCAAGACTCATCGATGCAAGATGTGAATGAAGGCTATCTTTTTGTTTTTTTTTTTTAACTGAGGTCCACGATTAAGTTTTTAGTTCAAGATCTAGTGACTAAGTCCACTGGGACAGGTTATTGACAAAGAAGCGAGATGTTAGGCTGAAATTGCTTTGTTTCACATCGGTCTGCTTTTGTTGTAGTACTTGTAGCCTCTGAACATTCAGGCACGGTGTGATCGATGCTTCTGGATTGTTCTGTTGTTGTAATAATACCCACTAGGAGAACATGTACAGAGCTGGAATCAGAATTGAATATTTACTTGAGTGTGATGTTCAAGGTTGTATATTAGTAACAGACGACAGTGTCTGTTACTACATTTCAGTATAAACTGCATTATAGATGTCATACCTGCTCTCTGGTGAATGCCAACATCTCTGGATGCTCTGGAGCACTGATGCCTGTCCTCCTCACCATCCCTCTCCTCCTCTGTGGTCCTTGTCCTCCAAAGCTGGTGCACGTGCTGAACATGGTGTCCGCGAAGATCCACACGTACCCTGTCCAGGAGGGCGAGAGCGTGGCTGTGCTGCAGGAGCGAATCGCCTGTGACACGCACATCCCCATGGCCAATCAAGAGCTGCTGCTGGAGGCGGGGCTGGCGCTGGAGCCACAGCGCTCTGTGCTGGAGTGTGCCATAGATTACAGCGTGCGTGCCCCCGTCACGTTACGTCACGTGTGTCAGCTGGTCCTTCCTGGGCACCAGCTACCTGCTGGACATCGTTCAGACATCCTGGATGTTTTTAGGATCTAGGCATTTGGAAAGTGCTGGGTGAGTTGCTGATGCTAACATGGCTGACTCTGCCCTCCCGGTGTGTCAGCTGATTGACGGGCGACGGACGGACCTGCCCCTCGTCTTCCTGTTTGACCGCAGCTGCAGCAGCTATGAGCCGCAGTTCAACCCACGCCTGCTGCCTGAGAACATCCGCTTTGTGCGTGAGTGCAGGCTCCTACCCCCCGGAGATGTGTGCTGGCTGCTGTGCTGACTGCCCAGACTCTCAGGCCCAACTCCCCGCATCTGTTTTTATGTCACATCTCTGCATTAGTATGTATGGTGACATCATTCTTAGACTGGGAGGAGCTTTCACCAGGCGCGCTGCCTGAACGCTGGCCCTCTGAATCAGTGCCGGTCTGCTTGTGTTGTAGCTTGTAGCCTTTCCCTCTGTGTAGACTGATCCCTCTGTGTGTGTGCGTGCGCCCCGCAGAGATGGAGCCCAAGCGGCAGCTCCCCTACGGCCCACTGCGGCGTACCTATGGCCAGGCCTGGCACACCATCCGCACCCTGAAGGAGGACTGGCAGCGGCTCCAGCAGGGCCAGAAGGCCGCCATGTGGGTGTCACACTGCGCTATAGCTGCTTAGCCACTTTCATGTCTGGATATACCTTTGGACATGAAACACTAATGCAGCGGATGCTCTTGTCCAAAGTGAATTGAGGCTGAATAATGCAGTATAAGCGCAGGGCCTCGCTAGAGCTACACCAATCAGCTTTCAGGTCATGACACCATGTACCCCCCCCCCCCCCCCCCCCCCCCGGCAGCATGAGTCTCCTGCGTCACAACAGTTCGTTGTCTAAGCAGAAGAACGAGATGGTGTCCATGCACCAGCGCCTGCGGGCCAAGCTGGATTTCTTCACGACCAGCCTCCATATTGACATGGACAAATACCAGGAGCAGAGGACAACGGGCATCGGTATGTGTGCCCCCCCCCTCTTTCTGTTTGTACTGCCTCAGGTCCGCAGATGTAAGCATGGTTAAAGTGTCTCTGCTTTTTTACAGCATCCGAGAAAATGCTGAGTGTCTGGAGGGAGATGGAGGACACCGCCATCACCTGTGCTCAGGTCTGTCTGCATTCTCGTTGTGTGTCTGCAGAGGGCAGGAAGTACAGAGCAGTAGCTGGAGGTGTTGGAGAGTCTCTGTCGGTGACTGTCGGTGTGTCCATGCGCACGTCTTTCAGACAGAGGAGGTGAGCAGCCTGGACGAAGAGATGATGTCGCTGCAGACGAACATCGTGGACATCCAGAGGCAGCCGTGGAGGTCGGGAGAGGCCTTGGACACGCTGTGAGTGGGACCAGCTAGAAATGGGAATCCAACTAGAATGGCTTTGTGTAGTGAAGTGACAAGTCAAAAGGGCTGAGAACAAAAACTGGACACTTAGGATAGAATCAGAGAGGAAATGCTGTGTGTGAGGTAGTGAAACCTCAAGCTGGGCTGTAAGGATCTCCTTGCCTCTCCTTGCAGAGAAGGGAAGGCCATGGAGCTGTTTCGCAGCCTCAGAGAGAAGCCCAGAGGTACGTCTGCACTTCACAGTGCTGCTCCCAAGCCAGTGTAATGCGTGCTGAACGCCCCTCCCCCTTACCTCCCCAGAGCAGCGCTGTTCTGGTGACTGTCAGGAGGTTGTGCGGCTGGTGGTTCAGGCAGTGCAGTTCTACGAGAAGAAGCTGAGGGACTTCTACACCCACCTGAGGTCAGCGCGCTGTCTGAGCTCCCGGAGGCCGAAGCCCAGTGACCTGTGATGGCACCTTAAGGCCGCTTCTCTCTGCCCCCCCCCCCCCCAGTAAGACGGTGGTGTGTCGTCAGCGTGTCATGGACCTGCTGCCGCGTGTGGAGGGCCTGGTCAGCCAGATGGCCGACAGGGAGCAGTTACTGATGGCTCTGCAGGAGAAGAGGCAGAGAGAGCTGTGGAATCTGCTCAAAGTGGCCTGTGTGAGTCAGCCGCGGGCGGGTGGGCACAAAGCGGGGAAAAAGTGACTCAAAACATCGTCAGGCTTTTGACAAAGAGCTGCTGCGTTAGCCTAGAAACACCCGTCGTGCATATCGCTCACATATGTCACTTTCCTTAAAAATGGTCTGTCAGAGTTAAGTGCCTTACTTAGTGGTGCTGCAGTTGGCCTGAACTGCTGTTATCCACTGTGCTGTCTGAGAGTGTCTTTTTCCCATAACTGTTGTGTGATGCAGAGTAAGGTACGCAGCCCGGTGAGTGGCAGCCCTGACGGGGGGCGTGGCTCCCCCTCCGTCCAATCACTACTGGCTTCCCGGCAGCCTCCCTCCTCCAGCCTAGAGCCCAGCCAGTCACGGTAAGGCCACACCCCCAGCCTTGTGACATCATCCCAGTGGATTAGTGTTCCTGTGAAATCAGACTGCAATGCTGTGTCATGCGTCCTTTATCTGCCATTTATATGAATGATAGTTCTGATAGTTCTACATTATAGTTTCTGAAACGTTCGGTTATGCAGTACAGGAAATGCTCATTTAGAATGGGGGCTCATCTTAATGTATTGTGATCATGTAAGGCAACTCTAATGCCTTGTTCTTGCTCATGTTGCAGAGACGAGTCCTTTCACGTGATCGAGGAGAGCAGGATGTTTGAGAGTCGACTACAGAGCTTAGTGCAAGATGCCATCCAAAAGTCGGACAGTGACATGGAGGTAGGCCACCTGTCAGGGAGTCTGTGCCTTGCTTGCTTTGGGCTCATTTCAGTTGAGTACTATTCTGTTTGGCAATAATTTATGACAAATTCATGAGGTCATTCTTGAGCCAGTCCACATAAATGTGCAGTAATCATTTTGACTGAGCCATTGTCACCAAAGGAGAATATCATCCAGTAAGGAGCTCATTTCACTGCCCTGCCATCATCCTGCATTGCCTCTCTATCTTATCTATTTCTATGACTGTTTACATCATACCAGGTTTACTTTATGGGTCATTCTCCATTTGGGGTGGGAATGGAGGTGGATACATTAGTTTCACTATTCTGAAATGTCAACCATGTCTGTTTAACATGGACTGCTATTATACACACAAAATTAAGACTTAATTCCAATTATTTAATATTCAGGTATCCCGGGCTTTGTGAACTTCAGCTTTACGCCACTTCACTTTTACAAAAGACCTGCATTAGTATCCATTTGCACTTTCATGAAAAAAGGAGAAAAGTGAAAATAGTGTTTAACGTCTATCAGCAAGGCATTTATACAGGCATGTGCCGCATGACCTTTCCGTCATCATTGGGCCACACATATGACGCTGGTCCCATAGGATTATAATGAAGCTGAAAAATTCCTGTTCCCTAGCGAAGTCGTAGCCATTATAACATCATAACGCAAGGCATTCCTCATGTGTGTGTGGGGATACTGGCATAAACAAAGTTACTGCACTGTCAGCTGTGTAAAAGTACAGCACATACAATTGTGTAAGACGTGGCAAGGATAATAAGCAACTATGTTACTGACTTAGATATTTGTTCCCTAATGACACATTCCCCAGAATGTATCCCTGTCGTTAAGTGCCTTTGATTCTGCCAAGGAAAACTTCACTGATGCATTATTTCTACTTCATAGGCTGTGCATTTATTATATCATTTCTGCTTTTACTATATGTTAGTGTTATTTCAGGTTTTGTATGTTATTTGGGGTAATTTGCTAGAAATTTATATACATCATAGCATGTGAGCGGAGCAGAGCGGTGAGAATTTCCGCTCCTCGCTCACGAGGCTGTTGGCTCCGCCCGCTCCTCCGCTCTAATTCGCACTAAGCCGCTCCGCTCCATACCGTTCCTCGCTCCACTAAAAATTCCTCCCGCTCCAGTCAAATCGCTCCACGCTCGCTCCAGTTTTAAAGAGGGAGAAATAATCTCCATGCCTAACAACTGTCATCTTAAACCTTTGTAAAATATTTCGCAAACTCAGTCTCGGGCAATTTGGACGCTTTTCCAAGTACTTTGGCTTTTCCATTGACTTCTGGTCAAGTACCAGTACCAAAAGTTCAAGTACCGAAAGTGACAAACCAGTTGGGGTAGTTCTTTGGTACTTGGGTACGGTGGGGTGTAACTTGATTGGTTACGTAAATAGCCCGATTCTGAAACATAATGCGACCGTCGTCTTGTAAAAAGAAGTTACGAACTCTGAAAACAACAATTGTTTTTTAAAGAACGAAGTAAAAAAAAAAAATTACGATCTAGTAGGAAGAACAGGGTACAACAAGATCAGGATGGCATAAGACATTTTAAGTATTTTATTTAATATACTAGGGCAGCACTATAATGGAGAATTTCCAAATATAGCGATGTGATTTTGTTATAATAATTATTGGGGTGTTTATAAAGCAAAAACAGTTAACATAAATTTCTCATAAACCTGTCTAGGAGTGATTTAAACAGCACGGGTGAGAGGTTATGATCGTCTCGGAGAACGCATGCAGCGCTCATGCAAAAGCAGCGGAGGTAAACTTTAAACTGATTTAAAAAATATATATTGGATAATCTATAAAAGGAATAATCATTAAAATTCCAAAGTTAGCTAAGCTTTTTCCCTATGCCAAAGTAAAAATGATTTAGCGAAACATTAACCCCTGGTCCATACAAAACTGAAAGTAAGAAAAAGTCTGATCTTAATGTAACTCACTAGCGATGTAAGAACTGCTTGTGCATAACATGCGATGTTAGATTTAATATCCAACATCGTCCAGCTGTATATTACAGCCATTTTTTAATTCAGAATTCAGTACAAAATGCCCCGCCTCACGTGTGTACCAGTTTTTACGCCAGTGGAAAACCAGCACAAAAGAAGTACCAACAGTATCAAAAGTACGGAACTTGCTGCGGTGGAAAAGCACCATTTATGTACCAGCCTAAATGGTACATAAATGCTCCAGGTAGATCTGGGCACTCCTCAGGCTCGTGGTATGAGCGGTATCAGAGCGAAATTGGAGCAGGACAGAGCGACCGCTTCAGCCTTAATAAAAAAATACTGCTCCACACTCTGACCAAATTCCGCCCGCTCCGCTCCTCACTCACGCTCCGCTCCGCTCACATGCAATATACATTAATGGTTGTTTCTTTGCTTTTTGCCGTTTCGGCTTATGAAAGGTTTCATGAGAACCCTCTATTTTCAGGGGGGGACAAGCTGTATTTTAATATAAAATGCAAAGTTAGTCACCGGTGCTATCACATCATGAGCTAGTAATTTTGTTAAAATGTATTTTCAATTAGTTTCAATGTGTTTGTATTTAACCCTTTTCCCGTGATAATTTCCCCATGTGAAATTTGCCTACTGTTTAATGATGCTCCGGGGCCAGACTGACCCCAAACACGGGATAGGGGTTAATGGTGGTTCATGCATGACACTCTTAAAGAATACAGATGGTCCCTGAGTTACGATGGTTCGACTTACAATTTTTCGATCTTGCGAAGACCATAGCGATACGACAAAATTGTAAAAATGTGTTAAGTTTCGTGTGGCAGGCAAACGTAGTGGTCTTACGCGGTACGATAATTTGGGACGCTGCCGGGATGTATGCATCTCCCGCCTTGTGAGAAGCCTCACTATTGCCAGTGATCAACAGAGTTCAGTGTTAGAGTGAGTATTTTACGGTCTGTGTAACCTTGATATACAAAACTGTAGCAACATAACACGATGGGGAACGCATCTTCATAACACATTGGAACACATCGTAACTCGGGGACTACCTGTATTTTATCAGAAATAACAAGCACCTGTCATAACTGTACTATAACACCAGTGATGGAACATACATGGGATTATTTTCACACAACATCAGTTACCCCACCATTTCAACACATAGCCATAGTAATATCTAGAAGATGTGCTGCCTGAAAAACAAAATTTCAATAAATGTATTGAATAAAATGAGAAAGTATGGAAGCAGTATAATAGAGCAAAAACTGTATGTTACAATCCGTGGTGAGTCCCAATAACACCAGTGATGGGAATCTGACATATGTGTTTTTAAAATAAATTACATTTTTTATATTTCAATGTCAATTTTGTACATAGTGAGGGTGGAACTCTTTTATACCATCGTAAAGTTATGCATTTTAAAAGTATCGTATTATGGTAAAAATCAAGTGTTGGAATTTATGCGATGAGCTGTTTTACAGGGGTAGAGCAACTCTGTAGCATGACATAAAGAGAAAAATGTAATCATGCTGACTGCTAGGGTTGTGCTTCATATTTGAAGCATATTGTGAAGCCCTGAAACCTATGTGACATGGTGCCCCCAAACGGAGCGTGACTTATACGCTGCAGCTTTCCTGACTCGCACAGTGTGAGGCTTTGACACACTGTCGTCATGCCGCCTGCTTCGAGTGATTTAGACGTATCTCCCCCTCCCCCCCATCTGTTTTTCTCAGCTTCTCGCAGGTTGGCACTGGCTTGATGGCGATCTCTCCTGATACTCAGAAATTCATCACGGCAAAGGAGAAACTCTGTATACACTAGCTGGGATTGCTTTCGCGTCAAGTGCCTCTCAGATGCTTTTGTAGCTCAATGCTGCCTCCATGTGGAGGGCCCTTATTATTACAGGTTCAAGTGGAGCTGTTAGGATGGTCTAATTTTAGTTGTATTTAGAGATGTTGAGATTTTGTCTACTGTTTTTGTTTTTAGTCAACTGTTTTTTGCTGCGCTTCACTACACAGATACAATTTCTGAGCCCTTTTCTTTCTGAAATTTCAGTGTATATATTGATCATATGTATCTGGTTCGAATCATGGCTACAGTTTGATAGAATTGAAGACCAACGTTGAAAGGGCACATTTTTGTAATATTTTGCATCATGTGGAAAGGAAACGTGATTTTAAGGTACTGGCACATAGAAGAAAAAAATGTTTTAAGGTAGACAGGGCCGAGGTGCAGTCTGAGCTCGAAGCCCATTCCTGGGGCCGAGGTGCAGTCTGAGCTCGAAGCCCATTCCTGGGGCAGGGGGTGCAGTCTGAGCTCGAAGCCCATTCCTGGGGCCGAGGTGCAGTCTGAGCTCGAAGCCCATTCCTGGGGCAGGGGGTGCAGTCTGAGCTCGAAGCCCATTCCTGGGGCCGAGGTGCAGTCTGAGCTCGAAGCCCATTCCTGGGGCAGGGGG